>LPNX011139903.1:121830-250667 GCA_001517045.1 Pseudotsuga menziesii
AGATGGCAGAACCTGTTCTGGAGCTTGGACGACAACAACAATGGGAGGTTGTTCCTCCCTACCAACTCCTGGAGAGCGCTCAAACAACGACTCCTCGGGACCCCCGATCTTGCTCTGGTCTCCCTAGCTGGAACTAGGTGCAGCAATAGCCAAATACTAGTCTTCAGAATTAGTATCAATCCCGAACTTAACAGTAAGTTCTCCCAGCTAACAAGCTGTAACAGACCAAGTTACTGCAGATTTTCTCTCAACATAACTTCCTTACTGTTCCCTTTTCCCCAATGAATTTCCTGAATAATATTCCTCCTGAATGATTCTTCTCTCCCCAAAATATCTGAGCAGCCTCAACTCTATTCATTGGGTACTTTTAAAAGATTGCCTAGGTCTTTTTGGGTTAGTTGTCATTTATTGAGCCACCTGCTCTGATCCCACTTTCTTGGGGGATCATGACCCCAAATATAGGGAAGTTTCCACCTGCAACCTAGGAAGTGTTTGAGGATGCTGCCACTTGTCTTTTGCCCTCCACCTAGTTCCTTCCACCAGTTTGACTAGTAACCTTTTATTAACAGCTCTCCCATGCTGTTGTCTCCACATTTTATTTATTAATAATAAAATATTCAGAATTACATTCCACTTCTTTTGACTCTGTTGAGTCATCACTTCCTACTTAGCATTAAATTTAACATAATGTCTTAGGAAATATAATTAAAACAATTAACATTTTTTTACAAAATTTGGGTATGTGACAAGTTGATTCACTGGAAACTTTTGTGTTGGATTGGTATCTTTCTCATATTTGAATTTCATTTTGAATATTTATTTTATGCATTAAATCACATACACACGTAATTATACATTCATACACATAACACATCGCACACATACACATATGAAAATAAAAGTTTTTATATATAAACTGATACTGAAACACAAGCTGAATCCATAAGCTTTAAGTCCACCCAAAATCTAGAGCTATCAAGTCTCTAGTACATATAAAAGGGGAAAATATGAAGCTTCAAATATTTGATTATAAATACAATACAAAATGAGGAATCCACTATGTACTAATGCTCATGCTCATGGTAGCACATCACAACATGAGCCACTCAATGGAGTATCCTCCCAAAGCATCTGGACACACCTGTAGTATGGCGGTGGTAGCGCCTAGGAAGATAATCAATTGAAATGGCAGGTACTCCCATAGTCAACTGCCAAAGGTTTTCCTCAATCTCTTGAATCTCTTCTTCAACCTCCATATTCCTGATAACCATTTCCCTCACTACCCCTCACCTCTCTATGGGTGAGTTCCCTGCTAGATGAGAAGGTCCTATGTCTGCACAACAACATTGTATGTGTCGGTATACTCAAAATACAAAAAATGAAATATAACTTAAAATAAAAACACATGGAATGGTATTATTCTTACTTCAGTCCACCTCAGTCATCCTAGGGGTTTCCCTCAGGAAATGGGAGATCAGGGTCACCCCTAAAGTCTGCTCCTACATAGGCATAGTCCTCAACCATATGTAGTTGGACTCATAGCCAATGAAAAAATACTAGACCATATGTGACAGTCAGCACTCCACTGCCACCATGTCAGGCCATGGCCTCCACACATCTCAACATCCTAGGATTCACAACATCCATCATGTTCAAAGGAACATACAGTCACGTGAGTGGAACCTGCTCTAGGAATAAGGACACCACTACTCCCCCATAGCCAAACTGTTTTAGTTTACCCCTCCAATAATTGGTTAGCTAATCCTTGAGGTTGATTAGTATCCCCTCACTCCAATTGAATATGGTGGGGGCCATACACTCCACTACATACAACATATGTGCATGAGTGGTATGGTGGGATTCCCTGCTTCCCACTACCTTATCGATCATGAATGCCACAGTCCTTAGAGTTCAGTCTACAATATTTTGTATGGGGATGTTTCCTCCTTGAAACCGAGTCCCAAACACACAATATTCATCTATGAGATTGTCCACATATATCTCTCCACCTATGGGATTTGTAAGTACCACCGAAATCCTCCTCTAGGATAGTCTAGTTAGCAATTAGATGTCCTCGACATCAATGGTCAATATATGTGTTCCAACTTGAAAATGTTGTTGGTCGGGATCCCACATATAGATCAAATACTCCAACAATTGCACGTAGGCCCTCATCCCTGGGACCCTAAAGTATTTCGGGAGCCCACATTCTCTTAAGGCTCTCATGGTCATGGGATCATTTTCAACTTGGGTGTCATCAATATCATTCTCCCATTATTTCCAAATCACCATATTGTGAGTAAAAAAACTATAAAACACCCATCAGACACCTCTTAGACTCCAAATCAAGAGGAATTGTTTTAAAAAATTTCTTGTTTTTTGGTTTCTGAAGAGGCACTCGCCTCCAACACTCTTTCCTTGAGGGAGCAGAGCCATAACTCTCTTTCACCTAAGGAGTGCCTTCAGCTCTCTTTCCCTTTTGAGGAGTGCATCGATGCACCTCCTGAAAGGGAGAAGAGTTCCAAGATATGTGTGCTCTCCCCCTTAGCAAATCCCCCTCAAAACACCAAAAATAAACCATGAAAGGAAAGAGATGAGTCTTAGTTATTACCTATTCCATACGGTTGATTAGTGGAGGTCCGTAAATCCCAGAATCTCCACCACAAAATACTCTCATAAGCACAAGTTTTACTGTTACACCGAAATCTTGCACTCTTGGTCCATGTGTCAACCATTTGCCTAATCCCCAAGTTTCTCTCTGCTAAAGTTGACTGAGATTAAGGTTTTTTCCTATTTTTTTCCCTCTCTAGGAAGGTCGGTGCTCTTATCCTTCATAATAGGAGCACCGAATGTGATTTTTCCCTTTTTCCCTTTTTGCTAGATGTGTTGGTGCTCTGTCTCCTACTCCTAGAAGCGTCGATGATGCCTTTTCTCTTCCTACTAAGTGGGCTGGTGGTGTTTTGAGGGAAAAAATGAAGCTTCGAGACCCTTCTTGAAGCTGGATGAGGTGGAGGTCTATCCCTTGTTTCTAGGTGCAGTGGCATTTCAGTTCCTAACCTATAGGGAAGATCCCTTAGACTTATCCTCCTAATCCTCAACTTATTCTATCCCTTTAGTCTTATAAATTGAACCCTCTCTCCATTTGGAAGGGAGTAAGGTCTATGGTACTCTTATGCTGGTGGAATTTCTAGGTGGCTTACTATCTTGCTTTGGAGGCTTTTTCTTGGATTGTTGGATGGAATATTGCAGCGTTAAGGATAGGTTGTAATGTTATTTCCTATGTAATTCTATGTATCTTCTTTGATTACATTAATACAAATCTCTTTCCATAAATGTTATTGTGTTGATAATGTTTAGAGCTTTCTTCCTTAACTGTTAGCTTAGATAAATTATATGTTTGGATACGCATATGTTGTTTGCTTGTTTCCACATGCTGTACAGGGTTTTGCAATTGTAGATCTGAAGATTATGGAGCTTGGATCAACAAAGAGAGAAGAGGATCTACGAATATCAGGTAAGTGATCTATCTGTGGCTTTGCATTTCTGATTAATCTAGGAAAGTAGATTGTATTATGTATTTGATTTGTTCTATATCCACTTGGACTAGGGAGATCTTGCTTGATTCCAATTGAGTATATTGATCCGATAACATCTACCCAATTTGCAATAGTAAAAACACAATGGTGAAAAAAATTTACCATTCTGCTATTTGTATGTTATTTTTAATTTTGATTGAAAATAATTAATGGAATAATTAAATATTTAGCTTTTTTCATCATGTTTTTCTATTGTTTCCACGGTAAACATGTTTTAACATTGTTTTTGGATATTTCAAGCTATTCTGGACCTTTTTTACTACAAGTGACTTTTCTTTTGTCTTTTTCACGCTCCAGTTTAAGTTGAAAAAGTACTGAGCACTTTTTATACCTTCGGCGTGCTCGTTAAACATCCAGTGAAGAGGTATCGAGTGTACTTTTACTATTTTTTAAGACTCGTTAAAATGGTTTATGAAAAAAGGACCCCTTACAAATTCAACTTTAAGCTCTTTTCAATATTGTTTAAACATGAAAAGATCACCAAGCGATCTTGATGCTTTCATGCTTGTAAAAGTATTGAAAAGTTTGTATATCTAGTGATAGTTTATCCCTTTTTTGGACTTATTAGACTCAATTACAAAAAATGTACACTCTAGTTTATCATGACTAGAATAATTTTCCTCATCATCAGTTTATACGTTTTTTGGGCTTCAGGGACTAAATCTACGAAAAAGTCCACCCTAGAGTCTTCTTAGTAATTTTAGGGTCTCTAAACATGAAACAACGAAGGACCCTTTCTAGGAATGAACCCCTCCTTTCTCGGGATCATAAAACATATGAGATGGATTCCTCACTTGATGAGCTACACCAAGCATTTTCTACCCTTTTCAATCTTGTTAAAAAGAAAAGATGTACTCATCCTTTACAATGGACAAATTAAGGGAATGGGAAACCTATTTAATTTGTATTAATGTAAGATCATAATACACCCTTGAAAATGGCACCTATCTGCATTTGCATTTCAAATAGTTGGGTATTCAGCTTGTCACCAAGTTGATCCACTTTAATGATTCATTTCACTCCTTTAAGTAAATTCAAAGAATGCATCATCTTTTCCCTGCATTACGTCTAGTCTATTCCTCATTGATTCAACACTTCCAAGTCATTTATCATGTCGTTCAATGTTCAAGAGAAACATCCACTATACTCTACCTTCATAGTTACCTTGCCTTCCTTCGAGTCAATCACATCTGAATGAGTCCTATGGTTGTTATCATCACTTAAACATCATATTTGTTCCAAGTTTCATGTTGATTATGGGGGAAACTTCATTTCCCTCCTTTTATGATTTTATTCCCATCGACATCAACACAATATCCAAGAATTGTACTTAGAAACCAAGTCAAGTACCTTGAATCCTGCATGCCTCAATGGAATGTTTCCTCACTTTCAACAGTGGGTTTTCAACAATGGCCTCTAATTGGAATATTCCACCTAGTGTTCCACTCCATGTCCTTTATTCACATACTAGGGAATGTAATGGGATACCTTGGGAATCATTGAAATCAATTATGATATCCCTTGCGCTTGTTAAAGATATACATCAATTATTGGTAATCAAGTGGTTTCTACCATGTTCGACATCAGGACATCTATTCACATGGATAGAATGATATTGTTTGGAATTAGAATGAATACCCTGAGTGATTAAGTATTCAATTGAATATGTGCCTATCCTCAGGTTGTGATGGAGTATGGTTTGAAGTTATGAAATGGATCATGATTGTATGTTTGGTGGCTATGTTTAGATTTTGGGTCGGTATGACATGGATCTACTTTGTATGTTCCGTAGCCATGTTTCTATTTGAGTCTTGTTAATCATTGATCTACAATGTATTTTTAGTAGCCATGACATGGTAATTGCACATGGATTTTTAGTGTATTGGTACGCAACCATGTTTTAGTTAGATAGGTGGTTACTGGTCCACTGTCAAGTATTCACTCACCATTATTTATCCTATGATTCTAGAACCATATCTAGAAAATAATTTCACCTATAACATTCCTTTAGCTTCATACTTTGGGGGCCATTATGTTACACCCAAAAAATGTCGTAATGCTCAATCCATTGAAGTCCCTGACCAAACTATCTTTTTGGAATCTCATTATTCAATATTAGGTAGTATGACACACCTTGCATCCTAGAACAAAGTACCATACATTCTTTGTGCCTATTTTACATTGATAGGGTGCATCGATGGTGCCTATCACCCGACCACAAGGATCACCGATGCACATATCCTATTTACAGAGAGCACTAGTAGTCTAAAAATAGAAAAAGGAGAAGTTTCAAGAAACTTATAGGAGAAATATCAAATGAAGGATGATCCTAACTGCTTGGCATAGGTGGTACTCGATCTCCTATCCCATAGGGGTCATTCGATAGCTTCCTCCCAAAAGATATCAACCCCTTTTGGATTCCTTTGACCTATAAAAGTAAGCTACATGGACCATGTGAAAGGGGGACCAAAATAACACCTTTATCTTGTCGGATTCAAGTTTGGTATATGAAGCAAATAGATAATGGTTGTGTGAGATGTTTTATAGTTTGTAGTTTGTGCATGAGAGTGAGTCTAAGGATTTTGTAAAATCAAATATTCCACATCAATGATTTGGTTGTGGATTTCTTTTCTCATTTTTTAATACAAACATGTTTCCCTTTCCCATAAATTATTTGTGTTGATATCACTTATTTATTACTAGTTTCCTTGATCATTAGTATATATTACTGAATTGTCTTGTTGATCTCATCTTATGTCTTGTTTTTGTGTTCTTTGCAGGTACAACTAATCACATAAATATGTTTTTGATGTGTGGAAAATCCCAGGTACCAACAGTAGGGATTCTCCCCAATAAACGTTCCTAATTATATCGTTTATCATTTGGTGTGGGGAATCCACTGGGTTAGTGGCCTGGTTACCGTAGAATTAAATGAAAGTTTAAGTTTATTTTACCGGTTGCAACCCGATCGACCGTTTATGTTTTTTTTTTTTATGTTTTATGAATGATATGAAAGTGCCTATATTAAATGCAAGTGACCACAGAACAAAGACCTCACAGTGTGATGCATAGGATCTTACCTTCCATCTTATCCCCTTTGTTCCCAAATTGTCGAAAGAAAAGAACAATTAATCTAAACTAATATCTCTAACCTATCCCAAGGGAGGAATATTACTATTTCTATGAGTAATGTACTGCATTTTATGCATAAAGAATTTTATAGATAGCTGATATAATTCAGAATACATGAATACAAGAGAAAAGATAACATAGAGATATCTCAGTGTTGTTAAATCATTCCCTACTCATTTACTGCATAAGATTCATAACATGGAAATGAAACCATTCACACATAGAAATAGTTCAATAGTTAGAATGATCTCACAGATTTGTATAGTAAGCTCAAACTCAAATAGTTATTTATTCAACAATCTACATAGCATGCATTTGAAACTTAGGCAACCCATTCTCTAGAAAAAACTTCGGTTATATTTATTATAACAAGAAATAGTTCTTCTTACAACAATCATTCCCAAATGAGAGCTATAAAAGTCCCTCTCCTATTCAACTCTACCTATATTTATACATTTCAGAAATGACTTCTGGTCTCCCTGCCCTTTCAGCTTCCTCAACTTTCACTTACAAAAATGTTTTTCTTCTAGCATGTTCACTAATAACATAGGATAAATACAAAATATTACAATTATATTTCCAAGTGCAGATGGGACCAAACCACTCAAGTGGGACTAGTCAACACATTTATGAACTATTTCCATACCATAGCATCTGAAGCAATGATTCCGAAATCCGTTTGTTCTAAGAATCTGACCGTGACATCATGCTTGGAAATTTGAATCTTTATATCAGCCACCCTTGCTGGAATAACTCGAAGCTAATCTTCCAAAAGGAAATTACTTACTGCATCTTGAGAAATCACACCTTTTATTACCTTTTCATTTAAGCTTTTAATTAGATGTATGCCAAGTTAATCCTTTTGAAACCTATCATGGAAGTGCTTCAAGTGTTGTTTATGGGCTAGAAAATCCTATAGCCTTTTCGAGGACAATGGATGACATTTATTATGAGTTGTAAGCGCCTTCTTATAAAATTCCCTGCATTTTTCTGATGTCTTCTTGACTTCCTCTATCAGTTTCTCAGCAGCTCTGTTACTAAAATTCACGAGATCATACTCTAGATGAAACCTCGCTAGATTCTTCACTGGTGTTTTTTCTGGAGGTTCTTTAGTTGTGTCCAACCATGTTAATTGTCCTTGTATGGTTTCTGCAATGTCATGGGTCTTGTCTTTGAATTCAATAGCTACGACTAAGATATCCTCTAGAATAGCTTCAACTTGCTTAATTTTGAATACCTCTTCTGCGAGATTAACATGTACTTGATATATTTTACCTCTAAGTAGGAGGGCGTGTTCTTTCAGAGGCATTATTTCCATCTTTTGTTCATTGGATGCCTTCAATAATACTTCCAAGGAACTATTTTTGGCTTCTAGTTCCGTAATTCAGGCTTTATAGTGCTCTGTTTGTTGATCAACTATGGATTTCGGTGCTTCCATCTCTGGACATTTTCTCTCTAATTTCTACTTCTCCCTATCAAGGTTCATGTTTGATAACTTCAACGTATCACGTTCCTCTCCTAGCATTTGGTAGTCTAGCTGAAGCCTCTCATAGTCTGAAAGAGGGGCTTCATATTTTCTCTTTGACTTTCGTCCCACTCTTTCCTCCTTTCTTATGACCTCCTTCATCTCTTCCATTTTACCCTTATACTAATAAAGGGTTTCTGTAAGTTTACTAATATTATGGGCATTTGTATGTGGAGTTGCAATACCCATGGAGGCAATCTATTTCATGTCTTCCTCTTCATATTTTACGACCGTCTTCTCGGTCAGTTTGGTGATCTCAGGTTGGATTCCCATCTTCAAATTATTCTCTATTCTCCACACAATGGAATTCCTTTTGGGATCAAAAAATATATTTTCCAGGCATGCAACTTCCTGTTGTTTGGACGGGGTAAATGGAACTAGCCCCAATTCAACCATAGGGAGATGTCCTCACGTAAGTATACTACCTAAAGTGGAAGGGAGGTTCCCTATGTTGTCCTAAGCAGGATCCTATCCTTGATTTTCATTATATATCGCTTGTTGATCTTTCTTCCTTTCTTCTTATGCCACCTCTCCCTGGTTTTTTGCTTTTTGTTGTGTATTTTGAGCTTCTTGAGCTATTGATCTTTCCAATTATGCATTCTTCTCCTTGATAGCTTCTTCTTTCTTCTCTATTCTTTGTCCTACTCTTTTCTGGCAGCTTCTTCTTCCTCCTTTTTTCACTAGGCTTCTTCAGCTAAAGCCTTCCTTGCACCTTTTTCCAGTCTACAAGCAATCTCTTCTTTTTCTTTTCTTACAGCTTCTTACTCTTGTCCCTTTGGCTCTGGATTGCTACTGCTACTACTTTTAACTCCAGCTATTGTGGTTTTCCTTTTAATATGCTTGTTCAAAAGAGGTCATGTTGCAAACATTCTTTTACACTTCTTCATCCTTGTCCACATAATCGACATATTCGGAATTTACCATGAGGAGTGCCCAATGGGATGAAACCTTTCCTTGGGAATCATTCTGGGGAAATATTTTTTCATAGAAATGAAATATTTCTATTTCCTTAACAAACTCAAGGGCACTCTTGACTTTACCGAACTTATAAATCCCCACATAGAAACATAGAGGTGGAAACACAACCTTTTTCAGATCAAACAAATGACTTCAAAAGACATCCAAGAAAATTTTTCTCACGGCTTCCTTATGAACTATGTAATATGTGGCATACTTTGGTAGTAATGAGGGTGCTTTGGTTCCCTCGTACATCCTCAGGTATGTACCTTCTTCAGAGAAGAAGTAATCCCTAAACTCTTTGATATATTCCAAAGCGCCTTAAGATAGGAACTTACACTCCTTCATGAAAACTAGTTGGTACAGAGGCATCAGGAAATATTCATAGATTAGCTGGTAGTGACTGTGGTATTTGTGGGCCCACAATAGCTGATTTTCTGTGTAAATAGGATCTTTCCTCCTTTCCACTTGCAATTGAGTCTCTCAAACGGGTGGAAGCAAAGTATGCAGTCAACAACAAAAATATCCTATATAGAATTCAGATTTTCATTGGTGCAAACCTTATTGGGATTTAGTGATGGAGGTAGATAAGGTATTGGATACTATGTCAGCCCAATTGAAAATTTTCCCTTTCATGGTTACATAGTAAATTAGTGGGTTACATACAAACTTATAAGATACACCGTTGGATCTGCCGAAAATCCTACTCAACATCAGTAATACAATTTTGTATGGGGTACGTAGATGAGCAGTTTTGTATTCCCCATATTGTTTTATCCTGAAAGTCTTAGCTTCAGCTACCATCGTATTTTCTATATATATGTAATAAAACTTTAAGCCTTTTACCCAGTCAGTTGTCATGCTAATTTTTTACGGTGGAAGGATGTATGCTTTTTCTATAAATCCAGGTGTGAAGGATGCAAATCCTTTGTTCTCCACATTGTTCATGATCATCTCTGTTGCATCCACTTTGGACAGAATCCATCTGATAACCTCTGTGTAAGGAATCATCTCCAGTCTAGTTGATACCTTGGTGATTCCAGATCTCAATATATTATCGTATAAGTCTAGGTCCTCCAACCCTGCCTTTGGAACCTTTTTTTCCACAAGCATGTGGTATATTTGACCCCATTTGAACTCAGGTTCAGCCCTACTGACTAACTTTGTATATTCATATATTATTTCCACCCTGGGTATGGATGATATTTCTGCATCCGAATTAGAGTCTATGATCTTGGCCTTCTTTTTTCCCTTCTTTGTCAAGCTGTGTGGTACAAGCTGTAACTGTTATAACACAAAAAATGTCTTAGCATTTTCATCATTAAACAAACCCATGCATTTTGGAAAACAAATAATGCTCATGACATCAAAACATTAACATATTGGGGAAACCATGTTTTTTACCACATTTTCCTCTCCCATTGGAACCTGAAAACCACACCACATGTCACATGCCCCAATTTGCAAAACAATTTTATGTTTTTGAGGAACATTATGTTATATTTTATGTTAAATTTTGTAATTAATGACCAAGTGGGGTCAAGAATAATTTAATGTATTGCAGAATATTTTATTAATAAATAAATGAAAGATGAGACAACAGCTTAGGGAAGCTATTAAATGAGTGTTTACTGGTCACTTGGTGGAGGAGGCTGGTTTGAGAGCATATTGATATGTGGCATCATCCTGAAACTACTTCTAGTTGTTGTAGATGGTAACTTCCCTATTTTTCTGGTCATGATTCCCAAAGAAATTGGAACAGGAGTAGGTGGCTCATTAAGTAAAAACTGACCCAAAATACCTAGGAATGCTAATAAAACTTCCCATTGAAGATAGTTGAGGATGCTCATTCTGAGTGAATGAAGTGCACATGTGAATTCGATGGAGGGGACTAGCTGAAGTAAGTTTGAGGGGATAAGTGTTGAAGACTTGAACTAGTGTAGCTGTTATAAGCTAAGTTCATACTACTGTAAGCAAAACTAAGTTAGTGCTGAACACTCAGTGGACTTGCAGAATAATTTCAAAACTATATCTCTCACCCATTATTTCTACCAGGTGGACCAGGAGACAAGCTCGGGGGTCTTGAGAATTGCAGTTCAGCTTTTCTCCAGGAGTTGGTTGGGAGGAGCATCCTCTTGAAGCTGTTGTCGCCTCATCTATACTACAGGTTATGTTGTTTAATTTCAGTCATTAGGTTATTTATTGTATCTAGAAAGATTAAGAGTTTTCAATAATATAGCATATTTCTATTTTATTTCGGTTAGGGATAAATAGGAAAATTATTTATGCTCTGGAAGTTAGAACTAGCTAGATTATAATAAATTAGTAGAGGAAATTCTGAGTTAAATGAAAGATATAAAGAAAATACCTAAACTGTATTTTTCCACACCTTTTGCAAGGTAGTCCTCTAGTACAGTAGGTTTAATTATTTTCCAATAGTGGATGCAATAAAATATGAATGTAAGATGTAAATGGTTATTCTCTGTAGGATTTTGTATAAATTATTTATATATCTTTAACTATATTTGTGTTATTTACTTAAAGTATTTAAATAAACTAGATAAAGATAGAAGAACAATACTAAGTAATACACACTAGTAAATGTAATATTTTATACAGTGAAACTAGCAGTTACATATTAAAAACCTAGTATGTAATCCTAAATAGATAATATAGGAACAATAAAATTATCTAAACTAGGTTTAACTTAGTAAAATAGTAAATTAGGTGAAATAATTACCCAGTTAGCTCACTTAGGTGAAAATGTAAGCTAGGGTTTATCGAAACAAAAATACTAGCTCTATAAACCATTAAAAAGAATTAGGGTTTACAAAAGATCTATTCTTTCACAACAGAATAAATTCAAAATTCATAATACAAAAACCTGGCAGTATATTCTAAAAACTACATAAAAGAAATATATTTATTCAATAATATCATTCTCAGTCCTATTTCTAGATTTCATTGCAGTATTATTAATTTTGCCGTTATCAAAGCATTTCTTTGCCAAAGGTCTTCAAATCATATTCCTTTAAATAATAATAAAAATTCTTACTGATCTATTTAACCCTAATCATCGAAAAGTAAATAACAATAAAAGCAGCTAAATAAACAAAATATACATAAATTTAAACTAAACAGTGATACTGCTAATTCAGCCTTAAGCTGTGAAAATCCTTTTAAATATTAAAAACAAAACTGAACATACATAGTTTGGCCTACGGCCTTTTACATATTCTGTCAAGGTTTAAAAACCTGATTATAAGTATCCACATATAAACAAAGATTTCATAAAAACTATACATCTGTTCCAGTTTCGAAAGGCCCTTTAAAAAAAAAGTGTTGTAAGAACATCCATTAAGCTTTCTTTAAAAACCCTAAAAAATCCACATTTAACGACCTAATCTCCTATCAATAAAAGTCACGGCTTAGGACAGCACTAAACAACACCATTAAAGTTCATCTATGGTCGAGAAGGCTCAAAACTAAATACTGTAAGTCACAGCTGTGAAATCCCATACCCTCTCTTTACAAAACAACCTCTAGGGCTTGTTAAATATAATTTTTAAAAAGAACAAACAGAGCATTAATATCCATGGCCGAACCAACAACTACAACACACGACAGTACCATATTAATCCACCATACAACTCTTGCAGGATTACCTCAGGTGAAACCGAGGCTTATCGGTTTGAATGTCTTCACAAAAGCTCGGTTGATGGATGTTAACAGAAATTTGAGCCACCATTGAGGAGCCTGCAAAAAATCACATGATACACAAATTATTAATACTATTTGCACAAAATATAACCTTATTACAGTGCAAAAGAGTTTTAAATAATTTATTTTCTTACCAAATAGAGTTGTGCAACTATGAGTTCGTAGAAAACCAACCCTGGCCTCTGTCGTGAGTTCCATGAGTTGAAATGGAGCCTGTCGAAAAGAAAATACAATTTGTAGTGTTCATAAGAGAAATCACAGGCTACGATGAGGTGAGGACCAAACCCTAAATTAAGAAAATGAGCAGTAAACCAAGAACTCCACTCACTCATTCAACAACCCTCTTCACACTATTTACACTTATAGATTACAAAATCACACAGTAAAAAGCAAAGGAGAAGACCACCCAACCTCCAATACTCTTTGCAACAGTACAAAACCCTCTCACGAATGTAGCAAGCTTTATATTGTTACTACAACACCAGATCGTGCAAAATAAAGTTGCATAGGAGCTCGTTATGGCTCATGAAGGCCTGGTGCAAACGAGGGAAAGTTTGACAATAAGCATGGCGGCCACGAGCTCACAGCTCGACTACTCCACAACCAAAACTGAAACCAATGTGATTTTAGGGTTTAGGACAAGTTTATATGGAAATACGAGGTCAACAAACCTAATCATCGACCACCAACCACATTTCCACTGGAATTATTTCCCAATTATGGGTTTCATACTATAGTTTGAAAGTCCCGTTAAAACCTGCACAAATCATTGTTTTCAAAACTCAAAACTTTAGGATTTTATTTCTTGTATTATTATCCTCGTTTCTCTTTTATAAATAAAATACCTTATGATTAAGAGATGTTCTCATTCCACAAGGTTCTTATGCATAAATTTAATTATAACCTATACATATCTATGATGACATCATTATACTTAATGTCTACTATTGGTATTGGTATTATACAAATCAAAGTAGGATAAACCATCTTTACATAGAAATACATAACCATATAAATCTTTAAGATAGGATATAGTCTAAGCATGGATTTAATTTTCAAATATATGCTTTGTCAATAAAAATTCCTATAAAATGAGTTTTCTTATACAAGAAAATTTAAAAATAATTACTTGATCAAGGAGGATCATTAAGTAGAATAATTAAAGCTTGGGAAAGAACTCGAAGAAACATAAGCAGTACTTATACCAATACTAGTGTTAAATATGTAGTTTTGGTCGTAAATATGTTTTACATATCTTCTAGTTTATAAACTTCTTAGGATACTATACTTTGAATGGTAAAGGTAGATCTTCCCTTAATATACACCATCTCAAAATGAAATACAAGTCTATAACTGAAAATACAAGAAGGAAGAATAATGGAACAAGTACTGTGACAGTAAGCTTCACTGCACAAAAACCACTCTTTTACAATAGTGTTATTACCAGCATTTATGCAGTTTTCTAACAATAGAAATACTAACAATACCTTTTACGAGGAAAAGCCGCAAAACAAACAATTTAACTAGCATTTTATCCTATGCTAGTTGAGTGTTATTCTCGACATGGATTTTATTAGAACAAAATTGCTTACCTATTTAGAACCTGTAAAAGAAGCGTCACTTATCTGCGTTAGCTGTCAGCTAAGTAAGCCCCAATCTCATCTAAGGTTCTTTCCTACTTGACATAAGACAGTAATAACACACTTAGCATCAGATTTGGATGTAGTTTGCTTTCCTGTCCTTTTTAAACATAAACTGCTGAATTTAACTTCCGTAACATGGTACTTCAAGATAAACAAATAAATTATATATAACTAAAGAATTACAATGTTCAATTCTAATTACTACTGTTTGAGGAACCACTAGAAATTATTGTTCATAAACAATGACATCCTTGAAACATTTTATGTTGCATGAAAAAAAATTAAATTTTTATGAATTTTTGGGTTATTACACCACAGCTCAGCAAGAGCCAACTCTAGTAAACAAAACTATTCAACACAGGTAATATTTGGCTAGGGAATACTCTACATTCTAACACCTAGGAAATAACTAGAACCTGAACTACCCTCATTCCCCTCATCCCGAAAACCTCTAAAAAACCACATGTAGCATGGCGGCGATGCCTTACGTTTGACCCCCATGATCAAAATCCCTCATCGAGGAGATAAAACATAAAAAACAAACCCTAAAAGGCTTACCTGAACCAAGAAAAATGCAGCATCCACCACTGCATAGGGGCGAGAACAAGGTCACAACCAGGTCGGTGAAAATCTTGGGCCTCTGGGGATTCCTCATTGTCTTCCAAGCCCAGGAGCAAAACACCTCATAATGAAGACAACGAAGCTCCATAGGAGAAGGTAAGGTGGCCAAGGAAAGGTCAAAATTTTCAACAGAAAGCTGCTAAACCTAAAACGCAAGGAGGGATCCCTTCTTAAAACCAAAACAACCAACTCAAACCCATGCATAGCACATCTAAAAGCGATAGGTTGCATTTCAAATAAACCACCAATCAAAAGATGGTAAACAGAAGCCTACCTGACAGGAAAAAATCTCAACAACAGTCATGGATGCCTGATCCAACACACCATGTGAGCTCTAGATGGCAGTTTCACCAAATCACAACGAACACCCAAAACCAGATAAAATCGTAATTTTACAACTCTAAACGCTCACGTCAATCAAACAATGGTGAAAACCTGTTTCACTCGCATATAAATAGATAGAAATGGGTAAAGATACTTAAGGTGGTAGGTAAGACTTTATAACCCACACGTATGAGGTGAAAATGTTGTTAATGCAAAAACATAGCGCATCGAATGACCAAACTAAGTCAAGTTGAAAATAATCCCGCTAATTGTGGCTCAAAAGTTCACACTGCAACCACTATTATCAGCTCACTTCCTGGCAGGACACTCGCTTTAAGTGGTGGCTTCGGCAGACTGACATCATTGAATGAGAAACCCTGAAAGACAACCGTTGTAGTGGCTTAAAGATGACAAAGCTTCCGATGAGGATCGGCCAGTTGAGAAAGAAAACCTTCCATCGTTATGGTAGGAAATAGTAAAGTTGTTCAACAAAGGGGGGCACAATAATCGAAACAAGTTCCGACTTTCAACACAAGATTCCACCCACCATAGAGGCACAATCTCTAGAGAACTTCCAATGCATCAGAAAGCAAAGAGAGGATCTGTACCCCTTTAAAATACATCCACTGTAGCGGCTCGAAGACCCAAATCCATCTATTGTTGCGGCTAAATTCTTGCAAAAAAAATCCACCGTGGCGGCTCCAATGAAACAGGAAAAGCGTAATAAAAAACCATTCACTATAGTGGCTCCAAATTGAAATGCTACCCTCCATAGTGGTTTAAACATGAAGAATCATCCACTATGGTGGATCAAAATATTTTTTCTACCTTAGTGTGAAAAACAATTTACTTAGACTTATATCTCATGAAGAAAACGGGTGATGAATGTTGGACTTCAGATCTCAAAAATGTCTAAGTAGCAAAGACTAAAATTTAAAAAGGGGGGTCCTAAAAAAGTGTAAATTTTTTTGGGGTAATAGTTGCAGTAGCAACAATTGGCTACTGGCTGGTGAACACAAATATCTGGAAAAACTATCTTTTATAACCAAAAATGGCTTTAAGGTATGCTGTTAGACCAACTCATCCCAAAATTTTAAGATTTCTTTAATATGTCCACACCTTTCTAGGGATGTAATATTTAGAAATTTACATTGATTATAGTCCACTAGGGTAGGGTAACCAGGTTTTTCAAAGTCCCGATAACTCTTCTGAGGCCAAAATATGGGGTTCATTTACCTTTGCATTCATTTGCTTATAGCTAAGACATTCGGTTGCTTATAGCTAATCCACCAGAGGATCGTAACAGAGCATGGACAGACATATTCGTTTGTTCCTCATTGCCATTCCTTTTGCATTCTTTTGATTCTTTTAGAATTTTAAAATTTTGAGTCTTCCCAGATTTCTCCTTTAATTTTAAACTTGGTTTAGGTTCTTCCATCCATGATGTCCTTTTGTGTGAGAGATAATTTGTTTTCATCTCACAGACGGAGAAGAACCTCTAAGCAATCTCACCATCTTACTGGTTTTATTTAGTATGTCTTTTGATGTATGCTTTCTTTCTAGGAAATTTCAACTCTTTTAATCCTTTTGTATTTTATTTATGGCATGGGATCATTTAAATACAATATACCTATCCAACCTACTTCCTTTCCATGGGTCCATTGCTGTTAGCTTCCTTGGAAAGATTTAACGTGAAGTGGATGGAGCCCCAAATTAGTATTCTAGAATCTTCTTACCTTAGTTATTTAACAGTGTTTAAAACATGAATTCAATGTGTTCATAAGATAACCTCCCTTCAAATAGTCTATAAAATTAAAGAATCTCATCATAATACGTTTTTTGATATAGGTAAATCCAATAAGCAACTTTCTGGTTAAAAAATATTTGTAGTTTTTCCAAATTCTGATGTCCCCCAAATGCCAAAAGTTGTGCTGGATTATTTGAAAACTGAAAATAAAGTAAATAAAACAAACTGAAATAAATCAGCTGCAAAGAAAGAAAATCAACATAACTAAAGCAAAGTTAACCATGAAAAATTTGAAGTAAAAACAAAAGGTTTAATTATGTAAATAAAAACTCAAAAGCATTAAATAAAATAAGGTTTGAGAACCAAACCGTTGACCAACATATTCTCTTCCCACCTTTGTAAATCCTATAACTTGTATGTCAAGGGGCCTAGCTTTTCTGCAATCTAAAATGGGCCTATCCACAGATGTTGAAACTTATTGTGCTTTCCCTTTTCATCATGCAGGTGATCCCACTTCAGAACCAAATCTCTTACTTCAAACTCTTTATCCCTGGACTTGTTCTTTTCAAACCATATTTCCACAATCTATTGATGGTGCTTAAACCTCTCCTTAGACTTAGATCTAGACTCCTCTAATTTCAGGAAAGTATTGATTTGAGCTTGTAAAACCTCACTATTAGATCCTCTAGATGCTTGGGCTAATTGAGAGGAAGGAAAAAAAATGTTAGGGAAAAGATAGCTTCCTTTCCATAAACTAAGATATAGGGTGACACACCTAAGGAGCTCTTGGGTGTGACTCAATCAACCCAAAGTGCATTAGGAAGAGCTATATGCCAGCTTCTCTAGTTTTCTATGACAGTCTTCTTTAAAATTCTAATGAGATTCTTATTAGTTGATTCAGCTAATCCGTTACCTTGCAGATAATAGTTAGAAGAATAATGTAACTTTATTCCTTTCTCATTAGAAAATGTAATAAGTTTAATTGGTGAAAAATAAGATGCATTATCAAAAACCAGGGAAATTGGAACCCCAAACCTGGTCATAATATGGTCTCGTAAGAACTCTATAACTGCATCTTCATTTACTTTCCATAACAAGACCAATTCCACCCATATGGTAAGATAATCCATGTTCTTGAGGATGTACTTGTGCTGCAATGAAGAGTTTGGATTTATTTCTCCAATAATATCAATTACCCATTGCTCAAATGATTCAGAAATAATAACTAGTTGCAATGGCCCAACTTCCTTTGCTTGTCTTCCACCGCTCCTTTGGCATGTATCACACTTCCTTACGTAAGCGTGAGCATCTTTAAACAAAGTTGGCCAATAGTATCCAGCCTTTAGAACATTATGTACTATAGTATCTCCTGAAAAATGACCTCTAGCAGGGCCATCATGCAATTCTTTAATGACTTTGGCTGCATCTTCTCGTTCGAAACATCTGAGAAAACTCCGTCATTATTTTTTCTGAAAAGAACTCCGTTATAGTTTTTTCTTAAAAGAACTCCATCAATTATCTGATATGATGCTGACTTCAAAAGTAATGCTCTTCTTTGTTTGGAGTTCCAGTGTTCAGGAAAATACCCTTGTTGAAGATAGTGCACCAGGTCTCTGGACTAGGGTTCTAGGGCTGTAAATATAGGACACATATCAATCATGTGCAACTCAGCCTCATTCTCCCAATCATAATCTTCTGTATATTGAATTTCATCCATTAGTTTGCAAATTCCTTGTCCTTTGATGATAGTTGCTGGTTTAAATTCTAAGTCATATTCCTACAAGGAATTTACCCAATTTCCTCTTCTCTCCCCTAACTCTTTTTGCACGAAAATAGTCCGGACTGCCAGGTGTGGAACAACTACTTTGGTTCTATTCTTAAGTATGTATGGCCTGAATTGATTTACCACCTTAAAAACTATGTATGCTTGTTTATCAACTATAGGGTAATTCAACTCAGCACCTTTTAAGCCAGTTCTCATCAACGATATGGGGTACTCATCTCTCCCTTCTTCCTTCTGCGTAAGCACTGTTGCTAGTGAGTTATCTAAAGGAAAAGTGTATAAAATGAAATCCTTCTCAAAATAAGGACTTTTGAGAGAAGGTGCATGCGCTATTTCTGCTTTGATTTTGTTGATTTCACCTTTCTCTAAGTCATTCCATTTAAACTGAGCACTTTGCTTAACCATCTGTTGCAAAGGTTTAACTATTTGAGCAAAATCGGGCACAAACCTTCGCACAAAATTGATTTTCCCCATGAAAAATGGCATGCCTTTCTTATTATGAGGTAAAGGGATATATACTATAGCTTTAATCCTCTCTAGGTCTATGGATATCCCCCTCTTACAAATTATGTGACCCAAAATCTTTCCTTCTAATACAACAAAAACACATTTCTTCGGATTTAGAGAAATTCCATATTTCCGACATCGATAAAAATTTTCTTTAGATGAAAAATATGTTCTTCTCTCCTCTTGGATAAAAATGTAACATCATCCTAATAAACCACTATGTTGTGGCCAATTAAACTGCGGAAATATATATCCGTCATCCTTTGGAATGTTGCTCCAGGGTTAATAAGACCAAAAGGCATTCTTTTGTACGCAAAATTCTCCCATTTAGTTCTAAAAGTGGTCTTCAATCGAACTTATTCTGCTACCAAGACTTCATTGTATCCTGAAAACCCGTTTAGCAGAGAGAATAGCTCGGAGCCTGAAACCATCTACAATATCTGCTCCATGGGCAGGACTGGGTAGTTATCTTTGTCTGAGGCACGATTTAAATTCTTGAAATCTACACAAAGTCTTATTTCACCAGAATTCTTTCTCACTGGTACCAAATTTGCAACCCATTCTGAGTTTATAACTATAAATATGATCTTGGCATAAAGGAGCTTCTTTACTTCATTTTGAATCAGGGGTTCTAATTTATGAACCATCTTTCTTAAGGGTTGCTGAAGCGGTTTGACTCCCGCTTTAATTGTGACTAGATGTTGTATAATGTGGGTGTCGTAAGTATTAAGATCTTCATATGTCCATGCAAAGATATCCTTATATTGTTTAAACAAGCTAATTAACTTGCTTCTTTCCCCTGGTGAGCAGCACTTTCCCAAGTTTACATATTTGGGTTCCACTTCTGACCCAAGATTCACCAGCTCAAATGGTATAGATGAACTGTGCATTTTGACATTTGTTGGTCTTCTGAAGTTCCCATTTGTTGGTATTCATATCAAACATTCATTCCAAAGTTCTAAACCCTTTGGGTATGAAGTTCCCATTTTGGAGATTTGCTTGATGTTCCTCTTCATCAATCACAAACTCTTTGAAATTCTCATAATTAGTTAGAAACTCTAGGATTTGTGGATCGTCGTCGAACACTCTCAAATTAGTGAAGTTTTTTGGTACAACAATCCTGAAAATCAATTCAATTGTACATCTATTATTAGTCGGAACAAGCCTTGCAGCTGAAGTAGCTAACAAGTCAGCTGCTGCATGTTTCAACCTAGGAATTCAATTTATATTAAATGCATCAAAATTTGTTCAGAGGTCCCAAAATTAGCTTTGATATCCTTTTAAAAGTGGTGATAAACAATGAATTGTATTTCACACCTTTTTAACAATAATTTCAAAATCACCATAAACCTTTAAATTTTTTACTTTAAACTCAATTTCCTTCTTCAAACCCTGGACTAATGCTTCATACTTGACTTTGTTATTGATACATTCAAATTATAATCTACAAGAAATAAAATGTTTATTGTTTTTCAGATCGATAGAGATACAACCAGCTTTTGATCCTTCCTAAGTTTTTGAACCATCAAAGTATAAAACCCAAAACCTATCTGCTAATTCTACTGCACTAGTGCTACTTTCTACATCCGAGACTAAGTTAACTATATTACAATCAGTTTTATCAGCCCGTGAAAACTGAAGGAGCTCAGGTTGTGTATCTGATCCATTGTTGGCTTCTTCCATTTGGTAATTTCTCGGTTCAAGTTCAATAAAATAATTTCCCAAAACTGAATGTGAAAAATTTACCGGTTCATTCTTCCCTTCTAGTTGCATCACATTATACTTCATATGTGGTTCCCTTAATACTTTAATTTGATTCTAAGAGTTGTTACAAGGAAACCATAAATGTGACCAGTCAGTAGAAAATATCCATCTAGTTTCACAGACCAGTCCCTACTCAGAATTAGGCCATAAGCCTCGGGTATATCCACTACCATAATGTCTATAAATTGGCACACTCTTTCATCTGCAGCTAATCATATCAATACATCATTCATTTATCCCACTACCTTCACTGTTGTTCCATCCAATTGTATGATTTTTCCTGTAGAAGGTGTGGGTTGTCCCTTTATTCTTTTACAAAATGAAAGAGGCATAACATTTGCAGTTGCTCTAGAGTCTACCAAATAGTTGTGCACATTGTGATTAAAAATATCAAAAGAAAGTAAAAAATTGTAATGTTATGGATTTATATTTCCCCCCTATACTTGCTTCATTGATCTCTTCCTTAGAATATCATCTTGGGGTTTATGTATGGGTGCATCAAAGGCTTCTAAGAGATTATTTCTCTGTTGTGGTAAATTACACATTTCTCACAAAGAAATATTGGCCTTAGTCCTTTTTATATCATCTATTATATCATACCCCATATCACACTCTGTTGAACTTTTCTTGATACTTTAAACCTTATTTTCTGCATCCTTTATCGGTTTACTAATTGAGGGGACATTCTTCCTTGTTATGACCAAATAAGGTATAGGTGGAGTTTGAGTATTATTTCTGATTTTCTTCATATTCTCTTGAATTTTCTTAATCTTAGGCAGTAATGTATTATCCTCAATCAGTGGACCCTTTCTTCTTGTTGTAACATTTAAAGCTGAAAATTGTATTTTCTCAGTAGTTTCTTCATTCTCTAACCCCAACATGGGTGCACAATCCCAAAAAACTAGGGCGGTTTCTTCATGTGCCTGCTCCGGTCCATGAAACTTTTCCTCTTCGACCATAGTTTCTATTAACTTAGAATCTAGCAATTGATTCATAACCAAAGTCACGGAGTTAATCCACTGTGGGCAGTTCCTTTCAGAGTGAGGTTTCCGATGAAATGTGCAAAATTTTTCCATTCCAACCTCAGTTAAATTGATCATAGGTGGACTGTGCATGGGTGGTTGGGATGGACCAATTTGATCTCTTCTCTTGTAATAAGGCTTGAATTGTTTCTTGGATTCCTTTTCTTTCTCCATGTCAACGATTTTGTTGGATAACTTCTGTACCATTTTGACCACATTTTCTAATTGATGGGAATGTTCATCCTTGGCCCTTGTCAACAACAAAGGTTTCTTGCCACTGAAATTCCTTATTTCTGGTTCTGCAGAATATTTATTTATACTTTCAAGTTCATCTTCTATCTTTACATCCTCCTCATAAGTTTCCACCAAGGAAGGCTTTACTCATCTTTTAACAAACATTGCTATGTCGGGGCCAAGTGCTGAAGTGTAATATTCAATTAAGGTCTCTTCCGTAGGATTTATGGTAGCACTAAAATTATTTAAATGCACAGAAAACCTCTGACTAAAATCTTGCACTTTCTCTTTCTTTTCCTTCCTTAGAGAAAGTAATTCCTTCATTAAGGAAGTAGTAGTTCTTTGGATACCAAACTCGTTCTTAAATAATCTCTCAAAAGTATTCCAGTCGGTCATTGAATTTTTCTATAAGCAAAAATACCATGATGCTGCTTTAACCTTAGGAGTATGCGGGAATAGTTTGCACACTACATCTTCATTCTCTACCGCCAAACCTTCTAAGTCCAATAAAGAACTCTGTAAGTGATCATCTACAGGAATTCCTTCTCCCTAAATCAACTTTAGGCAATGAATTTTTAGGTTTCTGCGATAAAGCATGTAATGGATGTGTCAAGGCGAGTGGATTCCTAGACCTCCAAGATGGTGGTGGATTCGACTGATTTACATTTGGATTCAGAGGTACATTTTCAGCAATGATTCATCGAGGAGATTGCATTGGGGATTGGAAAGGAGATTGAAATGGAGACCGAAGAGGTGAACCGTACGGGGATGAAGGTCCAAATTGGTTAAGAGGTTGGTCAATTTATTGTAAGGATAAATATACCAACTCCTCAAAATTTCCTACGAAGACCGAATTTCCTGTGTAAACCAGAACCCTGCTACGAGCTTGTCTTCTTGGTAAGTCTGAAATATTCGACAATCCTCTAATATTTTTCGCATATGATCTTGTAATTATCGTTAAATCATTTACTACTTCAAAATAAATGGGATAAAGGTACTCTCAGACTTCTAACTCAAGGTTAACTCTTCCTTCAGGAATGGAGTCCTTGGGAAAACTAGTTTTTGAACTATCACTAGTGAAATGATCTTTAGAAAATGGATTTCCTAGGCCATCCATGCACTAGTGGCCCTCCTTCTAGTGCCAAAATTGTTGATGCCTATAAAATCCCACATACCGATAGTAGGGATTCTCCCAAATAACCATTCCCAATTAGATTGTTTCTCATTTGGGGTGGGGAATCCATCCGATTAGCGGCCTGAATACCGTAGAATTAAATGAAAGCTTAAGTCTATTATTTTACCGGTTGCAGCTTGGTCCACCGTTTATGTATTTTTTTATTTTTATTTTTTATGAATGATATGCAAGTGCCTATATTAAATGCAAGTGACCAGAGAACAAATACCTCACAATGTGATGCATAGGTTCTTACCTTCCGTCTTATCCCCTTTTTTCCCAAATCACTGAAGGAAAAAACAATTAATCTAACCTAATCTATCTAACCTATCCCCAGGGAGAAACATTACTATTTTTATGAGTAATGTACTGCATTTTATGCACAAAGAATTTTATAGATAGCTGATGTAATTTAGAATACATGAATACAACAAAAAACATAACATAGAGATAGCTCAGTGTTGTTAAAGATTCACTACTCATTTACTGTATAAGATTCATAACATGGAAATGAAACCATTCACACATATAAATAGTTCAATAGTTATAACGATCTCACATATTTGTATAGTAAGATAAAACTGAAATAGTTCTTTATTCAACAATCTAGACATCATGCATTTGAAACTCAGGCAGCGCCTTGTCCAGCAAAAACTTTGGTCCTCTTTATTATAACAAGAAATAGTTCTTCTTACAACAAGCATCCACATATGAGAGATAGAAAATTCCCTCTCCTATTCGACTCTACCTATATTTATACATTTCAAAAATGGGTTTTGGTTTCCCTTCCCTTTGGGCTTCCTTAACTTTCTGTTACAAAAATGTTTGTCTTCTAGCATGTTCATTAATAACATAGGATAAATACAAAATATTACAATTACATTTTCCAGAGTGTAAATGGGACAAAACCACTCAAGTGGGCCCAGTCAACTCATTTATGAACTTTTTCCACACCATAGCATCTGGAGCAATGATTCCAAAATTTGTTGGTTCTAAGAATCAGACCATGACCTCATGCTTGGATATTTGAGTCTTTATATCAGCCACCCTTGCTGGAATAACACGAAATCACACCTTTTTATTACCTTTTCATTTAATATTTTAATCAGCTATATACCAAGTTCATCCTCTTGTAGCCTATCATGCAGGTGCTTCAAGTGTTCTTCATGGGATGGAAAATCCTGTATCCTTTTTGTAGATGATGGATGGCATTTATTATGAGTTGTATGCACCTTATTATAAAATTCCCTACATTTGTCTGATGTCTTATCCACTGCCTCTATCAGTCTCTCAGTAGCTCTGTTACTGAAATTCACGAGATCATACTCTAGCTATAACCTTGCTAGATTCTTTACTAGTGTTTTTTTCAAAGGCTCTTTATTTGTCTCCAACCACATCAACCATCCTTGTATGGTCTCTGCAATGTCATGGGTCTTGTCTTTGAATTTAGTAGCTATGATTGAGTTATCCTCCAATCTAGCTTCTACTTGGTTAATTTTGAATACCTCTTTTGTGATCTTAACCTGTACTTGATATATTTTACCTCTAAGAAGGAGGACATGTTCTTTTCAAGGCATTATGTCCATCTTTTGTTCATTGGATGCCTTCAATAATACTTCCAAGGAACTATTTTGGTCTTCTAGTTCTGTAATTTGGGATTTATAATTCTATGTTTGTTGATCAACTGTGTATTTTTGTGCTTCCATCTCTTCCCACTTGCTCTCTAATTTCTGCTTCTCCCTATCAAGGGTCATGTTTGATAACTTCAACGTATCATGTTCCTATCCTAGCATTTGGAAGTCTTGTTGAAGCCTCTCATAGTTTGAAAGAGTGGCTTCATATTTTCTCTTTGACTCCTATCCCACTCTTTTATCCTTTCTTAAGACCCCCTTCATCTCTGCCATTTTACCCTTATACTGATCAATGGTTTTTGTAAGTTTACTAATATTATGGGCATTTGCATGTGTAGTTGCAATACCCATGGAGGCCATTTGTGTCAGGTCTTCCTCTACATCTTTTACGACCATATTCTTGGTCACTATGGTGATGTATGGTTGGATTCCCATCTTCAAAGTATTCTCTGTTCTCCAAACAATGGACTTCCTTTTGGGATCAAAAAATAAATTTTCCAAGAACTCAACTTCATGCTGTTTGGACGGGGTAAATGGAACTAGTCCCAATTCAACAATAGGGAGATCTCCTCCTGTAAGTATACTTCCTAAAGTTGAAGGGAGGTTCTCTGTGCTGTCCTAACCAGGATCTTGTCCCTGATTTTCATTATCTAGCTCTTCTTGATCTTTATTTCTTTCTTATTATGTCACCTCTCCCTGGTTTTGTGCTTGTTGTTCTGGATTTTGAGATTCTTAAGCTATTGATCTTTCCAACTCTGCAATCTTCTCCTTGATAACTTCTTCTTTATTTATCTCTTATTCTTCCTACTCTTTTCTGGCAGCTTCTTCTTCGTCCTTTTCTCACTGGGCTTCTTCATCTAAAAGCTTCCTTGCACCTTCTACCAGCCTATGAGCAGTCTCTTCTTTTTTTTGCTTGCATCTTCTTCCTTTTTTCTCTTTGGCTCTAGTTTGTTGTAGCTACTGCCTTTAAATATAGCTATTGTGGTCTTCCTTTTAAGTCACTTGTTCAAATTGGTCATGTTGCAAACATTCCTGTACACTTCTTCATCCTTGTCCACATAATCGGCATATTCAAAATTTACCTTGAGGAGTGCTCGATGGGTTTCAACCTTAT
This sequence comes from Pseudotsuga menziesii, assembly GCA_001517045.1. Taxonomy (NCBI): domain Eukaryota; kingdom Viridiplantae; phylum Streptophyta; class Pinopsida; order Pinales; family Pinaceae; genus Pseudotsuga; species Pseudotsuga menziesii. The sequence goes on from LPNX011139903.1 coordinate 148,325, forward strand.
CTTGGGAATCATTCCGGTGAAAGATTTTTTCAGTGAAATGAAATATTTCTAGTTCCTTAATGAACTTAGGGGAACTCTTGATTTTAGCGAACTTATAACTCCCCACATAGAAAGGTAGAGGTGGAAACACAATCTTTTTTAGATCGTACAAATGACTTCCAAATCCATCCAAGAAAAGTTGTCTCACAACCTCCTTATGAACTATGTAATTTGTGGCATACTTTGTTAGTAATGAGGGTGATTTGGTCCCCCCGTGCATCCTCAGGTATGTACCTTCTTTAAATAAGAATTAATCCCCTAAATATTTGATAGATTCCAAAGCACCTTTAGATAGGCACTTACACTCCTCTAGGAAAACTAGTTGGTATAGAGGCATTAGGAACTCTTCACATATTAGCTGGTAGTGACTGTGGTATTTGTGGGCCCACAGTATATGATATGATTTGTGAATAGGAGCTTTTCCTCCTTTCCACTTGCAATTGAGTCTCTCAAACTGGTAGAAGCAAAGTATGCAGTCAACCAAAAAAGATCCCATATAGAATTCAGATTTTTGTTGCTGCAAACCTTCTTGGGATGCAGTAATGGAGGTAGATAAGCTATTGGATACTATGTTAGCCCAATTGAAAAATGTCCCTTTTAGGCCACATAGTAAATTAGTGCGATCCTTCCAAACTTATAAGATCTACCATCAGCTCTATCGAAAATCCTACTCAAGATTAGTACTACCATTCTGTATGGGGTACATAGATGAGCAGTTTTGTGTTCCCCAGATTGTTTATGCCTGAAATTCTTACCTTCAGCTACCATCATATTTCTTGTAGATATTTAATCAAACTCTAAGCCCTTTACCCAATCAGTTGTCATGCTAATTTCTAACGGTGGCAGGCTATATTCTTTTTCTATAAATCCAAGTGTGAAGGATGCAGTCCCTTTGTTCTCCACATTGTTCATGATCATCCCAAAATCCATCTGATAACCTCTATGCAAGGAGACATCTCTGGTATAGTGGATGCCTTGGTGATTCTAGATCTCAGTATGTTATCACATAAGGATAGGTCCTCCAACCCTTCCTCTGGAACCTTATTTTCTATAAGCATGTGGTATATTTGACCCCATTTGAACTCAGGTTCATCCCAAGTGACTGAATTTGTATCTTCATATATTATTTCCACCATGGGTATGGGTGATATCTTTACATCCAAATCAGAGTCTACGATCTTGGCCTTCTTTTTTCCCTTCTTCATCATGTTGTCTGGTACAAGATGTAACTATAATAACGAAAAAAAATGTCTTAGCATTTCGGAAAAAGAATAATGCTCATGACATCAAAACATTAACATATTGGGAAAACCATGTTTTTTACCACATTTTCCTTTCCCATTGGAACCAGAAAACCACACCATATCTCAGCGAGACCCAACTTTGGTAAACAGAACCCTTAAACACAGGCAGGCTTCGGCTAAGGCATACTCTGCATTCTAAAACATAGGAAATAATCAGAACCCAAACTACCCTCTTTCCATTGGTCCCAAAAACCTCTAAAAACAAGCAGGTATCATGACGACAATGGCTTAGGTTCGACCCCCAGGATCAAAATCCCTTGGCGAGGAGATACATCATAAAAACCAAACCCTAAAAGGCTTTCCCAAACCAAGCAAAACACATCCCCCACCACTGCATAGGGGCGAGAACAAGATCAAACCCAGGATGGAGAAAATATCGAGCCTCTAGGATTCCTCATTGGCTTCCAAGCCCACAGGAAAAACGCCTCAAAGTGAAAACGATGAAGATCCATAGGAGCAAGTAAGGAGGCCAAGGCAAGGTCAAAAACTTTCAATGGAAATCTGCTAAACCTAAAACACAAGGAGGGAGCCCTTTTTAAAAACCAAAAACGTCCCATTAGAGGAAATTTGAGGTCTAAAATTGGATTCCTAAGGAAAATAATAAAATAATAGTTAAAATAATAAAATAATATTTATTAATTTTGGAGGAAGAAAGACAAAAAGTACTTTTTTGTTTGTATTTTTGACATATCTCCTTGTTTTTTTACTCAAATTTTGATTGGGAGAGCTCGTTTGATGTGGAATTAAATTTTTCATTGAACGAGTACCCACACAACATATGTTTGACAGATCCCGCTACCCCAAAAATAAAAAATACCTGAAAAAACATGATGATGACATCATCATCACATTTTTTCAGGTATTTTTTATTTTTGGGGAAACGGAGTCCATAAAAAGTAAACTATGTGGGTAGCCATTGGATGTAGAATTTAATTCCGCATCCAACGAGCTCTCTCGATCAAAATTTGAGTAAAAACACATGGAGATACGTCGAAAATACGAACAAAAAGGTAGTTTTTTTAATGAAAAATATGTCAATTCAACCATTATGGTTGAATCATTTTATTGAAATTCTATTGGTTCTTGAATTCCAACTCACAATAATTTATTGCTGGCACGTTATCTTATAAGTCTCATTTTAGACCCCAAAATTCCTCTAATGAACTACCAAATTGTTGATGTAATTGTAACTTCGGAATGTATTTCACTTGTATTTCTTATCTATTGTAACTCGATGCTTATTCCAAGATATTATCATGTTATTTCATGCCTCGATGTTCCAATTGGGAGAATCAATATTGTAAACAAGTCATGTCAAGTCATTGTGGGTAACCCTCCTATTGTCTAAGGGTTAAAGTCCCCACAGTTCCGACGCACTAGGGTTAGTAGACTTTCGTAGTAGAGTTTGGCCCTAGTAGGGTTTTAGTCATGCAGGGATTAGTATAAATAGAGAGCTGGACTCTCCTTTTTAGCATACAACACAAACATACTCAAGTGTAGCGCATATTTGAGGAAGAAGACACTGGGACTAGACAAGAAGAAGGTTGCTGCTGTCGGGAGAGCATCTTACTATTTTGTGGTTTTACCTTTTGTGTTGATTCTATCTCTGAGGAATTTGTAGGGTTTTCTCCATTTATGGCTTCCCCGAGGAAAAACATGGTGTTCATTTTCTCTTGTGTTTTTTTGTTGTACTTGTTGTTCTCTTAGTTAAATATCCTAACATAATGCTAGCTTGAATGTAGAAAAACTAACATGGAATCAGAGCTAACTTGAGATGAAGACAATGAGCAGTTGCGGGAACTAGGGCTTCCTACTTTGTGGATCTCTCTCCACATATTTTCAACAAAATTAAGGTGGAATAACTCTCCTCCTTAGGGCGCATCTTTCTGTCAAAGAAAAATCCAATTCTGAGGTTTTTTAGTTTTGGACCTGACACTACTACTGGAAATTAGGGCTTTTCATAGAAGAGGGATTTTTCAGTGAGCCTAGGCCTGGATTGATCTCCTCCCCAAAATTGAAGTCAAGGATAAATTTCAAGGCATTTGGTTGGATAGAACTCCGGAAAAGCAAAACCCTAATTTTCTCTTGAACCAGCTCTATAGGATCTCAACTCAAAATTCAGATCCGACATCTTGACCTGGTAAGATCTAAAATATTTTGTATTTCCATTTGAGGTTCTTAGTTAAGATGTATCATCATACCAATATTGATGTAAAGCTTGAGGGATCCGATAACTTCCAAGCTTGGAAGTATAGGATGTCCCTGGTCCTGGAAGAGAATGAGTTAGACTGCTACATCCATGAGGAGGTTTTAGTTCTAGAGGGAGATGAGGATAAGGCCTTGCATAAAAAGAAGTTGGTTATGGCAAAGAGAATAATTGCTGATTCTATTAAGGATCATCTCATACCATAGGTGTCCTCCCTAAAGACACCTAAAGCTATGTTTGATGCCCTAACCAAATTGTTTGAAGGGAAGAACATAAACCGGAAGATGACTCTGAGAAACCAACTAAAGAATGTGAAGATTTAGAATGCAGAAACAATCTAGTATTACTTCACAAGAGTTTCTGAGATCAAGGAACAACTAGAAGCAGTTGATGAAGAAGTGGAAAATGCAGAGATTGTGATGAATACCTTGAATGGCCTCCCTAGGTCATGGGATTCTTTCATCCAAGGAATCTGTGCTAGAAAGAAGTTAGTTAAGTTCAGCAGACTATGGGAAGAGTGTTCTCAAGAAGAAGCTTGGATAGAAGCTTGAGAAAAAAATATGGGAAGTGAAGATCAAGCTCTCACGGTACACTGCAAGTCAACCAAAAAAGATCTCATCACCATAGAGGTAAGTCCTATCACAAAAATGATTTATCTAGAGTCATATGTTATACATGTGATGAAGCAGGACATTATGCAAAGAATTGTCCTAAGAAACAAAAGCTAACAAAGAAGAGAAACAAAAGAAGACACCATGCTCATGTTGCAGAGGATGATGAACCATCCAAGAAGAGAACTGGATATGAAAGTGAAGATTCTTCAAGCGAGGATGAATATGTTTTGATCTCCGCTCTCACAACAAAATTTACTCATGGAAGAAATGATTGGCTCATAGATAACGGGGATTACAAACATATGACAGTATTCAAGGAATCCTTTGTAAGACTGTTAGAACATGAATCACCTCACAAGGTGAAGCTAGGAGATGACTACCAATATCCAATAAAACGTAGTGGGAAATATTCCTATAAACTAGACTCTGGAAAGTCTCTAACAATGAAGAAAGTATTGTTTGTGCCAGGACTCAAGAAGAACCACCTCTCCATATCGGCATTAGATGCAAAAGGAATGTGGTTTGCATTCATGGATGGTAAAGTCATCATGTGGCCAAAAGGAAAGACTATTGATGATGCAATAGTGATTGGTGAACAAGAAGGAGGTTTGTATAAATTAAAGGGAATCCAGAACAAGCCTTGGTCCATGACACAGTAGAGCCAAGTGAACTTTGGCATAGAAGGCTTGCACATGTGCGTTACAGAGTACTACCTATTGCAACCAAAGATGTTGAAGGTCTTCCAGAAATACAAGCAAAACATGATGGGGTATGCAAAGGATGTGTGAAAGGAAAGAATACAAAGAAGACATTTCCAAGTAGTGAAAGCAAAGAAAAAGGAATCTTGGAAATCATCCACTCCGATGTATGCAGCCCTTGTCATCAAACTCACTAAGCAGGTATGCATATTATGTTTCCTTTATTGATGATTTTTCTAGGAAAACATGGGTTTACTTCATGAAGAACAAAGACAAAGTATTCAGCAACTTCAAGGAATTCAAAGCCTTGATCGAGAATTACACTGAAAAGAAGATCAAGAATTTTCATTCAGATAATGGTGGAGAATTCACTTCAAATGAATTCAAAGAGCTATGCAAAGAATAAAGGAATAAGAGGGAGTTGTCCACTCCTTATAATCCACAACAGAATGGGATTGTGGAAAGTAAGAATAGAACTATCATGGAAGCTGAAAGAGCAATTCTTCATGATCAAGACCTTCCTATGCATCTTTGGGAAGAAGCTACCCGAACAGTGGTGTATGTACAGAACCATACTCCACATAGAGTACTCGAGAACAAGACTCCTAAAGAAGTTTTCTCCAGCAAGAAACCAAAAGTCAGCCATCTCAGAATATTCAGCTGTCCAGTGTACATACACATTCCAAAAAAGAAGAGGACTAAATTAGATCCTTCAGGAAAGAAGGGTATATTTGTGGGATACTCTAAAAGCTCGAAGGCTTACATAATATACTTCCCAAGATTCAAGAAGATTGACATCAGCAAGGATGTGACATTTGATGAAGATACAGCTTACAACAAATCCGAAAAGAAACCTGTTGAAGAATGCGAAGAAGCAGAAGCACCCAGAGTTCATGATACAACCATGAACGAAGAAGATCGATAATTTGAATAACCACAAAGACCTGTAGATCCACCTCTGGAGAAGAATCCTCATAAGAGGAAACCTGCTTGGGTACAAGAACTTATCCAAGGCATGGAAAGATATAGGGCTCTAGAAGAGAATCACAGAGAAAGAAAGAGGACCAGATCCTGCTCCATGTATGTAGCTTTACTATGTGATTTCATTGATAAAGAAACTTCCAGTTATGAAGAAGCGGCAAAACAGAAAGAATGGAAGGATGCTATGATCGAAGAATACCAATCAATCATGAAGAATGATGTTTGGGATGTTGTCCCAAGAATAGAAGGGAATTCAGTTGTAAATTCCAAATGAAACTACAAGATCAAGCATGCTGCAGACAGTAGCATTGAAAAATATAAGGCAAGATTTGTGGCTCAGGGTTTCTCTTAGAAAGAAGGAATAGATTATGAATAAACCTTTGCACATGTAGCCAGATACACTTCCATCAGATCGGTACTTGCTCTAGCTGCAGTGATGAAATGGAAGATACACTAGATGGATGTCCAGACTGCTTTCTTGAATGGTGTAGTGGAAGAGGAAGTGTATGTGGAACAACCACTCAGTTTTGAGACACATGACAGGGAGTTTCATGTGTGTAGATTGAAGAAAGCCCCGTACAGTTTGAAATAGGCACCCAGGACATGGTACGAAAAAATTGACAGCTTTCTATCCAGTTTGGGCTTTACCAAGAGTAAAGCAGATTCCAACCTGTACTACAAGGTTGAAAATGGCAACCCAGTGATACTTCTACTATATGTAGATGATCTATTTGTGACAGGTATGGATGGGTTGATTGCTAATACAAAGATAAATATTGTTGTCCAGTTTGAGATGAAGGACTTGGGTATGATGCATTATTTTCTAGGTATGGAGGTGTGGCAAAGTGCAGATAGAATCTTCCTTGGACAAGGGAAGTATGCAGTAGAGATCCTGAAGAGGTTTGGGATGATGGAATGCAAGGCTATGGCCACACCTATGGCATCAAACCTGAAGCTATTGAGTGATTCTTCATCAGAGTCGGTTGATGCTGCTATGTATCATCAGATGATTGGGTCCTTGATGTACCTGACGAACACAAGACCAAACATTTTCTTTGCTATGAACACCTTGAGCCAATTATTGATAGATCCAAGAAATGTTTGCTTGATTGCAGCGAAGCATATTCTGAGGTACCTGAAGGGTGTAGTTGATTATGGGCTCATGTACGATGTGAATCAGAAGATTAACCTGGAGGTTATGTTGATTCAGATTGGGCAGGAAGTGCCATCGATAGGAAGAGCAATTTAGGGTGTTGCTTCAGTATGGTATCAGGTGTGATCTCTTGGTTTAGCATAAATCAATCCTATGTGGCACTGAGTACAGCCAAAGTAGAGTATGTCGTAGCTTGTTCAATTAGTTGTGAGGCAATATGGCTAAGGAAGATACTGTCTGATTTATTTGATCTCCAGTTGGATGCTACTTGTATACATTGTGACAACCAGAGTTGCGTGAAGTTGTTAGAGAATCTAGTGTTTCATGACAAGTCGAAGCATATCGAGATCAAGTATCACTATATCAGGGATATGGTGCAAAGGGGAGTATGTTGCGAAGGAGGAATATCAGGGATATGTTACGAAGGAGGAATAGATATATGATGTGTTGACGAAGCCATTGGATAGGGTGAAGTTCGAGTACTTTAAGGAGAAGCTTGGTGTTCTCTAGATAGAAGTTTCTTTCAAGGGAAAGTGATGAGTCCCATAGCCATTTTGACGAGCAGGTCAGATGTAAGGGCTCAACCTTTTTGTCATGGTGAGAGGATTGGTTCCTTCCATGTCAGATATGAGTGCTGAGATCCATAGCCATTATGACGAGTAGGTCATATGTAAGGGATGAGCCATTTTGTCATGGCTAAAGGATTAAGTTCCTCCCATGTCAGATGTGAGTGCTGTCCATTTTGATGAGTACATCAGATGTAAGGGCTACCGCCATTTTGTCATGGCTAAAGGATTAAGTTCCTACCATGTCAGATGTGAGTGCTGGCCATTCTAACGAGTAGGTCAGATGTAAGGGCTATCGCCATTCTAACGAGTAGGTCAGATGTAAGGGTTGTGCCATTATTTCATGGCTAAAGGATTAAGTTCCTCCGATGTCAGATGTGAGTGCTGGCCATTTTGACAAGTAGGTCATATGTAAGGGCTACCGCCATTCTGTCATGGCTAAAGGATTAAGTTCCTACCATGTTAGATGTGAGTGTTGGCCATTCTAACAAGTAGGTCAGATGTAAGGGCTACCGCCATTCTAACGAGTAGGTCAGATGTAAGGGTTGTGCCATTCTTTCATGGCTAAAGAATTAACTTCCTCCCATGTCAGATGTGAGTGCTGCCCATTTTGACAAGTAGGTCAGATGTAAGGGTTACAACCATTCTGACGAGTAAGTCAGATGTAAGGGATATGCCATTCTATCATGGCTAAAAAATTAAGTTCCTCCCATGTCATATGTGAGTGATAGCCATCCTGATGAGTAGGTCAGATGTAAGGGCTACCGCTAGTCTGACAAGTAGGTCAGATGTAAGGGCTACCAAAGCCCTACGAGGAGGTAGGCATACACCCAGCATGAAAGAAGGCTAGCTCTGTAGAACTTCCTATGATGAGAAGAATCATGAGATAACACATATGATGATGACCAGAGGAGATCTAGATCGAGCTATGATCTAGATCCAGTTATGATGACTCTGAGAGATCCAGATCGAGTGATGATCTAGATCCAGTCTAGTGATGATCCAGATCGAGTGATGATCCAAATCTAGTGATGATGATCTAGATCGAGTGATGATCCAGATCCATTCCATTGATGATGATCCATATCGAGTGATGATCCAGATCCAGTGATGATGATCCAGATCGAGTGATGATCCAGATCCAACGATGATGATCCAGATCGAGTGATGATCCATATCCAGTGATGATGTCTAGTTATGATGATCCAGATCCAGAAAAAAAGATCGCATGAAGATAAAGATGACTTGAAGATGAATATGACTTGGAGATGCAGATGACGACAAGATCTAGAGAAGAAGACCAGTGATGAAAATTTTGTCAAGAGAAAACCTTCCTAGTTAAGAGGGAGTATTGATGTAATTGTAACTTCGGAATGTATTTCACTTGTATTTGTTATCTATTGTAACCCGATGTTTATTCCGAGATATTATCATGTTATGTCATGCCTTGATGTTATGATCAAGAGAATCAATAATGTAAACAAGTCATGTCAAGTCATTGTGGGTAACCCTCCTATTGTCTAAGGGTTAAAGTCCCCGTAGTTCTGGGACACTAGCGTTATTAGACTCCCCTAGTAGAGATCGGCCCTAGTAGGGTTTTAGTCATGTCAGGATTAGTATAAATAGAGAGATGGACTCTCTATTTAGCATACAACACAAACACACTCAAGTGTAGTGCATAGTTGAGGAAGAAGAAGACACTGGGACTAGACAAGAAGAAGGTTACTGTTTTCGGGAGAGCATCTTACTGTTTTGTGGTTTTACCTTTTGTGTTGATTCTATCTCTGAGGAAGTTGTAGGGTTTTCTCCATTTGTGGTTTCCCCGAGGAAAAACATTGTGTTCATTGTCTCTTGTGTTTGATTGCTATACTTGTTGTTCTCTCAGTGAAAGATCCTAACATAATTCTAGCTTGAATGTTGAAAAACTAACTCAAACCCATGCACAATGTATCTAAAACCAATAGGTTGCATTTCAAATAAACCACCAATTAAAAGATGGTAAACTGAAGCCTACATGGCAGGAGAAAAGCTGGACAACAGTCGTGGATGGATAATCCAACGAGCCATGTTAGCTCCATATGGCGGTTTCACCAAATCACAAAGGATGCCCAAAACAGGATAAAATCATGATTTTACAACTCTAAATGCTCATGTCAATCAAACAATGGTAAAAATCCCTTTCACCTGCATATAAATAGATAGCAATAGGTAAAAATACTTAAGGCAGTAGGTAATACTTTAAAACCCGCACGTGCGAGGTAAAAATGTTGTTAGCACAAAACATAGTGCATCAGATGACCAAACTAAGTCAAGTTGAAAAGAATCCCACTAACGTCGGCTCAAAAGGTCATAACGCATCCGCTACTATCAGCTCAATTCCTGGCAGGACACCTGCTTTAAAAGGAGGCTTCGACAGGATGACGACATTGAATGAGAAACCCTGAAAGATAGTCGTCGTAGTGGCTTAAAGATGAAAAATCTTCTGATGAAGCAGGCTCAATGAGGATTGCATGGTTGAAAAAGAAAACCTTCCACCCTTGCGAGAGGAAATAGACACATTGTCTGAAAAAGAGGGGCACAATAATCAGAACAAGTTTCGACTTTCAACACAATATTTCACCCGTCGTAGCAGCCCATTCTTTGGAGAATGCATTGGCAAGCCAAGAGTCTCTCTACACCCCTTTAAAAGACATCTGCTATAGTGACTCAAAGACCCGAATCCATCCACTATTGCAGTTAAATTCTTGCAAAACACTCCACTGTGGTGGCTCCAATGAAACAGGAAAACCGCAACAAAAAAACCATCTGCTATAGAAGCTCCAACTTGAAATGACACCCACCATAGCGGTTTAAACATGAAGAATCATCCATTGTGGCAGATCAAAATATTTTTTCTTCCTTAGTGTGAAAACCAATTTCCTTAGACATAGATCTCATGAAGAAAACATGTGATGAATGCTGGAATTCAAAACTAAAAAATGTCTAAGTAGCAAAGACTAAAATTTAAAAAGGGGGGTCCTAAAAAATGTAAATTTTTGTGGGGTAATAGTTGCGTAAGAAACATATGTACAAGACAAGGGATACCTTCCAAAATTAAGTTAAGGAGAGATTGGCATTCAAGTACTTCAGTCATCTAGGGAGAGCATACATTGTTATGTCCTTTTGTTTTAGATCCGCCCCATGTAGGCTAGGGGAACAAACTATGTCCGCACTAATTGAAATATTCCGAGTAACAATTAGCTATAATTACAATTTAAAATCATTGTTACAATTTCACAACTACCAATTACAATAACAATTACAATTACAATAAGAAAATACTAATTAGATTTACAAGGTATAAATTACAAATTGGACAATTACAACAACAAATTACAATTGCAAATTACAGTTTCAGTTACAATCATAACTTGCAAATTACAATTACAAATTATAAACTTATTTACAAAATTTAAAAGTTACAACCATTTTAATCATCTTGTCAATTAATTATGGGTGGCCAACTATAAAATATTTAATTGATCAACTAATTATTATAGGTCTTTTATGAGATGTCATGCACTATATGTGAAAGCCTTATATTTTATTAATACTAATACCTATAATGAGTTATACAATTAGGTTGCAAATAATTCTATAATTGAAGTTGTACTTAATATACCTAAAAATCATAATTGTACACTCAATTATATGAGCACAATAAAAAATGAGAAAACACTATTATAATATTTTTAATAGAAGAGAATACCTCCATAAAACATATTTCAAAAAGGATTTTTAATAACAGAGCTTTTGTCTATGTTCACAAATAAAGTTTTCTACAATAAAACATATTTCAAAAAGGATTTTTAATAACAAAGGTTTTGTCTATGTTCAGAAATAAAGTTTTCTACAACTACCATAAATGTAAGATTTAGTAACAACATCAAGGGTTTGTAACATATGGAGCATCAACAAGCCAACTACCAAAAGGATGCACTAAGGATGAAACTAATAATAAATAATAAATAATAAAACATTCTACGATTAGAATGTTTCCTCTAATCAAATATTACTCTTATTTAATTCATGATTAATTAGATCACATAATTGTTGAAGTTCAATTTGATATTAATAATTAACTATTCCATCCACATAAACCACATGCAAGATTGAGGATGGTAGAAATTAATCTCTCTCTCTCTCTCTCTCAAACACACACACACAGACAAACTAGAAAAGAGAAGATAGATATGTCCAAGGTTAACTAATAAATACATGATTATAAATCCACTACAAAATAACAATTGTTTTACCTACAACCATGGGTGTCTCTCTAGAAAGACACATGTTAAATAACCAAAAATTATTTAATAGTATCTGGATTGACTTGCCATTTATTTGCAATAACTATTATCATTTTTTTTAAAGTAGAAAAATTGCATATAGATGAATGAACTTACCCTTTACATAACCCATAGAACCATAATACAATGGACCTAGACAAATTCAAAAGATCTTCTAAAATCAACTTTCTCCCATCCCCAAATAGGATAAGATTGGGTCAAGTGAGTTTTATTTCATATATATAATTTTCTTTATCTTTACAAACTAATTATATATAAACACGCATAAACATTACATTGAAAACACCACTTCGATTACCTTGGTTTCAATCATTCCCCTTCATAGTTTTGTTCATCATGTACTTATAATCTATCTTGCCATTATTCTTAAATTTATTATTTGTTTACTAAATCAAATCCTTGGTATTTTTATAACACAAATTGAATGGAACATGCATAGAAGTACATATTTGTCTCCTGTTGAATTCTCCTTTATAGTTCCATAACTTCATATTTTGACTTTTCCTTCAACATTTAGTTGAGATCCTTCATTTCTAAAGGTTCCATCATGTCCCTAGGTTGCTCCTCCTCTGAGATTTGGACTCCCTCCAAAGGGGAGGGGATTAGTTTTTCAATGTATTGTGATACATTGTTTTCTTTTTTTACATTGGAGCATATTATTTAAAAACATGTTAACAATCTCCACTACAACCTCAAATTCCACCAAGTATGGTAATGGATGTTCCACCTTTTAGTGAGTGACCTAACAAAATTTTGTTGTTCCTTCTTCTTTCAGATTTTCATTTAGGGAAAATCACTATTATGTCTTCGAAGCAATATGTACACTAGAAATACATATTCTTGTAACATATATTTTTACATGTACTCAATTTATTCTAATAACATGTCCTATGGTAGCCCTCTAGAAGGTTAATTTCAACACATATCCTCATATAGGTAGTAATACACATTTTTAACAAACATTAAGAATAAGAAAAACTTAGTGTACTTGAAATATACTTGCTTTTGTAATCCACCAACATTAAGAATAATTAAAACTTAATGTACTTCAAACAATCCTTTTAATTAAAATAAATTAAAAAATAAGTTGGAAAAGCTTTCAATAAAAAAGTGACGAAAAGGAAATTGTTGAACATAGACAATACAATGGAAGGGAATTGTTGTATCTTTAAAATATTTCTTATATATAATATGTTCATCCACTTCTAGAACTATGTGACCCAATCTGTTCAATATATAGATGAAAACCTATGATAAAGAAAATAAGCCCTCTTGAAGAAGGAACCTTCACACTAATGAGGGAAGAACCATCTACATGAGATGCATGCCTATCCGGGATAAATTAAAATATACCTTTGAACGATAATTGAAATGTTGAGAAAGAGAGTTGATATAGTGACAACTAGGGTAGAACCTAGCTACACCGAATGTTTGAGTTCAATATTTCCATTATCATATTATAAAAGTATTGTTATCATAAAAAACTCACACACCTACCGAAATTTCATTATTTGTGTTAAGATTTCATATGCTAGACTAGATATCATTAGTGTTCAATTCAATTTCATAGCAGTAACATATGAAGAATCACTAAAAGAAATAGAATCACAATATAAACACAGTATTTATCTCGGGAAACCCTTAAGGGGAAGAAAACCCAGCCAAAACATCATTTGTATAAGATGTATAAGATATAACCCCAAAAATAGGTATTCTCCTCCTTGTTTTTATGTCTCTCTCTCTCTCCTATATTCTACTCAAGTGAGTGAGTCTATGTCCAAATAAGAATCACATCTCTCCTATTTAAACACATTGATCCAACTGACTTTTACCCTAAAAAAGTCGGCCCCACTAAACTATCTGGGCTACCTTCACCTACGAAGAATCAAACCAATATTTTATATTATTCATTAGGGTACTAATGACCTAACTTACAATTGAGGCTTTACCTCATGACTCTATGATGACAAAATACAATAGTAACACCTCGACAGAGCAATAATAACATCTCCCTTGGGTTACATCAGTAAAATACATTTAGAATATCCTTTGAAGTTACAATATTTCAACACTCCCCCTTAATGAGAATGTTATTCTATTGACAACATCATCATAGAGTATAGGAGAACATATGAGAACAAAGAGACAATATATTCAATAGTATCGAGCTAATACATATATACATCATAGGAAGTTTTCACAATCAGTAACTTGAATAGTTACGCTTCAATGTCTTCATATTATGCATCACATGATCACTTGATCCTTTTGGAGCAACACTTTGACCTTTCGATACTTCATAGCAGCACTTCGATATTCTGATCCTTTGCAATAATACTTCTATCTTCTTGATCCTTTGCAGCAACACTTCGATTTTCTTGATCCTTTACAAGAGAACTTCAATATTATTGATATTTTGTAGCAGTACTCCGATATTCTTGATCCTTCGTAGTAGTAGCACTTCGATCATTTCGAACCTTTACAAAAAAACTTCGATCTTCTTAATCCTTTGCGACCACACTTTGATCTATTTTATCCTTTTCCTCCACACTACCTGTAATACACATGATCTCTTTCCGGGATGACCAATCCATATCAGTTTAGGACGTAAGTCTAAGGATGATGCAATCCTCTATCATCCTGATCCATAATATCGATCAGCTGAATCATCTACAACTAAATGTATATCTTGACCACACCTAGCTGCAGGCCCAATTGTCCATGAGGACTCATTGCAGACCATCCATACCACTAAAGTTAGGACCACTCCCAAGTGAATGTTATACTATGGTATCTACCCTCTTGTGTAGGAATACTCTTCTAAGCAAGAGTATTGTATGCAAAGCATATCTTGACTGCATACAAAATTTTGACCCTCATCATAGAACATCCTTAACACTGAGGTTAGGACCACTCCAAAGTGAGTGTTATACTACGACATCCGTGAGGACTCATCATAGAGCATACATACAACTAAAGTTAGGACCAATCCTAAGCAAGTGTTATTCTATGGTATCTACATATGAATGTAGGAATACTCTCCATACAAGAGTATTGTCTGCAGTGTAGATCTCTATTGCATAAAAAATTCCAATCATGTCATAGAGAATCCTTACCACTGAGGTTAGGACCACTCCTGAGCGATTGTTATTCTACGGTATCCACAAAGGAATGTGGGTACTCTCCATGTGAGAGTAACATCTGCAGGGCCATCCTTAGTAAGGACCACTCTCATGAACAAAGTGTTATACCTGCCTTCCTCAAGCGAGGCTACTATCGTCGAAAAATGAATATAATACCTTGTCATCATTACTGTCATCCATCATCGATGTCAGTCACATAATTACTACCCATTTCCTTAGATGTTTCATATTATCAACCAGATCCCCCTTTGTCCGAGGAGGGTTCATGTCTTTGACCTAATATTCCTTTCTAAGGAGAGTCCATATCTTTAACTTGTTCCTCCTTTCTGAAGAAGATCCATATATTTATCATTTGTAGTACCATCACTATCCTCCTTGCGAGGAAAGTATTCTCGAACTACACCAAGCTTGTCACAAAAATATTCAAACTTTACTTGAGATAGAGGCTTGGTCAACACATCAACAACTTGCTCATTAATACTCACATACTGGAGCTTGATAGCTCCCTTTTGTACCATATCCATTATATAAAAGTATCAAATTTATATGTGCTTCTATTTTCCATGGAACACCGGGTTCTCTATCATCTTTATACAAATCTAGTTGTCACAAAGGATCATTGTGGTGACCAATTGCATGTCAAATAATCCTGACATCGGCTTTCGAAGCCATATTGCTTCACAACAAGAGGAGAAAGCTACAATGTGCTTTGCTTCAGTTGTACTAAATTAAACACTGGATTGTTTCTCACTAAACCATGAGATCATGGTGGATCCCAGACATAACAACCACTTGACTTGCTCTTCCTATTTGTAGCACCTCCTTCCCAATCTGAATCCGTATATCCATATAGTTTGCAGTCATGATCTCTCCCATAGTAATGTCCCAAATCTATTGTTCCCTTTAGGTACCTCACCACATGCTTTGCAGCTATCAGGTGAACCCATCTAGTTTTGAATAGATACTGACTTAAGGTGTTCACATGAAATCATATATATGGCTTTGTATTCATCAGATACATCAATGAGTCAATAATTTGTTTGTACAGATTCATATTCACTAACTATGATGATTCATTAGATAAAAACTTCAGGTTGTTTTCCATGCGTATGGCCATGGATTTACAATCCAAAATATCAAATCTTTTCAATATTTCTACTGCATACTTTCCCTATTTTATAAATCCTTCCTTCTGGGATCTACCACACTTCTATCCCCATGAAATAATGCATCAATCCAATATCTTTCATCTCGAGTTCTTCATCTAGCTTCTTCTTGCAATCCTTTATATGTTTCTCATTTCTAGTCAGAAATAGATCATCCACATACTGTAATAGTATGAAAGGTTCATCATCCACAATCTTCATGTAAAGTTTAGGATTGTATTTACTCTTGGTAAAGCCCAAGCTTGTCAAGAAGCTATCTATTCTACCATACCAAGATCTAGGAGCTTGCTTCCATCCATACAAAACCTTTTTCAACTTGCATACATGAGTCACTTTGTCTTCGACTTCATATCCTTTTGGTTGTTTGGTGTCAACCTCTTCCTCAATCACACCATTAAGGAAGGTTGTCTTTACATCCATTTGGTGTAAGTCCCATTTCATCATGGAAGCAAGTGTTATGATGGTTCTGATGAAAGTGTACCTTGCTACTAGAGAAAATGTATCTTCATAATCAATGTTACATCCCTACTAATATTGATATGATTGAATCCTGATATGTAAATCGTGAAGTCTTTAGAGACTTCATAGTATCCAACAAATATTCCCTTCTTTCCATGAGGATCTAATTTGGTTCTCTTCTCTTTCAGAATATGTCATATAATGGGAAGCAAAATATCTTGAGATGGCTAACTTCAAGTTTCTTTCCTGTATACATCTCTTCAGGAGTCTTGAATCCAAGACCACTATGAGATAATATATTTTGCACATATATGTATGTTCTTTCTTTTTCATCCCATAGGTGCATAGGGGGGTCTTAGTCATGAATCATGGTCTTGATTGCTTCCATGATAATTCTATTCTTTCTTTCTGCAACACCATTATGTTGGGGATTATAGGGAGTCGTTAGTTCCCTCTTGATTCTTTCCTCCCTATAGAATGTTTCAAATTCCTTTGAAGTGTATTCTCCATCGTTATCTAATCTCAGTGTCTTGATTCTCTTTTTTGAGTGGTTCTCTATCAAGGATTTGAATTCCTTGATTTACCCGAACACTTCACTTGTTTTCTTCAAGAAGTATATCCAAGTATTTCTTGAATAGTCATCAATAAATGTGACATAATAGTTATATCCACTTAATGATATAGAGGGCATAGGATCATGTACATCAGAATGAATTAGTTCAAACATACCTTTAGTCTTTGTTTCACTTTTCAAAAATGGATTCTTGATGTTCTTTCTTCTTACACATCCTTTGCAAGTTCCCTCATGATCAATCTTTAGATATGGTAACCATGTTACGACCTTGCTCACATAGGGAAGTACTTTGTAGTTGATTTCAGCAAGTCTCTGATTCCATAGTTCACTTGAGATGGTAGTCTCAAGGAAAATTTCTATCTCTGGATGTTCTTTGATCTTGTACAGTCCACCTTCTTCTTCTCCAATGACCACAACATCTTCAAGTGTCTTTCCTTTGGACCACATAAGTACTTGTCCATCTATAAAATCAACTCTATACCCTTTCTTATCTGGAGAAAAGATGGAAATTAAGTTCTTTTTCAAACCCGGTACATATAGTACTTCCTTCATCTTCATGGAAGTCCTAGAGTCAAGCTTGTAGCTTAATTCACCAATACCTTTGATGGGATATTGATAGTAATATCCCAATGATACTTCTCGAGGATAGTTCTTTTCTTCAAGTCTTGACAAAGTTTGCTTCTTCCCTATCATGTGCTTTGAGAAACCACTATCAATAAGCCATGTATCTTCTCCAAGTGTTACAAAACCAGAGAGTGTAGAGAATAACACATATTCTTCTACTTCTTCACCTCTAGTTAGTCTCTTTTAATGTATTTATTCTTCTTCATTCTCATCTCCATCTAGATGAGCATGATGTCTCTTACTGTTTCTGTTCTTCTTTGGCGATGGACACTCTTTGACAATGTGTCCTATCTTATGACAATTGTAGCATTAATACTTTGAGTAATCATTCTTGTTCTTCTGAAACTTCTTCTTTGAAGGATTATAATTACTCTTCTTGAAGTTTTATTGTTTTCTTCCTTTAGTATGGGTGGCTACATCCTGATCATTTTCTCTGAGTAGAGATTCTCTATTGGCAACTCTAGCTTCTTCTTGTATGCAACCTTCCCAGACTATGTCAAAATTCATACTTTCTTTTCTAAAACATAGAGTCTAAATGAATGAGTCCCAAGGTCTAGTGAGACCATTGCGAGTAGTCATCACTAGTTCATCCTCATCAAGGGTGTCTCCAATAGCTCTTTGTTTTTCTCTAAACTAGGATACTATTGTGAAGTAATCTTGAATTGATTCTCCTTTTCTCATCTTGGTGCCCTTCAGTTGAGCTCTTAGATTCATATTTCTAATGGCATTCCTTCCCTCATACATTCTAGAAAGTGCATCATACATCTCCTTAGGTGTCTTCTTGGATGACACTTGAGGGATCAAGTGATCCTTAATAGAATCAACAATGATTCTCATTTCCTTGATTATTTCTTGTTCATGATTCTCCTTACCTTCATCTTCTTTAGGTTCTACAATTTCATCCTTGATGTACTTCTCAATGTCATTCTCTTTTAGAATGAAACCAATCCTATACTTCCAAGATAGGAATATTTTTATGCCTTCCAACTTGTCCTCAAGCTTAGTGCTTGGGGCCATCTTGTCCAGTAGTTCACTAAAAAACAAAATTTCTCAAAATAGAAATCTAACCTTACCAGGAGATGCACTTGACTGAGGCGGGTTGGTTCGTCCAATTGATTTATGGAGATCCCAAATCTTCACCGTTAAAATCCTACTTGCGAGGTTGCAACTCTGCATAATTTATGGTTCTGGTCTTCTACAGTTTTATCGTTCAAGGAAAAACTAGGGTTTGGATTTCATGGAGATTAAACCACCCAAAAAATTCGATCTTGGGCTCAATAGATGAGCTCCAGGGAGGCACAAATTTTTATGTAAGAAGATATTTCAAACTCCAAATTTTGCAGAAACCGTAATTTATTTTGGAGAGGGAGGAGAGAGAGTTTCACCTTGTGAAATCTATCCTATTCAGGATAGATATGATACCATATTAATATTTCATATGATAGAATAGATATCATTAGTGTTCAATTCAATTCCAAAGCAGTAGCATATGCAGAGTCACTGAAAGAAAAACAATCACAAGATAGACACAATATTTATCCTGGGAAACACTCAAGGGGAAGGAAACCCACCCAAAAATTCCTTTTTATAATATGTAGAACATATAACCCCAAAAATAGGTATTCTCCTCCTTGGAGAGAACAATATTGATGTTCTCTCCTCTCTCTCTCTCTCTCTCTCTCTCTCTCTCTCTCTCTCTCTCTCTCTCTCTCTCTCCTATGTGCTACTCAAGNCCAAATAAGAATCACATCTCTCCTATTTGTACACATCGAGCCAATTAGATTTTACCTGAAACAAGTCGGCCCCACTAAACTGTCTGGGCTGGCATCACCTACTATGAAGACTCAAAACAATATTTTATACTATTCATTAGGGTACCAATGACTTGAATTACAATGGAGGCTTTACCTCAGGACTCTATGATGATGAAATACAATAGTAACACCCCAATGGAGGAATAATAACATCTCCCTTGGGTTACATCAGTAAAATACATTTAAAATATCCTTTGAATCTACAATATTTAAACAATTCACATGGTAAAGAATCATCAACATACATAATGCATTTAGACAAAGACATCTTCACAATATCCAAAGAGTATATTGAGTCCAAAATGGCCCCAAAGTAGTAAAAAATCATAATACCATAGGTAAAACTCCATTTATACATGCTACAATGTCCATCTCAATAACAACACCTGTGTTGTATTGCATAATTTCCTTCCATATCCACGTGTCTAACACAAATAGTGATATCTCACCCACTAGCAACACATTGTAGGATCAAGAAAGCTCCAATTACTCAAATGAATTCTGATTTGTCCTTCCACACACTTGGTTTCCTTAAATGGCCTCTTGGTGTATTTTGGAGCCAAAACATGGCTCATTGAGTTCACACTATGATTTTGTTATTTCCTGGCCACCTCTTGTCCTATAAAATAAGGCCATGGGAATTCTTATTGTAAGAAAAATTTTGAACAAATTTATGCTACTCAAATTGTGATTGAGCTTCCTGTTAGCTTACCTATTCCCTCTTGTCAAGCATTCCAAATCCCCCTTGCATCCTTCCCTCAAGAGGAAAGTTCTCTTCTCACAATTGGTTTCTCAACCATTCTATAAACATTGTTGGAAAAGAAAGGCCTCCCTTGGGAAGATTGTTTTCCTCCTTTTCGATCTCACGAGTCACATCTCCAAGGTTTTGTAATAGCTTGACTATTTGGAAAAACAAAAGTGGTTTGGTTCACTTTGATTGTTGGAGTTTGCATCCTTTTTCTTTTGTTTAGTTTTTTTATGATTTTCTTGGCTTTATTTTATTTCCCTCAAACAATCTATAGCAGGATCACTTGGGGTCAATCCAATTACCCAAAATGGGCTCCAAATACTGAGGTTTTATTGCAGCCTACAAGGCCTAGCCCCATCCCAAAGTGGGAAGGAATTCATGTGCATTATTTCCCACAATAATTATAAATATAAATACTATTGTAATTATTTCAAGTTATTTGTCCCTATTATTCTTATCTTGTCTTCCAATAAAAATATTCCATTTTTTATGGTTTGTGGAAACATATAAAGGTGGGATTAAAAATCTCATTCAGATCAATTGAAACAAATACATCCTGCTCATCCCTTAAGTCTAAAATACAACCCATTATGGTGATTCTCAACATTTCAATGGTGATGGATGGTAGAGGTTGAAACTGAATAGGAAAATTGAATTTTCCATTTAACGACATTCTTATTTGGAGGATTTAATGACATTCAAACGATGCTTAGTGTAACAAAAAATGCACAGTACCTACATTTCTAGACATTACTGACTTCAATTTCAATGGGGTCTTGACCTCTTCTCTTTATTAAAGTATCAACAGAAATTCAAAGTCTTTTGTTTGAACATTTTAGTTCTCTAACAAACTTAGTTCCAATTGTATATGATCCTTATCTATTAACTGAATTGTCCCCATTCTTTGAAATTCTTGTACATTTTATTTCACATATTATCAAGGACTCTTGTATTTTTTGAAGGGAATAGTTTCAACAATAATTATTTATAATGGTCAACATAGGTGGTTGAGTCAAATATGTGATTAAGGGTCACTAGGGACACAAATCGTCATTAACTAATATCACTAGCAAAAAGGGGGTATGAAATAGTACTATTCACATTCACTTAATCTTGCAATTTTTTCTCAATATGATGGTTATTTTATTTGTGCAAACTTTAATTTGAATATTATTATCCTTGTCCAAAGTGTTAATATGGGGATAGTGACTTTTAATATTATTATTCATATCAAAATTGTTAGTATGGAAGTTGTTCATTTGTATTCAACTAGAAAGGAGTGAGAATCAAGAGAAATTCCATATCCTAGAACTAAGAGTTTCCATTAAATACTACATCCATTATGAACTATTTACCATTTATTTTAAACAAATAATGTTCATGACCCATGGTTTCTCCCACCACTCATTATCATTATCTCAAATATTTAGCCTTCTAAATATAGAATAATATCTACTTTGACCTTCCTAAATAAGGAGTCAAATTTTACAATATAACCTTTTAATTACAACTGTGTTTCATAATGAAAAAAACTAGACATCAATCTGTCTTTGTGTAAATAGATGCACCAATGCTATAAAATCACATATGCATTGTTTTTGAACATGCACCAAAAATATTTTCAAAACAAAATATATGCTATATTTGATATAATATAGTTGTATCGCATCATTATGCTACAATACATCCAATGTAATATGTAGTTTTCTTGTACATTACCAAACAACTATAAAGATTAAAAAAAATTATAGCTAAAGCACACAAACAGTGCTATAATGGCTCTATCTGTATATGGAAATTAATTCAAACAAAAAAAATAGTCAAATCTTAGATAAATTATAGGCTAAAAATATTTATCGCGGATTAATTTTGATTAAACAGTCCACTAGTTAAACAACAAAAAATCCATTCCTTCGATCGAAAAAAACTCTATAAGTTGGTATATTCGAAAAGTAACTAAGTTGAATAGTTATATGATGCAAATGAGATCAATGAACAAGACTTGGAACCATTCAAGAAAGAATTATGTTAACATTTTAGCAAACTCCTTCAATATTACAACATTTGTCACGAACCAGGTATTTAGAGGGTTAATGTGAAGGAATATCCTTCTTTACCCTGTCTTACTCTAAATAGGGGCATTCAATACCAAACAAAATAGTCTACATACATTTTCAATTACAATTTCGATCAAAGAATGACCACAAAACTGGAGTAAAGAAAAGAATACACATATGTTCATACGAAACATCATTAACATCCTTTGGGTCCTCATTGGCTTAATTTCCAATTCCCATCCAAGTAATTATAAATATTCAATCATTTACAGCATTGATAAACACAATTAAATAGATCATTATAATTGTTTCCATTAATAAAGCTAAGTTGCTCCAACAATTTGTCATTTAATTAACTAGCATTCAAACGTGAACAACATACAAATTTTTTTCATTCACATAACATCATATTTATGTTCAATGCAATATTAATACAAGGATTCGAGAAATTATCTGAAATCAAACTAGCTAACAACTGGCTTCGTGGTAGCCACACTGCACCCAACCATAGGCCACTTTCTTCATTAATATCTCAACAAAGTGCAACTGCTGAGTTGGGACTTGTGAATTCACTAGGAGATCTATTCCCTTTATGTGTGCATATTTTCTGCTTGGTCTAAACTGTGAATTGTGTTCTGCTGTGTGTGCATATTTTCGCCTTGGTCTAAACTGGTTTGGAGTGGAATTGGATCTTAACTAGCTTGATAAACCTAGTGTAGGAAGGAACCTCACAAATAGATCTAGAGGGGATGGTTTTCTTCTTTCCACTCCCTGAACAACACTGGAAGGGAAGGCATAGCCTAAGGGACTGTGTAGCAGAGAAGGGGATGCTTCCTTGTGTTGGGTGTGTAGATGTTTTAGGAGTCAAGCCTGATCTAGTGAAGGTGTCCACAGCTTGGTGGTTGAGCTCACTAGCTTAACAATTCAATTTTTCCAGCTCCTTTGCAGTTTGATAAACCCATATGTTAGTTGGCTTGGCTGGTCATTAATGAGAATGTTGGCTTGACAGACTGCTATTTGATAACCCAACAGCATATGGGCTTGTTTGTTTATATCCTGATAAACCCAACTATGTTGGCTTGGATGAGTTTGGTTGTATTCTTTGCTATGTGTGAGCCTACTAGTATCCCTTATTCCTTGTGGGAATCATGCCTAGCTCAAGGGTGGCAATGTTGCTGAGAGATTGATGAGCGCACTGGCCTATGGTTGGGTGGAACATTGCAGTGATGTAGCTGGTTGCAGAAAAAATTATTTCAAAGATAAGTATCTCTATGTTAATCACTACAAATTGTATTTGCTTCATGAATATGATGAACCTGTTTATTGTGTTGAATTGATGAATTTTTTGTAAATAAAAGCATTGTATTACTTTAGAAAAACCGCTTTACATGGTGAAACACAAAACTGGGATGCTACTGCCCATGCTTTCCTCAACCTTGCCCCTACTACATCTGATCACACCATAAACCTTCCCAACCCAAAAGAGGGAGATCCCTAAATGTGCAGGGTTCAATCCTGAAGTTACAAACATAGCCGCAGAAGTCCAACCTAACTAAATCTATCTAAAATTGACAGCCAAACATATTAACAGAGGAGATAAAGCCTAAAAAACAGACACCCACATAAAAATAAGGCAATGCTTCCCCGAGTGCAAGGAAGTGGTCATGTTGTGGGAACCACATATGTTGCGCTGAAGGGTTCCCCCTCTTCGTTGTGCTCCTTCCATTCTCTGGATGGCTCCAAGTCCCCTTCCTTTTTCTCCAACATCTCCTCCACCTTTGCTTGAATATTCATGCCCGCATGGGTTACCAGGTTCATTCATTAAAACCCAATACAGCATGACAAGGTGATCATGGGCCAAGGCCCTCCTCTCCACTGAGCTTGGATCTGTGATCCATCCTTCAACCTCCTCCTGCATCGTCTCAATGGGAATAAACAAAACTTGTTCCCACAAATCCTTCTCAATCCCTTCTTGTGGCTTGATGCGCCATTAGCAAGATTTGGTCCTTAAATAATTTCGTTGCTACCTGACCATGCAACTGAGCCCGAGTGACTTCTCCCATGACACCCTGGGTCTTGAGCTTCCCCTTATCCTGGAATTGGCTTCTATGCTACTCGTACTCATCCTCCCAAGACCATCCCTTGGCGGAGCCATTTTCATTCTCACTCTCCCCCTCCATGCACACTTGCTATTCAAGTTTCTCAAGCAACCAACCTTTCGTAAGCCACTTAGCCTGATGCTCACAATGTTAAGTGTGTAGATGAGGATCCAAGCACTCACCCTGAGATTAATAAACTGAAGGAGAATGTCCATGATAATGGTTCGGTACAGGATTCTGATCTCCCATATCTTGCAATAACGCCCTTTTGAACTTGGCACGATTTTCATCGTCATTCCCATCGTCACTCCTAGATCACCATCCTCCGAAAAAACTGTCTCGTCACTCTTATAAAGCCTAATGACTTACTACGGGTTAATGTTTGAAGGGCCATCCTGGATTACCATAATCTTGAGTTGCATGTCTACACATGTTTCTTGGTTAGATCCCCAGTCGATTCATTATCCCTTCTATCCCTGTCTCGATCTTCCATCATAGCCTCCGTCACCTATCCTCCCCTTCCTACATCCAGAGCCGCTGGCTATTGACATCTGGGAATCCATTGTTCTGCCTCGAAGTCCTCCAGCCTACCCAACCTATGGGCCCCTCTTTACTCAGCTGGAGTGTTCGCTAGCAGATCTGCCACCTTGTTTGCATCTCGTCTAACATGGTGAAAGGACATGGATGGATGGGATAGGATAAGGCCATGAAGAAATTCCAGTCTGCTGGATAGGTCTCAACTCGATGACACCTTTTTTGTTGATCTCCCATGGCTTAGCTGCTTAGTGATATGAATGATGATGAGAGAGTCACCTTCCACCATTGTAGGCAGCCAACCTTCCATGATGACTATCTTAACACCTTGGAGCATGCCTTCCAATTCTGCTGAATTGTTAGTGTCTTCCCTAATCGATCCAAAGAAAATATGTAATATTTCTCCCTCTGAGTTTCTGTAGGTTCCCCCAAATCCTGCCGCTCTTAGGTTTCCCCTGGCCACACCATCAAAATTTAGCTTGTATACCTGTCGAGGGGGGGGGGCATGCATTTGGGATTGAGATTCCGTAGGTCTTGATGCTCTCACGAAGACTATCCAGCATTGCCTTGTTCAATCCCCAATCCTCCGCTATTCTCTTCTCGGGACCTGAAAAAACTTTGTCATCCTCACTCCACTGCATGTTGTGGATGGTCTCCAGAAGGTTCAAAGCCAGGGTCTTCCAAACTTCCTCTGAGGAATGGAGCTTGTCGCGGAAGATTCTCCCATTACGCTCCTTCCAAACTACCCACATGATGCTGCCTGGAAAAGCTTGCCATAAGGTGCGTATAATATTATTTTTGAAAGCCTTTGGGAGCCATTCTTTTAGGGTTCGGCCTGAATCCCCCCTGCTTCTGTTGCTTTTTTGTAATAATTGAGCTCCTCTATCCCAAATTTTTGAGGTGAACGGGAAAGAGTCTAGTAGATTATTCATGCTCTCCTCCTGGTAATAGCAGAGAACACACCGATATGGGCCTTGAATTCCCCTCCGATGTAAATTCTCCCCCTTCAGAATCCTATGTCTGGCCACTAACCAGCAGAAGGTGGCCACTTTTGTCCATGGGTGGGTTTTCCATATTTTCCCCCAGATCTCATCTTCCTCATCTTGGGTTCTAATTTTGATATTGTAAGCTTCCTTAATGCTAAAATTTCCTTTTTGGGAGTAGCCCCAGCGGAGGGCATCGCCCCCTTCTTTAAGCAGGATGTAGCTCTCTTAGAGCTCACCCATAAAGGCTCTAATATCTACCTCCGAGACATCTTCATATCCTCTAACTGAGGCCGCCCATTGGCGCTAGTCTTCCTAGGACATCAACTCCTAGTATTGATTGGATTTTGTTGTTCCTTCCTCCAGGCCTCTGGCTCTGATGTGTCACCATCGAGGATCATTCCCTAGTTTGGGAAACTGGCTCCATGAATCATCCCAAAAGTGGGCTAAGTTCCCTTCTTTAATCTCCTAGAAGCTATGCTCCTGAATTATTTGTCGCCTCACCAATGCTTTTTTCCAAACGAGAGATCCCTGCGGGGTCGCATTATATGTTATCAACTGGGACTAAGGTCTATCTCTACATATTTGATGTGCGAGGTTTTCTCCCATAGCTCCTGCATATATTTACACCAGCGCCACCATATCTTAGCTCCCTAAATTTTGCCCATGATTTCAAGGTCATGAAGGCCGAGGCCTCCTCTCTCCTTAGGGCTGCCCACCTGCTCCCAGCTGAACAGCGATAATTTGGCCTTGGATTCTCTTCTTTCCCACAAGAAATTCCTCTAAATGCTTTGAATCTCTCAAAGGACAGACTTAGGAGCCGAAAGAACTGAAAAAAGATACACAGGCATGGCCTCGAGGACCGAATTAACCAAGACTAATCTAGTTGGCAAATTTAGGGGTTTAAGAGTCCAATTTGCCAATCTAGCTTTAATCGTGTCTAGAAGATCTTGCCAAGACACCTTTCCAATAGTTCCCTGCCCTAGGGGAACCCCAGGTGTTTGGAGGGCATGTTCCCCTTGGGGAAACCCAGAATCCTACCAAGGTTTCTCTAAGTGATAGTAGGAGTGTTAAAGAAAAATACCTGAGACTTTTTTGCATTGACAACCAGTCCCAACACCTTAGAAAAGAGCGATAGACTTGATTTGAAAGTGTGGGCCTCTTTGACTAAAGGGTGCCCCATTAGCATTGTATCATCCATGAACTGTTGATGAGTCTATTTTTCCATATGTTCATGAAGCACCAGACCCCTGATCCTGCCAGCTTCTGCTTGTGCTTGGATAAGCTTTCTTAACCCTTCAGCAGCCAGAATGAAGAGGAAAGGGGAGAGTGGATTCCCCTATATAATTCCTCTTATGGGGGAAAATATTCTAGACAGGGATCCATTCAAAAGGATGGAGTAGAAAGGAGAGGAGACCAAGGCCATCACCCATTCTACCCATTCTAGACTAAAGCCATGAGCCTTAAAAATTGCCTCCAATTACTGCCAGCTAAGCTTATCGTAGGCCTTAGCAATGTCCAGTTTGATGATAATTCCATGGAGATTAGTGCATTTCGTAGAGTGGGTGACCTCGTGGACTTCTATGATGTCTTCCAGGATCTGTTTACCTTCCATAAAACCCAACTTCTATGGACTAATCAACCTTGGGAGGAGAGGTTTTAGGAGATTTGTGATCACTTTTGTTATTATCTTGTAGATCACCTTGTAGAGAGCTATCGGCCTGAATTTATCTAGTGAATCCGCCCCTTCTCCCTTGGGTATTAAAGCAAGGAAGGTCGCATTAAAATCCTTGGGCACCCCTTGCTTGCTCCTAGATTCCTTCACAATGGCCCATACTTCCTCTTTAATCATTTCCCAAAAGGAGTGATAGAAGTTAGTGGTGAATCCATCCGGGCCTGGGGCCTTCCCCTAGGCCATCTAGCTCAAGGATTCCTCAAAATCCTGCATGGAAATGGGTTTTTTCATATTCTCATTATCCTCCCTAGAAATAGACTCAGGGATTAGATCAGTGATCTGAGCTATTTCCTACTCGCTTGAGTTATTATTCTCGGTCATTATTCCCTTGAAGTAGCTCGATAGTTCCTCCTCAACCTCTTCCAAAGTTTCCACCTAGGTCCTATCATCCCTCTTGATTCTGTGGATCTCCGTGCCCAATCTGTTATGAACCACTGAATTGTGGAAGAATTCAGTATCCTTCTCCCCCTCCTGCAGCCATTTGATCTGAGATTTCTGCTGCCAAAAAATATCCTCCAGTCTCTACCTAGCTTCCAGCTGGGTGAGGAGTTCCTTTTCTTTTTCTTTCATCCCCACATCCCATCCCAGGTCCATTCATTTTTTCTGGAGAAGGTCAATGTCCTATATGATCCTTTTCTTGTCAGAAAAAATATTAGCAAAGTCATCCTTATTCCACGTGCGGATCTTATCTTTGAGAGCCTTAAGCTTCTCCTGAAAATTGTACATTCTAGTACCTCCTATGATATCTAGCTCCTGCCACCACTGGTGAACCAATTCTTTAAATTCCTTGTTCTCCAACCAAAACTGCTCAAAGCGGAAAGGATTAGGCAGGAAGGCATTCATAAAATCCCACTTGAGGCAAATTGGCCAGTGATCTGAGCCGATAGCTGAGAGAACATTTGTCCATATTTCACTTGAACCCCTCGTGATATTTTCTGACACTAGGAATCTGTCCAGCCTAAAGGAGATAAGGTGGCCCCCTCCTCTCCTGTTGTTCCATGTGAACCACCCATCTCTGGTCTCTAGATCTACTAGGGAGGTTTGGGCTAGAATCTCCCTGAATTCCTCCTGGTATTTGTCCAAAACTCTTCTCCCCTGTTTCTTTTCCTTGAGGGTAGTGATTAAGTTAAAATATCGTCCTAATATCCATCTTCCTTCCTTCGCTAGGGAATCCAACCACCTTAGCTGATGGATAAAAGGCTATTTTTGGGGGAAGGCGCTGAGACCATATATATTGGCAATCATCCCAGCTACACCAGGTCCTAAGATCTTGAAATCCGCCATCAGGGAGAAGTGACTGGCTCTCTAGTGTGAGAGGACAACAACCTTAGGCTTCCATAGGATAGCAATTCCCCTCCCCCCACCATGCCTTCGGCGTCCATTTTCATTACACTGCTACCCTTTCTTATTCTTTGGCTAATTTGCATTAAGGATTCAAAGCTGCACTTGATTTCTTATAGAAAAAGCAGATCTGTTTTTTCCTGTTTCATTTTCCTAGCTAGGGTTCCTTGGGTGATTACACCTCCTAATATTCCATGCTATTATCTTCATTGGGTAACTTTACTTACTTCATAGAAGGCCTCCCATATTGTCAGGTACTGACCTAGTTTGATCAACCTCACTCCTATTTCTGTAATTCTCTGCTTGTTTGACTTCCTTCCTCTTTCCTATTTTTCCTCTGGGGATTTCCTCTTACTTCCTTTTTGGGGTTCCATGCTTATCCCCAGCTCCCATCGTGCTTTGGAATTGATGATAGCCTTCTGAAGAAGTTCTATCTGTTCCCGGGGGACATAAGCTTTGCCTGCCTTCTCGCATTATTTCTCTATCGCATCTAGATCTAGATCTCCCATCTCCATTTCTTCTGCCTCATCTTTCTCCATAATATCTTGCATACTACTATCTTTGGTTTCCTCCCTAGATTCCTCTATCTAGATTTCCTGAGTGTTATTTCATCCGTCTTTTCTCCCATACCCTCCAATATTTGGAAGGGGTTATTGCTCTCCAGATATTTTTTCGACGATTCCTTTCGATTTCGTTGTCCCTCACTGTTTTTACCTCTTCTTTAGCTCTTTACCTAGGTAAAACCCTCATTGGCTTGATTTTCTCCCTCACGTTCTGCAGATGCCACTTCCTAAGACCCTTTTGGGAAGTTCCTCCCAAAATGACCATACTCATGGCAGATCCGACAATGAAAAGGCAATTGCTCATAGTCTATCTGCTTAATCCACTCCTCATCTCCCTAGTTCAGGCTAACATCCTCTAGGAGATCCTTCGATAGATCCATGTAAACACATATGCATGCAAATGCTATGTACCTCTGGATCCATGTTTTCTCGGCCACCTTCATGAATTTACCTATTGAGTTTCCAATGTATTGTCTGATTTCCATGTCCCATTACTCTCCTAGAAGCCCTACAACTCTGATCCAAATCTAGGCAACTGTTAGATCCTCCAAATCTGGGTTTAAATGCTCTAGCCAGGGGCAGAGGTAAAGACCGGTTGAAAAAAAGAAATAAGGGCGCCCCTCCAGGACTCTATCTCGATCCTCTTGATTAAAGAAGATTATGGTGGAGAAACCTTTTGCTCCTATCTAAAGATCATAATGGCCTTTCGGCTTCCACATGCTCTAGATCCATCGCACCAAATATTTCTCCTTTGGCCACACACCCACAAATTTTCCAATTAGGGATTTTTCTTTCCATGTCTCAATCTTTTGTCGGATTGATTCTGATTGGATCTAGATTGCCAGGATCGTTTGAGCCCTTGGAAGGCATCCCCCCTGACCCAACTTCCTCCCCTTTCCATGCTCGTCCTTCTCTTCATCTAGATTGTTACTCCCTCCGATGGGCCCTTCAAAGGCATGTCCTCAAGCTGACACAGCCTCCATGGAACTAGAGGGGTTTGCAGCCCCCATTCTCTGCAAAAACCCACTCAAAGTGTCTTCCGAGTTCTAAGTCACGACTCTAAGCAAAAATATGCATGCACCATTTTTCCCTAGTGTGACCACTATTCGTGCTGAATTGATGAATTGATTCCGCTGCATAATTGAAATTATATTCATCTATGTATGTTTTTTGCAATGCATTTTAAAACTAAGTTATGGTGCTAAGATGCCCATATTGGCAATGGCCTAAATGATCAATATGTCCAATACTTTTGTTAGCAAGTTGAGTTTCCACATGAATCTCCTTGATGCGGTATGTGAGATGCAGAAATGCCCTTTCGTGGAATTCGTTCCCCATAGATTTCCTTCCACAACTCACCTTTTCGAATGCAAGAATGTGGGATATAGGATGCGGGAATGCAGGATGCAACGTCATGATCTCTAATTTCGCAATTGATTATTTATGCAATGGTCTATTCACATGCGGGATGTAGGATGCAGAATGCAGAATGTGGGATACGGGATGAGGGACCAAAATTTTAATATTTCCCTGATTCGGCAGATTCAAGTTTCCCGCACCGTTGAATCTTGCAGGATTGATTCTCCGCCCTCGATCTATTTCCAGATGTAGAACATATTGTGACCATCGATTTCAATTTGCGGTTTCTCTACTGTTTGATCTCCTCTACAATTTTATTTGTGTATTGTCGAATGGATCACCGACATGACCGATTTCTCTTCTATTGGGAAGTTGGGGAATTTTTACACATATATGAATAGATTGAACTTCGTGCATATGGATGCACATTCATCAAATGTATGGGACTATGGTCGCGTTTCTACTCTGAGGTGGGAGGAGACGTGATAGTCAAGTTCTCTTATTGACACAATAACATAACGGAGGGAAATTAACTAAGGAAAAGCTTTCCACTGGTTCAATAATCGAAAATCCATTCCTTCTACAAAAAAACTCTATAAGTTGATATATTTGAAAAGTAGCTAAGTTAAATATTTATATGATGCAGATGAGAACAATGAACAGGACTTTGAACCATTCAGGAAAGAATTATGTTAACATTTTAGCAAACTCCGTCAATACGATAAAATTCATCGGGAACCAAGTATTTAGAGGGTTAATGTTAAGGAATATCCTTCTTTACCCTCTCTTACCCTAAAGAGGGGCATTCAATACCAAACAAAATAGTCTACATACATTTTCCATTACAATTTTGATCAAAGAATGACCACAAAAGTGGAGTAAAGAAAAAAATACACATACGTTCATATGAAACATCATTAAGATCCTTTGGGTCCTCATTGGCTTAACCTCCAATTCCCAACCAAGTAATTATAGATATCCAATCATTTACAGTGTTGATAAACACAATTAAATAGATCATTATAATTGTTTCCAATAATAAAGCTAAGTTGCTCCAACAATTTGTCATTCAATTAACTAGCATTCAAACATGAACAACATACAAAAAAATTTCATTCACATAACATCATATTTATGTTCAATGCAATATTAATACAAGGATTCAAGAAATTATATGAAATCAAACTAGCTAGCAATTGGCTTCGTGGTATCCACACTGCACCCAACTGTAGGCCACTTTGTTCATTAATATCTCAACAAAGTGCCACTACTGATTTGGGACTTGTGAATTCACTAGGAGATTTATGCCCTTTACCTTAATTTAATTCTACAGCAAGACTTATCATTTGGCATTCCTCAAAATTCAAAGGAAATTCACAAATATTTATAGGCATCATGGAAAAATAAGGCTACAACCAATTCCATGCAAAACATTCGAGTTGCCACTCTAGATTCCTTCCAATAACACAATAAAAACCCATCATTGCTATTTCGTTCCCTTGAACTTCCACTAGAATGGTTCATGCACCATTCACCATTTCATTTACCACATCTTAATGGTGAATATCAATCTCAACAATGGTTCCAACATCACAATAGTGAAAACCCCTCACTATTATTGAGTGCCTAGGAACTTCCACCATAATGGTTCAAGCACAATTTACCATTTCATTGACCACAACCCAATACACAATATCAAGTTCAATAATGGTTTAGGGAAAAAAAAATTGTCCATTACAGTATAGAACTTGTTTAGTGGTTTCATGTTCTCCTCAACCAAGACTCTATCACCTCAATGGCCTCCCAAAATTTGCACTCTTCCACTAAAGTCCCCTTCTCAGTCTCTTCTTCGTTTTTTGTTCTATGTTCTGCACTCCATGCACACCCACACAGTTTGGAACAACTTCCACTTTTCACTTGCATGAAAATATACGTCCTCCATTAGAAACCTATCACAGATACCACTAAGCCCCACTTAATCACTTTTAAGCACGTAACTAACACTTAAATCAAATTTAGAGTTAAATACAGAGGTTTATTCTTACTTAAGGACATGGGGTATTATCATTGGTACTCAAGGTTATATTAGTTTAATAGCATAGCCCCTAGGCCATCTATATCCCCCTTTCCTCTCATTGGTGAATTCAGCTGCCCCCCATCTCTTCAGCATTCTTGCATGATTCTAACTCAGTTTCAACCAATTATAATTTCTTTTAATAATTAATAATCTGAAAAATATACATGTGTTTTACTATACAAGAATTGCATAACGATATTTACATCATACATATGATCAGTTCAGGGCATATCAACTAGGGGTATTACATTCCCCTCCAAATTATTTTGAACATCGTCCTCAATGTTCCTTTGTCCAAAACACATGAACAAAAAAATCCAACATTCATTGTTTAGTTCAAATAGAAATAAACACAATGCATTTTCAGTTGTAACATGGATGTCAATAACTTTATGCTTCTAAAACGTATTAAAAAATGTAAAAAGAGAAGAGTAAGAGTTCCCCCTCTTAGTCTTGTCCTAGTATGGAGCTCCATATAAGTGGATTTTCTACTCCTTGGTCTCTTTCACTTTAAATTGTAGGAGCTCAAATTTTCCTAATCATCATTTGATCTAAGATGCTTCACATATGAGGTTTACCCAAATCCTCAAAACTCAAGTGTTTCCCTATAGTTTGATCAAAGGGGGACTTATCTAAGAGGGCCACCATAGGTGTACAACCTCATTACAAGGAACCGCATGACACCCATCCTTGGGTTGCATAGATTTAATTTGGGAAAAACACATCCTCAATGTAATCAGTTCAAGAAATCCAATACTTGGCTTGGATAGTCTTCTTTTCCTTTAGATTTGTTGTCTTCACTTCAATTCTCCTCTTCAATATGAAAGCACCAACTTACATATTTTATTACCTAACAAATAGAAAATTGGCTATCTAGGCTCATTTGTATCATACATTTATCAAAATCTATTATCATAAAACTAAAAAGATTTTATTATATGAAATATACTTCTTGAAATTGAAACACCAGGAATGTGTCCATCCCCTTGGAGTGTAGTCAATTTGTCCACTTGTTTCTAATGTGTGCCATGTAGGATAAAATTGTAGCCTAACCATCTTTTCAAAATAAAAACATTTTCTGAATTTTATCACCTATAAAAATTATTTTCAATATTAATTTGAAGTTAGCGTAAGGATATCTCCCTTCTTCCTCAAGGTTGGAGTGAATTTCAAATTTCATTACATGTGCCACATGTTTCAATCAAGAATGGTGAATAATCTCTTGAATAACCCCAAATAACTCCAATTCTTTGCATTCAATGTTTTTGTTTTATAGTCTTTATTTTCTGTGTCACTTACAAGTAATTTCATTAGATACATACAAATAAATCACATCAGTTACCTTCAGTTAACAACCAATAACCAATTATAACCAATCAATACCTTTACTAGAATCTTGACAATCAACAATTTATAAACAACTAACAACTTATCTCAATTAGAAACTTAATATTAGTTTTAACTTTTTATAAGTTAACATTAATATGGAAGTATTAACACTTCATACATCATCTCACACCAACACCAACACGGTGAACAAGAATTGAATCATTCAAACCCAAACATTATGAATGCAATATTTAATAGAGAAATATTTTCAATTGATTTCAAGCACTTCACTACTCTTTTAGAATTTCTTATACATTTAACATTGCATAACATAAACTATTAATTATCTTATTAGATAATGTAACATTCCTCGTAAAAGCACTGTAAGTAATATTATTTAGTTTCCTAAGTTGCGAATTGCTTTGGTAGACTTAGAAGACTAAGGGCTTGACTCAACTAAATGAAAAGGACATGAATCCACTAGGTGGAGAGGGTAAGTGGCTGGAAACTATGAAAAACTAAGTTTTTGATGACTGTTGTCATATTGGTTCCATGAGCACCTAAGGAAGGGTAAATTATGAAGGTTTACTTGAAAACCTAAGTTTATAGGTTCTTGTTCTAAGAAAACAATAACTCTATGTCGCAAGATAATAATGAACTATTATAACACATTTAATAACATAAATCCAAGTATTATCTAATGACTTCTAGTAAACTAAATGCTGTTCCTAGATTTTATAACATCATTAATATTCCTAAACTAAAAGAAGATGAACCTTGAGATAAATGTTACTTGGTCATAGTGTTATTACTCACTAAACTTGCTAAGAAATATTCACCCTTCAATTGTAATGTCGTTGATTATTAAACTTGGTAAATTTGTGTTCATAACTATGTGGTGCTACTGGAAATGTTGTCTTTATATAATGTTGTTATTTTTATATATTATTGTAATGAACTTAGAAATTGGTGTTAGTTATTCATTCAAAAGTTGTGTAATAGGTAATTGCTTCAAGAATTCTTTTAACCTTAAGTAAACTTTGCTAAGTAAATTTATGATATTGAGATAGTATTTAAATTAGGATAAGTAATCTTGATTAAAGGTAAAAGAGTTAAAAGTTTTCACTTTTTGAATATATATTCCTTCTTGACTGAAATAGTATTAAAGTGATGAGAATTAGTGTGATTTGCATAGATTATGCTTTTCCATGAAAGGGTTACTTGTATAACACATGATTATATTTGGAGTATGTTACTCTTACGATTTTGAAATTATTAATTGGTTTAAATATACCCATGTGTAAAGGGAAACCTTTTAAAGTGAAATTGTTTAAAGACAAATGCAGTAACATGTGGCAATATCATGAATGTATTACTAGTTGAATGATCGTCCTTAATAAACAGAAGTCATTCGCATGTCCCTATGGCATTGTGTAAAGTTCCATGTAATAAGTTCATTGGATTAATGTGTATTATGTATACTAGAATATATAATGAGTAATCAATGATAGCAACCACTTTGGTTGTTATGTATTTTAAGAAAAGAAATTGTTACCCCATTTCCAAAAATAGTAATGATGAGGTTGGGTATGTTATTGATAATATAATAGATGTATTTAAATAACCACTTTCACTTAGAAACCAAGCAGATGCACCTAGAGGCTCAAGAGATGTAACCTTCATTTTGATACCACTCTGTAACACGCCGTCTAGCGTTACCATGTTATGATACCAAATTGTAATGCACCCTCTAGCATTACCATGCTCTCATACTACTATATAACACATCTACGTGCTACATTACATCCAATGTAATTCATAATGTACTTGTAGGTTACCAAAAAAAACCCATAGATAAAAAATATGTAGCTAAAAAACATAAAGAGAGCAATAGTGGCTCTATCATTATATGAAAAATAATTAAAACAAAACACAATGATTCACAATCAACTGATTATCATGGAAGCGTAGATAAATTATAAGCTAAAAATATTTATCATATATTTTTTATTAATCAACCCTTAAATACCGTTAAATAAAAAACCCGACAAATTATTCTATTTTTTTGGAATTAACCTATCGATCCTAACACTTTTGACATGGACAATCAATAGTATACACCTCTAAAGGAAGGAAAATAACTATGACCCTTCTAACTTTCCGATCCCGACATTGGCACATTGGAAGTTGGAATTTGTCACGCACCATGGACATGATAAATCAACCCTTTTGAATTTTAGATCCCGAGGTCAACACTTCAGAAGTTGGAACCTAAACATTAACATTTTTACATGTTCATTTCCAATGTGAGCACGTCGGAATCAACACTTTGACATAGACATTAAAATACAATAATAGTTAATAAATGCTAATTTCAATGTTGGCACATTGGCATCGGTAAATTGGGACTGAAATCATAGAAGTGACTTCTCTGATTTCATGGATTCACACTTATCTGAGTGGGCATAATGGTTAAGAGCATGTGTTTCCTCTTAGGAGGTCACGGGTTCAAATCCAGAGGGGGGTAGTGTATGTAGACCTTTGTAGACTTTAGCAGTTAAATCGTTGTGCAGAGGGGGGTCCCTTGTCCCACAAACAGGGGGGTCTCATACACCAATTTGGTGTCTCGCTTGGCGGTGACCTTAAAAATAGATTATTATTATTATTATTATTATTATTATGAAAAATGACCAAGGAAAGATTAAGATTGAAAATTAATAGGTCTTCGACCGTACCTCGGTTCTGAACCTTAGTCATAAAGGAACATGTTGATTTCTATGATTGGCATAAAAAAATAACAAAAAAAAAGAATTAACCAAGGAAAAGATTTCCACTAGTTTAATAACCCAAAATACATGCCTTTGATAGACAAAAGTCTATAGGTTGATAGATTGAAAAAAATAACTAAGTTGAATAGCTATGTGTTGTAGATGAGAACAATGCACAAGACTTGGAACAATTCAATAAAGAATTCCATTAACAGCTCAACAAACTCCTTCAGTATTACAATATCCTTCATGAACCAGGTATTTACATCGTAGAAGTTAAGGAATATCCTTCTTTACCCCACCTTACCCTGAAGGAATACATTCAATCCAAAACAAAACAGTCTAGATACATTTTCCATTACAATTTCAATCAAATAATGGCCATAAAACTAGAATAAATAAGAAACTACACATACATTCATACATAATCTCAATAACATCCTTTGGGACCCCGTATTCTTAACTTCCAATGCCAAAAGAAGGAATAATGTTGATAAATTCAGTGAAACAAATCATAATAGCAACTTCCATTCATAAATCTAAGTTTCTCCAGCAATTGGTCATTTAATTAACTAACATTCAAACATGAACACCATACACAATTTGTTCATTCCTATAACATGATATTTATGTTCAATGCAATATTAGTACAAGGCTTCAAGTACTTAACTAAAACAAAAATAGTTGGAATCCAGCTTCGTGGAAGCCATGCTCCATGCACCTGTATGCCACTTTGTTCATTAATCTCTCAAGAAAGTTCCACCACTGAGATATGACTTATGAATTCACCAGGAGATTTATTTCCTTTACCCTAATTTCATTCCAAAATAGGATTTATCATTTGACATTCCTCACAATTTAAAAAAAATTAACAAAGGTTTACAAGCATCAAGGAAAATTAAGGCTATAGCCAATTCCATGCCAAATAGTACACTCCCCACTTTGGTTTCCTTCCAATAACACAATAATGAAAATCCATTATTGTTATTCAGCGCCCATGAACTTCCACCATAATGGTTCATGCACCATTCACCATTTCATTGACCACAACCTAGTGGTCAATCTTGGGTTCAACAATGGATCCAACATCACAACAGTATAAGCACCTCACAGTTATTAAGTTCCTAGGGACATCCACAAGAATGGTTCATGGACAATTCACCATTTCATTAACCACAATCCAACACTCAATATCATGTTCAACAATGGTTCATGGAAATCAACTTTGGCCATTATAATATATAATTGGTTCAAAGGTTTTGTATTCTCCTCAACCTAGACACTAGAACCCCCATGGCCTTCCTAACTTTTCACTCTTACCTTGAATTCCCTTGCTGATCTATTTGTCTACCTTATTCGTTCTTTGTTCTTTGTTCTTCGTTCTGCACTCCATTCACACCCACACCCTTTGAAACGATTTCCATTTTTCACTTCAATCAAACAAAGCCCTACATGGTAGAAATTTCAAGTTTGTAAATTTTTACTATTGACCATAATGCGTGGTTCATTTATTTTCCTAATTATTTTTCTTGTTTCTTCCTTTCATTTTATGTGGCTGCAAAATTTTACATTATGGTTTAAATTTCTCTATCGTTTCATAATTAAGATTTTTTGTTTTAGGGATTTTACATTTAATGGTTTTGTAGTTTTCTATATAAGTCGTTGGGTTCGATGTGACCGCTTCTTGGGTAAAATCTAAAACCTGGTCATCCCCATTACTTTTTTTGTAATTAAAAAAAGATTACATAGTTTTCGGTTCATTCGAGTTGTTTAAACACACCGGTGTGTTTTATAGCAATAGTGCATTGGTAATGTTGGGCCTCTTATTATTATTTTTTAATAAAAAATATTACACATTGGCTACTGTGTTTGACTTGTGATAATGCACCAGTACATTAAATATGAAAGTGGACAATTTATTTTATTTTGTTATGGCTAATGGTGCATTCAAATATGGCACCCCAATGCATTCTATTATGGAAAGCGTTGATGTGTTTCATGTACTTAAATCCATTGAAATGGAAGAATTTTATTTGTTTATTTATTTTTAAGATATGTAGCTTTCTTGGATAATATGCTAAATAGTTTCTCTATTTAATGGTCTAGGTTATTTATTGATAGAAAATGAATATAACTATTCAATGAAGAAAATTCTAGTTGACATGAAGGCGCCACATTCAAAGTCGTGTAAAAGGAAACTTTTTTGTTAACTTCTGTATCAAATTAATATGCTTAAATTATTTGTAAAATTAACTAATATGTATTGGTTAATGTGTGACATGCAAATCCAAAAAAAGGAAACTCAATAAGATTCTTTGCAATCTAAGTGCAGAAGAGCATAAAACATTGATAGAAAAGTTACAGAGGGATGGATCAGGTGAATAAAAAGGAAATCATTATGATTTTTTTCTTGAGTTTGAGCAATATTATAGTTAAGAATATCCGACAGTATGTTTCAAACAATCTAATTCACATATGTTAAATGTTATGGAGGGGTTGACAATAAAAAAGAACATAATTGCGTCAAAGGACGATCCATCTCAATGACAACATGCTTCAAATGTATGAAATCATTGACTTGGTCTATTATCTACATCTAGTTAATTAATTTAGCATTAAATAATTAATTTTCATATTTATTGCAAAAAGAATGGAAATTAAACCATTCAACACATAAGATAAAACAACAAGGAAAAAGGGTGTTGATACAAAAGTTTGTGAGTAGTTGTGATTTCCTTGTTACAACTTAAGATCTCATACTGGTTGCGATATTTATATTTTATTTATTTTTTACACCAGGAATCCTTAGATGTCTTCAAATAGGTGTTAATATACAAAGAAGATCCATCGGAAGAATTGATTAACATTGGGTTAAGTGAAGGTTTTTAGTATATGTTGGTGTATAAAAAATTAGTTGTAGAGTTTCTAAGTAGTTATGTTGTTTTACTTCTTTCATTTTTAATTAATAGAACAACAAAATCATTTATACTTAATCTATGATTTGTTAAGGGTATAAAACTTACAAGAAAGAAAGTATGTAGTGCATCCAATAGAATATTTGTTGGAACAAGGTATGTGATGTGGTTTTGAAGGAATGTGTATCATTCAAGACTCAATTATTGATATGCTAAGTCACTTTTCAATTTACATTCAGATTTTAATTTTCATTATTTGTAGCAATGTATATACAATCATTAAGTTTTATTTTTATGTTTGTAGATGGAAGATGAAGAAGAGGATAACAATTGAGGTAGTCAACAAAACATTTGGCCAAATAACACGAGTCATGCAAGTGGATCGACCATTGAAAATAGTTCCAACGAAGAATTATGATGCATATATTTTGGATGTTAATGGAATTTCTTGTATTTGACATAATTGTCTGTAAAAATCATACATTTTGTATAATGTACTAGACATAGTGTCCCAATTGAAAGACAACATGTCATAATGTAACAATTACATCAATGTTGACATTTTAAACATTGTGGACTTTAAATTGCCGCATTTTGAATGATAAAAGGCCTCTTATTTATATATAATAAAATCAAAATTTTTCGTCTATTGCAGTCACCAATGCCATGAAATGTTACATCGGTAATTAAGTATATGAATGATTGAGTATTACAACAGATACTAAAATTTATGATATAAAAAAATAATCCAAACATCATATCCATACACAATAATACAAATTTAAATGAATACTACTATACAATATATTTCAATTTATGCAGAGTAATGGAATTAGATAAAACAAAAAATGAAATATATATATTTATGTTGGCCCTAGGAAAATATAGCTAGAATTTTTTTAGAAATATGAAGAGTCTAGTCACATGAAGAAGGAAGCTATGACAGAGGAAGAGATATGACAAAAGAAGAACCTTTAATGGAAGTTGCGCTAGAAGGGAAGTTGTGACTGAGGTAGCCGCGTGGGAATACATCCATCATAGAAGGGAAGATGTGATGAGATTGGTTGCAATGGAAGGAACCACAATAGAAGAATGCATGCAGCGGTTGAAAAGGAAAGATCAGGATATCATGAGTAAGAAGTTCGTTGGGATAATGAATGCTTTAAGGAATAAAACATATTTATATTTTGGGCTGATAGTTGTAATTGAAATGAACGAGAATATGAATGATAACATGTTAGCTAATGCAATGAAGTCAGTTGATTACGACATTTAAGATTCTATAAAAGGAAGAACCCAAGATGTGTGCGGTTTGGTCAGTTTGTTGTTTTCTTACTTCCTCAGAGTTACACACTTAGATAGAGGTACTCTTGTTTGGTTTGAGTTAGTCATGGTTGTATGTTCAATATCTATAGAGTTGTAGAGTTGTAGAGAAGAGAGAGTCAATCTAGGTTTTGTGAGGATTGACAGTAGGGTGAAGGAGAGGAAAATGCAGAGACCAGAGACTAGAGAGCATGAAAGTAGAGAGAAGTCTGTATATATTGTAGAAGAACACCTTGAACAGAGTTTGCAAGCTGAGTTCTTAAACAAAATGTGCCATATATTTCTCTTTCCAGATGTAGAGCACTTTTGTGGTTTTTCTCGGATGGGTTTCCACATTAAATGTTGTCTATGTGTATATTTGATGAATGTGCTTTTGTTGAAAGAATCTATATTGTAAATGGATGTATGTGTATTTTCTTATGGATGAGTCCTTATATGCATCTATGGCATTATTGTTAGTGGAATCGCTAATAAGGGAGTATATTAACTGTTATAATCTATGTCGAAGAACAAGTAGAGTCACACCTTGAATGCATGCAATAAGAATAAGTAATATAACCACTGGCTTCGATCAAGAAAGATATTAAGGTGTTAAGGAAGAGGAAATCCCCACACAACTGTAGAAACCTGGCTCTAGAAGTTACCCATAAAGAGATATCTTGTGTGACACTGCATCTGTGTTGCAGGTGCTACCGGCTGAGTCTTTCTATGTCAGGACAATATCTTGGGTTTTATTAACAAATAAACAAGGGTCTGAACCCGGGTTAAAGGTAGAAATGACAACAAATGGTATCATTGTGGGGCCCATGAATCATTTTGTGAGGGATATGTTTTGGCATCCTACGAAGCCAGAAATTCAAGAGTGGGTGGATTCTAAAGTATGAGAGTTTGCATGAGAAGAAAGTGAAGGATTGCAGTTGAATCCAATAAAGCGGTGGAGCAATATTCAAGGGATGTGTACATGACCCTTTTTATTCTCATATTCTTCCTTGTTTATGAACTTTTTGATTTGGTCCTATATTACCACTTGCTCTCTTCATTACATTTGGAAAATTTTTGGATTTGGTAAGGATTGATCTCATTTTCTTTGTTATTTGTCAATTGCTAATGATTTGGATAGAGTTATGATGCCATGATTTCCTACTAAAGAAGTGGTGTTTCAGGTTCAATATCATTTCACTTTCAGGTTGCAGAATGAAGGAATTATGGAAGCTGGAGAACTTGTATTTGAGTCTCAAGTTATAACATATGGGTATCAATTTTATATATTATGCTCATTATCCTTATTTTACATCACTTTGGTCATCTAATCGGTGCATACATGATTATGCAATAAATTCAGGGATTGGTGATTTTGTGTCCAATTCAACACTTCGGGTCTTTAATGACTCATAATTCATTGGGTTATCCAACAAGGTTGTTTTACTGCTCTAATGTATTCCTGGGGTCATCTCCACTCTCCATGGTACTAGCTCCTGGGTTGGCTCACGAAATGTTTTGAGAATCAACAGATGAGCCTTATTTGGAAATTTGTTGTAACTGCACGATCTTTCATAATTTTCTCATGAGAGTTGATGTATAAGAACTTTGAATCTCTTCAGGGATAGTTTAACCATAATTTTGCATAGATCTATTGAACACTACTATGATCCAACCTTTTATATAAAAAATTATATATTGTCCTAATTTTGGATGTATTAATCAATTTCGTGTGAGTGAGTGGCTTTTTCAGCTCCTGTCATTGAAGGCAAGACCCCCATCTGTGATAGGTGATGTTGTAGTTAGGATTTATTTTCTTTATGCATGTAGTTGATGTTTGATGAAATTAATGTTTGATGCAGTTGATGATTGATTTAATTGTTTTGTATTAATATTTGGTGTGCTAATCATAGTTAAGTGTGAATGTTTAAGTTGTGACACGACTGGATAGTATAATCATTCTTATCATTATTAGTGAACATAGAGGAATGTATTGATTACGAACATTGAATCAGGATTACTTCTGTGGTGAATGGTCGCATTAGAATTGTTGTTGGGATTCTGTTGCTAGCTCATAATGGTAGAAGAGGGCTGTTGAATTAAATTAGCTCTTTCCAATTCCTTTACTATAGTTGTTGTTTATTAAATCACTTTCGTGTGAAATTCTCAATTTGCTAAATCAGATTCAGGAATTATTTTTTTTGTGCAACATAGCAAAATGTTTGCAGCATATCAGAATATTTTTTAAATTTGATAGTCAGTGCTTCTGGTTTGATTGCATGATTCTTTCTGTAAGTTGTGATTTTCTTAGAATCCTATTCACCAATAGTTACATCTTTAATCCAATTCAATAATCTATCAACCTCCTCTATGTTAAAATCATTCTAAGTTACAGTATCGGACATATACTTTGTCAGGTAGCTCATAAGCCTTTGTGGCTCTAGGTTGATAATTTATGCACAACTTTTGAATTGCATTTTATTAAAAGGTGAAAGAAAATATCGTCATTTTGGTGCCATTGCTGGGGAGCTGCCAAAGAAATTGCAATTTTGATTGGTTATTTTGTTTTTGTAGTTGTGATTTTTCTTTCCTTTGAGTGGATTGTGTATGGAATTTTTTTCTGGAAATAGTTTTTTGTGATTTCGGAGGAGGGACCGGTAAGATGCATAGAAAAATTCATTAGAATATTTCCCGCTGCAAGTCCCTGTGATCCTGGATCATGCAAATATTTCATGCATAGAATAAGATATAGTACAGGTAGGCTGATATTCACATATGATACCCCCCCAGGTACTAACCGTGCATGAATTACAATAAGAGGAGGATGCGCTCAAGGGAGGAAACCTTCTACTAGCATTCCTAAGTAAGAAATTGAAAGGATAGAGCAATCTACCATGCCCATCGATAGAACGGTCTTACCAACACATGTAGATGAGAATCTTCCAGTGATAGAATTCTCTCAAGAAGGAGAGTTTGGTCAAGAAGGGGAGCTTCCTAATCAATCTAGTGTTAAAAATCAATTAAGTGCAGAATAAATGTTTTCTGAATCTCCATTGTTAGTTAGATCAACTACATTGGAAGATTGTTTGGTA
Source organism: Pseudotsuga menziesii (assembly GCA_001517045.1). Taxonomy (NCBI): domain Eukaryota; kingdom Viridiplantae; phylum Streptophyta; class Pinopsida; order Pinales; family Pinaceae; genus Pseudotsuga; species Pseudotsuga menziesii. The sequence continues at coordinate 192,914 of LPNX011139903.1, forward strand.
ATTATGGATGGCGAGGTAGAGCACATTCCCAACCGAGGGGAAACAAACCGAGGAAATAAAAATGGAAAATCAAGCATCGGGATGAATACTTTTGAATTCCCAATCTAAAATCCCAGATCTACACTACAAACCAGATAAAGAACACTCCACATTCGACATTTTCCAATTTTCATGGTATGGAAAGTCAGGACCCATATACATTTTTGTTTGAATTTGATGTCCTTTGCAGGAGCTACGATTATGTTACACATCAACAGAAGCTGAAATGTTTTCTAGCCACATTGAAAATCTAGGCACTAAGGTGGTTCATGGGGCTGGGAGGGGGCAATATAGAAATGTGGGAATAAATGAAGAAGGTCTTCCTGAATAAATATCAATAATATTGCAAAGATAAGGATCGGAAGGAAGCAATCTTTAAAATGACCCAACAAGAGGATGAAAACCTAGAAGATGATGTGGAAATATTTCAATAGAATTTACAAAGATCAAGACTGAATGGGTTATATGATGATACATTGAAAATTATGCTCTTACGAGGGATCAGAGATGATTTCATTGATCTGCTAAATTTGATGAGTGCATGGGATGCATCCCTACTAAAATATGTAGAAATATGTGACCTCTATAGAAGGTATTCAAGGAATTCCTCTAGATCTAGAAGAGGGATTCGGGACACAGTAAACAAGAACACCAAGTGTAACACCCCAGTTTTGACCTTGTTTGCATTAAATTTATATGATGTATATATTGTAATTAATTGTGGTGTGGAGCTAAAGGCAAAATCCCCACCATAGATTTGGTTGTTTTATGTTTCAACGATTAAAATTGTTGCCAATGGTATATCGTGATATCTGACACATTATAGTTTGGCATCATGTAAATATGCACTTTAACTAAAATAAGCCCCAACCAACTATGTCAATGCAACCATGATGAAAAGGGCATGATTTTCCTAAGGATAGGGGGGGATTATTGAACCTTGAGCCAGTGGGGAAAAGCCAAGTGTCAGTTGTTAAACCTTTTTAGCTGTCACCCACCTTTTTGTCTTACTCACCTTTCCCTTGTCTCAATCAGTCAACTACCACATCAAAACTTCTGTTGTTAGTTCGGGCAGTTATTCCTGCGCAGTGGTGTGTGGCAGGACTGTCAGTCCTTGCCCACACACACACACCACCAACAGACTCTTTCACTTCAAGAGGGAAAGGAAGCAGGAGGAATCCATATTCTTCCATTCTTTCCCATCCTCACACAGAGAATCATTCTCTCCTCCTCATGCACAGGTTGGGATTGTTTCCTCACGCAGAGAGCTACGGGAGCTGTTTTCTGGCATTCACAATTTTCCTGTGAATGAACCATTCATGTTCTGGGTTGTGAGTGTGTATTTTCCATACCGATTTTTTGGTTCTATGTATATGTCCCCATGTCTAGGTTGAGACTCGAATCTTCTCTTCCAATTTCGGGCTGTGTATTTCCCATTTCTTTAGGGTGAGATCGGGGCTGTTGTTTCCCCATGACTTCTAGTTTGTTGTGGGTTATTATTGAGTTTTTTGGGCCACGATAGGGCCAAGAATGACTCAGGAATTAAACTTCCCATTCAGGGATGTGTATTACCCAAATTGGCACCTCAATTGTTTTTTGGTGTTTTATTTTGTTCCCCAAAGCTGTGAATTGCTTGTTTTGCTGTGTGTATACAGTGGTTGGTCTTCGCACTATGTGGGAGTGGGAATGAAGGCTTGGTATGCTTGATAAACATGGTGTGTTTGGGATCCACATAGACAGAGCTAGAGGGATGGATTTCTTCTCCACAACCCCTGAATAACACTGGAAGGGAAGTCAGGGCCTGAGGAATTGTGTAGTAGAGGAGGGACTAATAGATAATGGTATGGTAGTGTCCTCTTTGCTAGTTGGAGGGTCGAGGATGTTACACCAAGACTTCAAGATAAGGAATTTTAAGGATGGATATTGGAAACCTCTTGGAGGGTTTTAAAACTGATATACTCAGTTCCATGTGTTCTCAGTTGGATGCGCTTCAAGCAAATAAAAGGAAAGATGAGGAAGATAGATATTTTCCTATTTTTTTCCCTAAATGCAGGAATAGGAACCCTATTAAAAGCTTCCCATTAGACATATTGAAAATATTCCTTCTATGTGACCAGGAGCATCCTACGAAATACTTCCCTTTGCTGCTAGGACTCAAGGCCATATATGAGGTAGCAGGGACAAATGTTGAACCTGTTTGTTTTATATCTCAAAAGCACCCATGGCAAACTTTATCCTCAGGTATAGTACTAGATCCCATGCAAACATTTAATTCTTATTGGAATAATGCTCAAATATGTCAATCACAAGTTTCACAAGATCCACAAGTTCAACAAAATTCTCAACCTTGGAACCCACCTATGCACAACAAATATGGGCACCTCCATACCCACAAAATAGCCCTTGGAAATCAAACTATAGGAATTCAATCTTTCGGAATCAACAACAAATTCAATATCTACACCCTAAAATAAAGAATCATCAATTCCCATTTGCACCAATACAACCGTTAATGCAACATCTTCCACAACCCCAGTTAACACTTCTAGTGAATAGTCCATCTCCCAAACCACTTCTTCCTACACAACCCACTCATAACCCTAATAATAAGGCTTGATAACCTGTAATGGCTCTTGAATTACCCAATTATCCATCCTATTCTATCTCCATAGTGGACTTCCATGACATTTAGTTATGATCTGACAGAAATATCTATAAAAATACCTCTCCCATAATTACATAGGAAGAAGAATAAGAGACACCAGAAACCTTACCGGTTTAGTCTGAAGTCTCCCATAATTACATAGGAAGAAGAGGAAGAGACACCAAAAACCTTACCGGTCCAGTCTGAAGTGACACCAGTGTGATCTGAAGATAATTCCCCACCCATCCCACCCATGAGATCCCCACAAGCAGATAAAAAGCAACTTCGACCATATCCTGAGTGCTTAATCATAGACAATCTCATGCCTCAATCCGAATTTGATCTCCTAGGAGAATTATGGAATGTCTGTGTGAAGATTTTACTATTCCAAGCTATCAAAGACATTCCCATTTACTCCAAAGTTGTCAGAGAGTTATGTTTGAAGAAACCAGGCAGAAATAGAAAAGACCCCCCAACAGTTCATGTGATCGGAGATTTGGTCGAATTGATGATGGGTAACACTCTTACTGCTAAGTACTCTAACCCTGGTAGTCTCATTGTCAAAGTACAAATCAATGACAATTCTCTCTCTAATACACTGATAGATTTGGGAGGAACTACTAATGTCATGACTAAACAGACAATGGATAGATTGGGCATTACAAATCTTCGACAAAATTCTACTATTTTACAGTTGCCTGACCAATCTCCTGTAAGACCAAATGGAGTTATAGAAGATGTTGTTATTTTAGGAAACCCCAGCGCAGGATGAATCCGGCCCTCAGAGAGGTGGTCAAAGAATAACTTAAAAAGTTACTAGCTGCAAATTTTATTTATCTTATCCCTGACAACAAATGGGTGTCTCTGTTGGTCATAGTTCCTAATAATAAGGGAAAGTGGTGTATTTGTGTTGATTACAGGGAATTAAACAAAGCTACACATAAGGACCATTTTCTGTTACCTTTCATTGATCAGGCATCGAACACGGTAGTAGGAAAAAATATTTATTTATTATGGATGACTTCAGTGGTTACAATAAGATCAGGATAGCACTAGAGGATTACGAGAAAATGACATTCACATGCCCATGGGGTACCTTTGCATACCAGGTGTTACCTTTCGGATTATGCAATGCCCCTTCCACATTTTAGCGAGCTATTCTTAACATCTTTGTCGATATTATTCATGACACTAAGGAATTTTTTATGGACGAATTTACCTCTCATGGTGAATATTTTCCAGAAGCTTTGAATAATATGGACAAAGTACTTACATTATGCAAGGAAGTAAATCTATGTCTCGGTAGTGAAAAATGTAAAATGATGCTCACTCAAGGCATCATCCTGGGTCATCTTATATCTCTCTATGGAATGAAAGTAGACCCAAAAAAAATTCAGGTTATCCTTAACTTACGAATCCCATGCACACAAAAATAGGTACACAGTTTTATTGGATATGCAGGCTATTATAGAAGATTTGTTGAAAACTTTTCAAATATTGCTAATCCCTTATTTCTGCTTATGTCCAAAAAGAAACAATTTGAGTCGTCAAATTCCTATCAACTAGCATGGGAAACTTAAAAAAAAAAGTCTCTACAACACCTTTCCTACAAGGACCAAATTGGTCCATGCCTTTCCTAATCTCTACAGATGCCTCTGATACCGCCATAGGAGGAGTCCTAGGCCAACAAAAAGATCATAAACCCTATGCCATGTTGATGTATTTGTAACTTTGGAGAGTATTCACCTATATATCTTATGTATTGTACCCCGATGTTTATTCCGGGAAGTTTTTGTAATGTATTGAAGTCAATGCATGCCTCGATGTGCCTATTAGGAGATTCAATAATGTAAACAAGTCATGCCAAGTCAATGTGGGTATCCCTCCTATTGTTCAAGGGTTAAAGTCCCCGTAGTTGTGGGGCCTTAGGGTTATTAGAATATCCTAGAGAAGTCGACCCTAGGTGAGTTATTATAAGTCAGGGCAATAGTCCCCACCGTTGTGTTAAGGATAACGCTCCTTGTTGGTCTGAGGGGAAAAGTCACCACAAGTTGTGGGGCACTAGGGTTATTAGAATCTCCTAGACATGTCGACTCTAGTAAGTAATTGTTAAGTGAGGCCGACATGTTGGAGTGGACATTAAGTGAATGAAAGAATATAAATAGAGAGTGAGCCTCTCTATTTATCACACACACATTCACTCACTGGGGCGCTTGAGTGAGAGAAGAAGTTGTTGGGACAAGAGAGAGAGAGAGACTACTGCTGTCAAGAGATCATCTTACTGTTTTCAGGTTTTTCTTTTGGTGCTAATTCTAACTCTGAGGAAGTTGCGAGGTTTTATCCTTTATGGTTTCCCCGAGGAAAATCTTTGTGTTCATTATCTCTTTTTTTTTATTGTTGTGCATGTTATTCTCTCAGATAAGATCCTAAGATCATAATGCTAGCTTGAATGATAAAAATATAACATGGTATTAGAGATAACCTGAGAAGAAGACATTGTGCAGCTGTAGAAGCTAGGGATTATTACTTTTTGGGTCTCTCTCCACAATCCATCAGTAAAATTATGCTACGCTAACTCTCCATTGAAGGGTGCATCTTTCCGTCGAAGTGGAATTCGATTCTGAGCATTTTCAGTTTTTGGTGCAGGAAATTAGGGATTCTTACAAAAGAGGAATTTTTTAGTGAGCCCGACATAGGATTGCTCTCCTCATCAAAATAGGATTTTAGAGACCTATGTCTATATTTTTTGTTGGGTGAAACTTCCAGAAAGTCAAACCCTAGTTTGACCCCGGGCCGAAAAAAACCTAAAATACTAAAACAGATAATTTTTGGTACATTCGCTATATCTTGGGATTGGCGAAGTATCAGGAGTGAAAAGTTTCATAGGGAGAAGATAAAGTCTGTATTTACACTTTTTTCAAAATTTCAGCCTCATATTCGCTATATTCTAGGAGATATGATCCCTCCAAGTTAGGGTTCCATCCTCTTCCAGGATTCATCCCTAAATTGGACACCCGGGGAGAATTGCTATATATTGGGATACAAAGGTCCAAATGAAATTTATAAAGATGTTCCTGAAAGGGCATGAACTGTATGTTTTGTGGTAGAAGTTTCAGACCCTGAAGATGAAACAGTGACATGTGGAAGTCTATACAACTTCTCTATGCGGAATAGTCCTGAAACAGGTCACCTTGGGAAAACGATCATACATCCCAGTTGGTGAAACCAATTTTGATGAAACCTATATTTTTGGAACAGGGACAGGTGAGGCTAACTTAGTCCAAATTTTTAGACATAGAGGTGCAGTAATTTTGGAGATATCAGAGAAACAATATCAGGCATTTCTCCAGAAGAAATTGGAAAACTAGGGCTTCCTGTTCCGGGAGCTTCCCTCCATTGTTTTAAAAAAAGGAGTACGTTGGAAAGCTCACCTTGAAGAGGTATATATTTGTATCGAATCACATCTAAAAGATTCGAAGTTTTAAAAATTAGGGTTTCTCTGACAAACCCTAGATCAGCCAGCTCCGGAACCAGGACAAACACCTCAAATCGGTAAGATCTAATATTTTGCTATTTTCATTTGAGGTTCTCATTTCAAAGTGATCTATCACATCAGCTTGATGATAAGCTTGGTGAAGTTGACAACTTCCAAGCATGGAAGTATAGGATCTCACTAGTTCTTGAAGGAAATGAAGTGGACACCCACATAAGTAGAGAGGTTCCAGTTCCAGAGGGAGATGAGGTTAGAAGACTTACACCAGAAGAACTTGGTCAAGGCCAAGAAGATCATTGCTGATTGAATCACAGATCACCTTATACCACAAGTGTATTTCCTAAAGACACCGAAAGAGATGTTTGATTCCTTGACCAAGCTATTTGAAGGGAAGAACATAAATTGAAATATGAATTTGAGAAAATAGTTGAAGAGTGTGAAAATCCAGAATGCAGAGACCATACAGTCATACTTTACAAGGGTCTCTCAAATCAAAGAACAACTTATAGTAGTAGAAGAAGAAGTGGAGAATGCATAAGTGGTGATAGCCACCTTGAATGGCCTCACAAGATCATGGGATTCATTCATGCAAGGAATGTGTGCCAGAAGGAAGTGATTACTTTCAACTGACTCAGGGAAGAGCACACACAAGAAGAAGCTCGACTCATAATAAGAGAAGAGAAGATGGGAGCAATTGAATATCAATATCTCACCATCCAAAGAATATCCCTCAAGCGATGAGGGATACGAAGGACTCAAATCTTGAACCTCTTATCCATCTTAGCATTTGAATAAGAAACGATGCCATTATGAATGAAGAAGATGATAAAGCTGAAGGCTCAAGAAGGAGTCTACCCACAAAACAAATAAAGATAAGTATTCAATTGTCATTTCATGATATTGTTTTGTTATGCATTTGTTTATATTCAGTTCATGTATTATGCATGATAGAATGTTTTCATTAATGACAGTATACTACTAATATGCATGTGATGGGTAAGCAGATCATGGTGCTATACAACTCTCCATTGCTACTTATATATAATGAAACCTCTTTGCTGACATATTGGATTAGTGCACAATCTCAATGTTGTCCTGGTGGAGATGGAAGGAATCTAGAAAAGTTTCCATGAGATATGGATGAATGTTCTATTGGCTAAAATAGTTGCATGATCATATATTTATGCATAATAATTTTCCATTATGAATATGCCTTATGAAAATTTTCTAACCATACAACTAATGCATTTGACTTGTAGGAAAGATCACGTACATAATCACCTACAAGAAAAGAAGGATGAGACTTGTTCCGAAGAACAAGTGATGACAGGTAAAGAATAATAAGGCGAATGCAGCGACATCATTGATGCATAACCTTCCAGCTATGAAGAAGTAACCATGAAGAAAGGGAAGACCAGTTCAAGAAGAATGATGTCTAGGATGAAATATCGATACATGAAGGGAAGTTCATAGTTCCATCATGCAGTATATGGAAACATCGTGGGATACAAGGAAAGATTCATACCATGAGGCTTCTCACAAAAAGAGTGCATAGAGTACAAAAGACAGAGGGAGTATGATGCTTCACTTCAGAAGGAGTGACTGCAAAAGATCCTGAGGTTTGACATGGTACGACAGGATGGATAACTTACTGGTGACTCTAGTCTTTACTGAGAGTAAATAGGATTCCAACCTTTTCCTCAAGGTTGAAGGTGGAAGACCAATGATTCTCCTGTTATCTGTCGATGACTTGTTCCTGATAGAAGTTGCAAGAAGGAAACTTGCTGCTGAGTTCGAGATGAAGGACTTGGATATGATGCACTACTTTCTAGGCATGGAGGTGTGGCGGAATCTCCTGGGACAAAGGAAGTGTGCAGTAGAGATCCTTAAGAGGTTCAGGATGATGGACTGCAAGGCCATGACAACACCTATGGCATCGAACTTGAAGCTAATGAGTGTTTCTTCATCAAAGTCGGTTGATGCCATGATGTATCGTCAGATGATTGGGTCCTTGATGTACCTAACTAATACAAGACTAGATATTTTCTTTGCTATGAACACCTTGAGCTAATTCCTAATAGATCTGAGACATGTTCACTTGATTTCTGCAAAGCATATTCTGAGGTACCTGAAGGGTACAGTTGATTATGGGCTCAAGTATGAGGCAAATCAAAAGATTAAACTGGAAGGTTATGTTGATTCAGATTGGGTAGGCAGTGCCATCGATAGGAAGAGCACTTTAGGGTTTTGCTTCAGTATGGGATTAGGTGTGATCTCTTGGTTTAGTAGGAAACAGTCTTGCATGGCACTAAGTATAGCTAAAGTAGAGTATGTAACAACTTGTTCAATTAGTTGTGAGGAAGTATGGCTTAGGAAGCTACTGTCTGATTTATTTAATCTCTAGTTGGATGCTACTTGTATATATTGTGACAACCATAGTTGTGTGAAGTTTTCGGAGAAACCGGTGTTCCATGACAAGTCAAAGCATATCGAGATCAAATATCAATATATCAGGGATATGTTGCGGAGAGGAGTAGTAAAGCTCCAGTATGTTGTGACGAATGAACAGATAGCTAATGTGTTGATGAAGCCATTAGGCAGAGTGAAGTTTGAGTACTTCAGGGAGAAGCTTGGTGTTCTCCAGATCGAGGTTTTTTCCAAGGGGAGGTGATGAGTCCGTGAGCCATTCTAACATGATGAGAAGATTGGTTCCTTCCATGGTCAGATGTAAGGGCTGAGCCATTCTGTCACAATGAGAGGATTGGTTCCCTCCACGTCAGATGTGAGTTTTGAGCCATATTGATGTGACTGTAGGATTGGTTCCTACATGATGAGATATAAGTGCTGAATGCAATTCTCTAAATGGAGACACCTAGTCAGTTACCAGGGATACTCAGTATGGGGTTGAGGGCCATTTTGATGTGATTGAGGGATGTGTTCCCACATGATCAGATATAAGTGCAGGGCCATTCTGATGTGATTAAGGGATGTGTTCCCACTTGATCAGATATAAGGGATGATTCCATTCTATGGGAGAATGGAGGCAATTGGTTAGTTACCAGGAATCCTCAACCTGGGGTTGAGAGCCCTTCTAGCATGGTTGCAGGACGTGTTCCCACATGGCTATATGTAAGTGTAGAGCCCTTCTATAATGGTTGTAGGATGTGTTCTTGCATGGCTAGATGTAAGTGCAGATCCCTTCTAGCATGGTTGCAGGATGTGTTCCCGTATGGCTAGATGTAAGTGCAGATCCCTTCTAGCATGGTTGCAGGATGTGTTCCCACATGAATGGATATAAGTGCAGATCCCTTCTAGCTTTGTTGCAGGATGTGTTCCCACATGGCTAGATATAAGAACTGAGGCTTTTCGATAGGGTTGTGGATGTGTTCCCGCATGATCGGATGTGATTGTTGGGCCTTTCTGACAGGGTTGTGGGATGCGTTCCCGCATGGTCAAATGTGAGTGTTGGGCATGCCTTTTTGACATGGTGTTGGATGTGTTCCTCTCATGGTTAGATGTAAGTGCTGGGTGGGCCATTCTGACTTAGGGTCATATGTAAGCAATGAAGAATACCTACATGGAGGCTAGGCCTACAACCGGCATGAAAAAGGGCTGGCTCTATAGAACTTCTTGTGACAAGAAGAATCAAGAGATAGCACCTGTGATGATGATCCAGTGATGATGACCCAACAGTAATGATCCAGATCAAGTCATGATCTAGATCCAGTGATGATGATCCAGCAATGATGATCCAACAAGTAATGATCCAGATCGAGTGACGATCTAGATCCAGGGATAATTTTAGGGGCGAATTTTAGCCCAGTGAGCTATTTTTCCATGTTTTTCTCCCAAAAAATATTTGCCATTTTGCATTCTTTGAAGCCCTGTTTAGCCCAATTTTGACGGGGTAAATTTTTTTCACCCTAAAACTCGCCAAGTTATTATATAAATGATATAAAATCCTTCTAAATTAAAATATTTTTGGGAAAATATCGCCAATCATTTTATAGTTGAAGTTTTAAGAATTTGTAATATTCGTCAACATTTATACACTTTTTAATAAGTATGGTTCCTTAAAATCATCCCTTTCTAGATCTAGTGATGATGATCCAGTAGTGATGATCCAAATCCAGTGATGATGTCCCCAAGATGATCCATATTGAGTGATGATCCAGATCTAGTGATGATGATCCAGATCAAGTGATGATCCATATCTAGTGATGAAGATGACTTGAAGATGAAGATGAATTGAAGATGAAGATGACGAGATGATCCAGTTAATACAGAGAAGAAGATTAGTGCTAACAAATTGTGTCGAGAGAATAACTTCCTAATTAAGAGGAAGTGTTGATTTATTTGTAACTTCAGAATGTATTCACCTGCATATCTTATGTATTGTACCCCAATGTTTATTCCAGGAAGTTTCTGTAATGTATTGAAGTCATGTCATGCCCTGATGTTCCTATTGGGAGATTCAATAATGTAAACAAGTCATGTCAAGTAATTGTGGGTAACCCTCCTATTGTTCAAGGGTTAAAGTCCCCGCAGTTGTGGGGCCCTAGGGTTATTAGACTATCCTTGAGAATTTGACCCTTGGTGAGTTATTGTAAGTTAGGGCAATATTCCCCACCATTATGTTAAGGATAACCCTCCTTGTTGGTCAGAGGGGCAAAGTCCCCACAAGTTGTCGAGCACTAGGGTTATTAGACTCTCCTATAGATGTTGGCTCTAGTAAGTAATTGTTAAGTTAGGCCAAAATGTTGGAGTGGACATTAAGTGAATGGAAGAATATAAATAGAGAGTGAGCCTCTCTATTTATCACACACACACTCACTCACTGGGGTGCATGAGTGAGAGAAGAAGCTGCTAGGACAAGAGAGAGAGTGACTACTGCTATCGGGAGATCATCTTATTGTTTTTGGGGTTTTTCCTTTGGTGCTGATTCAATCTCTGAGGAATTTGCAGGGTTTTGTCCTTTATGGTTTCCCAGGGAAAATCTTTGTGTTCATTGTCTCTTGTGTTTTATTGTTGTGCATGTTATTCTCTCAGATAAGATCCTAAGATCATAATGGTAGCTTGAATGATAAAAATCTAACATGCCATATATTTTATTAGTAAAAATATGACTGCTGCAGAACTTAATTATACAGTGACTGAAAAATAATTCCTCGCTATCATTTAAGCTATAAATAAATTTTGGCATTACATTACAGGATATCCACTGAATGACCACACTGACCGCTCTGCCATCAAATATCTTACAAACAAACCTATCACAAATGGAATATTCACTTAGTGGTTGTTGTTGTTACAGAAATTTGATATTTCAATAATGGACAGACCAGGTAAAACTAATGTGGTTGTTGAATTTATTTCAAGAATAATTAGTAATGAGGAACGCCAACTGGTGGATGATGCTTTCCAAGATGAACATTTGTTTGCTATTTCTACTAATGTACCTTTGTTTGGAGATGTAGAAAATTATTTGGTAGCAGGAAAGCCTCTGCGGCATATGAAATCAAAAGAAAAGAAGAGGATTGTTCATCGCAACAACAGATTTTCATGGATTGATGGCTATTTTTTCAATACGAGACTGGACTTGGTGATCCATCGACGTGTTCGTGAGGATGAAATTTATCCAATTCTGAGAACCTGCCATGATGGACCATGTGAGGGGCACTTTTTTGACAAACAAACAACCCACAAATTTCTACAATTGGGCTATTATTGGCATACAATATTTAAAGATGCTCGAGAGTATGTCTGCAGTTGTGATAGTTTCCAAAGAATGGGACAACTAATATAGTCAGATGAAATGCCACTCTAGACTCAGCTTGTGGTTGAACCATTTGAGAAATGGACATTGTATTTTGTTGGCCCTATCAAACCTCAATCGAGGTAGAAATCATATATCCTAGTATGTACATATTATGTGACTAAATGGGTTGAGACGAAGGTACTCCCATGAACAACAGAGAAGGCAATTTCATATTTTCTATATGCAGAGATTTTCACAAGGTTTGGAGTTTCGAGGGATATTTTTACAGATGGAGGATCACAATTGACATCTAAAATCATCAAATATATTACAAAATAGTACCATATCAAACACAGAGTAACTTCACCATATCACCCTCGGGCTAATGGGGAAGTGGAAGGCACAAACATAATTCTGGAATTTGTGCTCACAAAGACTGTTCAGCTTCATCAAAGGGACTAGGATGATAGGATTCCTGAATATTCATGGGCCTATAGAAGAGCATGGAGAAGTACCACAGGCTTGATTCCCTATATGTTAGTTTATGGTAAGAAAGTCACCCTACCAATAGAAGTTGATATTAAAACATTACGAACTACATTTCAATTAGGAATGGATCTATCTCAGGCCCAACATAGTCACATGCAATGGCTTAGTGAGCTTGATGAATTACGATTGGCCTCCATAGAGCGTACAACCATTGTGAAACAACAATCAACCAAGTGGCATGATCAATTAATCAAAACTAAGTATTTTCATGAAGGTGACGAGGCTCTTCTCTACGACTCCAGATTCAAAAAGTTCAAAGGGAAGATTCACACTCATTGGCTGGGAGCATATGAGATCAAAAAAATTTATGATAATGGCATAATATGACTCAACACCATTAATGGAGAAGGTACGCTTCTTATGGCCATTGTTCATAGACTAAGACCATATATGAAACCATTGTCCAAAGAGGCATTCATCCGCAATATTGTTGCATGTTGGTGTACCAAATACTTCAAGATCATTATCTCAACCTATGAAAATTTATATATATATATATAAAGAGAAAAATGAAAAATGGATTGTGAAAATCCTTCTGGGATGCAGATCTTAAAAAAATATTATTTTGAAACTAATAAATATATCTCTGAATTCTTTGTAGGTACATTCTACCGCAACTCCTTCTTCTTATCCATACATTTTTCATATCCCATTTATTTTCTCTTCACTCCATTCCCCTCCCTGGTATCACTTTCTCATTGAGGTCCCTGGTCTCTTGGATATAAACACTTTTAATACTATTTTACACATATTTAATCTACTATTTTATCCACAACACTACAAAAACCATTTCCATTTCATTACATACCCACTTCTGACATCTTCCATTCCATTGCAGAAACATTTATGTTTTATTGCAGAATTTTTTTATGTTCCATTGCAGAACCTTTTCTATTTTATTGTAGAACACCTTTCCACAATACCACAGAACCATCTCACACAATATTATGGGCTCCTTTTCTGACATAGTCCAACACTTTAAGTGTTACATTTTCAGTCACTTTTCGTGTCATAGATTGTCCCCTTCCACATGGTGGCACCTTTGTTACCTGTATGGGCCCAACATCATTTACGTCACCAGCATGTGGAGGATTGGAATCATGCAACATTGATCTACAACATCGTATATTCAGTTTCAACAACTAACTCAGGTCACATCAGTTCTTACCTGATAGGACTTTATCTCGAGACATCATTTCAACTCATCATCAACAAAGGAAAATGATAGAATCCTTTTACATCCATTAGTACAAAGAGTGCAAAACCTTCTTTCCTTCTTCGCACCGCCATAATCAACTATCCATCGAACTCCATCCATCTCTTCTCTGGTAAGGAAGGTACGTAACCATCCTTCATTCGCTTTTGATAAGTACAAGAAGATCTATCATGATTTATTAAGCCATTAGTACCACACAGGGCCGTGTCTCTAGTTGGTTGGGGGGAGACTTTAGAGGTGCCTCTAAATATAGTAGTCACTATTGTGAACCGGAGGAAACTTACTAATCCCGGCTGATATTAACTCCACCACCGACGAGCTTCTAGATAGACCAGTATTGATAACACCACGATGCCACCTTGTGATATCATGAAAACCCAGCTTCTGATAATCCAAACCCGTGTTTTTCTTCAGAGAGTTGACAAGAAAATATGAAGCATTGCATGAATTTGAAGGGAAACAAAAAACGAAGCACAATGAGGGGAGCAATCCGTAGTGAACCTGAAAATACAAATATGGTCTATGGAAACAGAGAAGTGAAAACAAATTTTCAACAGACCCGACGATTGGATTATTTTGATAAAATGAAGAAGGGAGATGTTGTGATTGTAATGGATTTCATGCTCACATATGACAATGCAGTTGCATAGGTACGAGGGTTGAAATTTCAAGCAGATGAGATGACAATTGCAAGAGTCTCTAGATTACCATAGATAGGAAAAATATGGTTCGAGAGACATGTGCCAATAAAGCTGCTTAGAGATGCATTTTTGGAACCTGGTGAACTAGTGCAAGGAACAAAAAAGGGAACAAGATGAGATTCATTGCCAATTCCATGGGGCGAGGTGGTGCTCTATGTGTGCAAATTTATTACATGTGAAGGTCAGTTTAGTCTAGTATTTTCTTATCACTTTAAAATTATAAACCATCTAAGACATCAAAAATATATCAATATGTTGTATTTCCTGTGGAAATATTTATATTTGATGAGAAGAATGGTTAAGGGTGGTAACAATCTAGACACTAGTATGGCGTATCATGTTTTCATCATATTATTGGTGGAAGATGCCCTACAGAAGCAGAATCAGATGTGGGAATCATTTGTGGGCATATCCTTGAGCACCAAGCAGACAATAAGGAAGAAAATGAACACATTGGAAAACAATTAAGAAACCCCAAGGAAGAAATTAGTTCATACGGGAAATAGGAGAAGTCTGGAAGCTGAAACACCAACCAGTTCAATACAAGGAACACATACCCATTGAATATCAAGGGATCAAAAAGAGTGACAAGATCAAGAAAAATTTCTTATCCAAAATGATAAATTTGATGAAGGATGGGAAGCATTCACCATGCCAGAAAGCACCAGTGAAAACTGGTAAAATCAAGTTGGGTTGCAGAATGTAGGATAACAACAGAAAAAAAGGAAACGGTGGATGGGTACATTCAAGAGGACACAAGGCAACAGGATGAGGAAATTTCATCATTTTTTTGTTGTGCAAATACCAAATAGCATATGGTAATATAAGGAAAGATTACTGGGAATTGAAAAGGTCTTATAAGAAGAAAACATAAGAAATGGTATCCCTGCAAGGGAAATTATAGAGGATAGAGGAACATAAGATGGATATCCTATTGGAGGTCATGGAATTGGAAGCTAAACAAAGGGAATATTTCATGTAGACATTCAGCGATTAAGGGGTAGAGGTTAACATGAAAATAAAAAGTATAGAAACTGAGGATGGTTTTGAAGCAGAAGAAACAAAGAACCAAGAGATGTGCAAAGATACCCCTTCATATGAATCCCAAATAAGTAACTTGGAAGAAATGGTATCACAACTGGAAGAAACAACAAGGGAACTGGAAGAACAACTAAAGTTGGATGTTGACTGGATGAAAGGGAACGAGAAGGAAACAATTACATAGAAGCTACACAAACATGATTATGCCCTGACTATAAGGAGGCTTAGTCAAGAAGATGAGAAATTGAAATTTGAAAAAGAATACATGAATTATCTAGCTCATTTTATGAGGAGTCTAAGACCCCCTTCAAATATTTACTCTATATTTTTGAAGGAACAACTTATATCTTTTAGAATGTCAATGGTAACCATGGGGTATAATGATCACATCGAGACATAAGATCAGTTCATTGCTTATTTTTCTATAAGTAATGACAAAGAACAAGATTTTCATGTTAATTATATATGCATAATTTGGTTATGGAAGACTATGAGGATTGGGACCCAAACCCTCATGTAGGGGAATTACAACTGAGGGAATTCATGTACTTCATGAGAAATCATTTGAGGTGGTACAAAGCTGCCACCACTGTAGAAAAATTAAATGGTAAGATGCTCTTTGGGTGATAGGTTCCCCCTCAGTTGAAAAATTATTCACAACCAAGAACCGGGTTATGCAAGATCAATCATTCATTACACTCTTGGAGACCATCTAAATTAAATTTGTTCAAGAGTGTAGGAATTGGATCCCCTTTCACAGGTTGGAGGATTTGCTCTATCTATGAACAAGGATTAATTCCCTAAGTCTATACTTGAAAAGAAAAGATCCCTTCTCTATCAGAATATTCGAGTGAGCCCTAGACAGAGTACAGGCCTATCTTGACTTCCTAAGTGTGCATAAATCCAATTGGATTGGGATTCGATTCGATTTTCCTATACTTTGGTTTCTTGTGATGGATGGAGAGCACATTGAATTTGGGAAAACTGTTAATGAATAGAGGGGATTTTACAGTGCAGTGAAAGGTGGCTATTCTTCCTATAAGTGGAGTGGTGAGTGCCTAAACAACTCTCCAAGTACCACTGTTAGTGGATCACATTCTTAGTTTGCATGAGGACATGCAAACATTTTGGTTGGGGGGAGATGAAGGGTTTTGTATATGACCCTTTTTTTCTCATATCCTTCCTTGTTTATGAACTTTTTTATTTGATCCTATATTACCACTTGCTCTCTTCATTACATTTGGCAAAGTTTTAGATTTGGTAAGGGCTGGTCTCATTTTCCTTGTTATTTGTCAATTGCTGATGATTTGGATAGAGTTATGATGCCATCATTTCCTACTAAAGAAGTGGTGTTTCAAGTTCAATATCATTTCACTTTTAGGTTGCAGAATGAAGGAATTATGGAAGATGGACAAATTATATCTCAATGTCAAGTTATAACATATGGGTATCAAGTTTATATATTACGTTCCCGCACATTATTTTACATCACTTTGGTCATCTACCCAATGTGTACATGATCATGTAATCAATCCGTGTATCGGTGATTCTGTGTCCAATTCAACACTTCGGGACTTTAATGACTCATAATTCATTGGGTTATCCAACGAGGTTGTTTGACTGCTCATATATATTCCTAGATTCATCTCCACTCTCCACGATACTAGCTCCTGGGTTAGCTTGTGAAATATTTTGAGAATCAGTAGATGATCCTTATTTGGAATTTTGTTGTATCTGCATGATATTTCATAATTTTCTCATGAGCGCTGATGTATAATAACTTTGAATCTCTTCTAGGATAGTTTAGCCATCTTTTTGCATAGATATATTGAACACTGCTGTGATCAGAAAATTTATATAAAAACTTTATATTGTCCTGATTTTGGATGTGTTAATCATTTTCGTGTGAGTGAGTGTCTTGTTCAGCTCCTGTCGCCAAAGGAAGGCCCCCCTTCTGTGAAAGGTGTTGTTGTAGTTCGGATTTTGTTTCTTTATGCATGTAGTTGATGTTTGATGAAACTAATGTTTGATGCAGTTGATGATTGGTTTAATTGTTTCGTATTCATATTTGGTGTGCTGATCATAGTTAAGTGTGAATTTTTATGTAGTTACATGACTTAATAGTATAATCATTCTTATCATTATTAGTGAACATAGAGGAATGTATGGATTATGAACATTGAATCAATATTATTTCTATGGTGAATGGTTGCGTTAGAATTGTTGTTGGGATTCTCTTGCTAGATCATAATGGTAGAAGCAGGGTGTTGAATTAAATCAGCTCTTTCCAATTCATTTATTTTAGCTTTTGTTTATTAAAACACTTTAGTTTGAAATTCTCAATTTTCTAAATCAGATTCAAGCATTCTTTTATTTCTGCAACATAGCGAAATATTTGCAGCATGGAAAAATATTTATTAAATTTGATAGTTAGTGCTTCTGGTTTGATTGCATGATTATTTCTGTAAGTTGTGATTTTCTTAGAAGCCTAGTCACCAACAATTTCATCTTTAATCTATTTCGATAATCCATCAACCTCCTCAATGTTAAAATCATTCCAAGCTATAGTGTCTGACATATACTTTTTCAGGTAGCTCATAAGCCTTTGTGGACCTGGGTTGATAATTTATGCACATCTTTCGATTTGGATTTTATTAAAAGATGAAAGAAAAGCTCGTCAGATACTTCTAAAAGGATATTCATGAAAATTTCTTTTGTTAGTTTCCTATTTTGTTGTATGAGTGTTTGTTGAAGCTAGAAATCTATCGAAAAAAATTCCAACGAGGAGAACTGACAGAGTGGATTCCTCAACTGATTCAGTGGCTAAAAATAACTAGCAAACCCATATCTAGAGTTGTTGATTTCTGGGCTTACAGTATTTTGGGTGGATATCTCATAAAAATCGTCGTTGACACTATAAGGTCATGTAGTGAAGTAGAAAGGGAATTTTTCCAAGGACCTAGAGGAAGGTATTTGATAGCTTTAAAAATATGGTCAAAGTTATCATATGTGAGAAAGGGATGTTGAGAATGGAATCCAACAAGTAAAGAACTATATATAATGACCTAGTTTATGTCATGTAAGAAGTGCAATAAAAATGGAGAAAGGTAAGTTGAGATGATCTTGGTGATATAGGAATTGCACTAGAGGGTGGACGTCTTGGAAGTGGAAGGATATTTAGGCCGGGAAAAAAAAGAAACTATGAAAACAAGAGGAAGTTGTAGTACAACCAGACGAGAAGACTATGAGTTGATGTCACACTTCAATGGAGATTCTTGTGACGAAGGAGAAGAATATCAACCTATTCCTGAAATAGAAGAAGAAGAATCTATAGATCCAGAATGTGAATACTGCACACCTACGACTCCATTTATGTCTCTAGACATAAGACCCAGAAACACATCTCCTAGTAGGTTTATCAATATAGGTAATACTAACTGTGGGAATTTTAGACAAGGAAGTATTACCAGCCAAAATGTTTACCCAGCAGTACCAAGGACCAATATAATGGCTGGGAATGATATTAAGCTGACGATATTGAATGGAAATGTTTTAGAAGACCTAGAGAAACATTGGTTTCTATGTGAAGTTGTATGGATCGTGCAAGAGGTCCAAGATGAAGCAATAAAGAAGTTGTAGATGATCACAATATTGAGGGGTCATGCACTTGAATGGCATATGAAGTTGTATGTGGTTCTGATAGGAGTCACATAGAAAAGGATTAACCAAATTTGAGCAGGACTAATAGATGAATTTAGAAATCACAATTCTAAATCTCAGTGTATTAAAGATATTAAAAAGATTGAGAAATTGTCTACGGAATATGTGTGGGACTTTGACGAGAGATTTAAGAAATTAATGGCTAAAGTAAGCTTCTAGATTTCAGACGTACAACACAAAGAGTAGTTCATTGCAGTGATGTTACTGCACATACATATTACCTTGATGAAAAATAATATTGTGTCACATACTAAGGCTCTGGAGCTGGACATGAAGCTAGAATCCTCACCTATAGGAGAGACTGGTTCAGGAATGATGCATATTTAGTCGAATCTAGATAACCTTATGCTGCAAATCCATGATATTAAGAAAGGGAAGGAATTCCAAGAAGAAATCTAATGTGCCAGATGTAGAACTAAAGGACACCACAAGGACAATTTCTTAATGTTCATTAACTATGTCGCAGCAGGAGCGCCGAACTCGATAAGTACACAAGGGATGCCTTGGTGTATAATATTCCAAAAAATAGGTCATTGATCAGAAGAGTTCTTGTACTTATAGAATATTGTAAATGCACCATATAGTTTATATTGTAAATTTTGTAAGTCAGTAGGCCACAATGAGATAGACTGCAGAGCATTCCAGTTGTTGCAAGATAAAATGGTCGACACCTATTTAATGAAAAATGAAGAGTAGATGGAAGATGAGGGGGATCAAGGTTAATATCCATAAGCTTGGTATCCTCAGCCTCATTATCCACAAAATCAATACCCACAACAACAATACCCTCAACAAAGTAATGGTGGAAATTTTCAAGGTCGAGGACAAGGAAGAGGATTTGGTTGTGGAAGAGGCCAAATCGTATGTTATAATGTGGGCAACCAAGACATTTTTCTAGGGAATACGTGAGCCCTGTAAAGACATGTTTGTATTGCAAATCATTTGACCATACTGTTGAACAGTGTCCACATTTGATTGCTATGTCATAGGCTCAAAATGTGGGAAATATAAACCCTCCACGGAATCCCAATCCAAATCCCAAACAAAATATCCATATGATTTCTACTGATATAAGGGAACCAAATATTTTCTTCATGATAAGGATATTTCTTGTGACTGGAGTAGACCAAGATGCATAGCATGAACAACCACAGGTGTGACCAACAACACAAAATAAAGTGTCATTTGTAGTCCAAAGAGAAAAGGAAGCATCTTTGGACGCACGACCAGAATTCATCGATAAGAATTAAGAATCGATGTTTGCTCCTACACTACCAAGAATACCAATAATGGATATTCCTAAAAGGTTCAATCAATTATTTCAAAAGAGACCAAAGAGAAATATTAGTAAGCTTAAATATTTTTTTTATGTTTCTTATCGCTAATACAAGATAACGATGTTGTCATAGAATTGATAGATCTAATAGAAGAAACTGAATAAGATCCGTGACCAGATAGAAGAGTAAACCATGTGGGAAGAAGATTAAAGACTGATTGTGAGTTAAGAATGACTTCCCAAATAGAAGATTCTGATATGGACTACATTATCCTAGACTTGGGATCTGGTGTCAACATTTTGACAAGACAAACATGGGAAAGCATGAGGAAACCATGACATGAGTGGTTTCCTATTCATCCAAGATTAGAAAATTAGTCAAAATTCCTACTTATCAGTCAACTAACTGAAGTGGTTGTTGAGGTAGAAGGATTGAGAACGTATGTTGACTTTGAAGTAATCGACATTGTTGATGACATAAATGCGATGAAAAAAATACAATGACATCTGATGAAATCTAATGTTTTGTCGGATTTGACTTTCAAATTATGAATTTCATCAGATTTTGATACAAAAATTCATCGGATTTTCGACCTCACACTTCGTCGGATTTTTGACCTTCAACTTCATCGGATTTTCGATACCTAACTTCAAACTCCGTTGGATTTTCGACCACTAAGTTCGTTATATTTTTGACCTCTAAATTCGTCGGATATTCGACCTTGAACTTCAAACTTCTTCGGATTTGCGATGGATGTGGAAATGTTTTTGCAACGGTAACTAGGCTTCATTAAACAATTTCTAGATTTCCTTTTATAGAATGACTTTTCTTATTGATTTTCCATTGAAATTTTGCAGATTAGTGTTGAGAAGGTAGAGAAAAGCGACATTCCACATATTGACAAAAAAAGTCAAGAAATTATCTTCAAACGATCATGTTAAACAATTACATTGAGTTTTTAGGTCACAGTTGCATATTTTACCACATAAAAAATATCCAAGGTTATGGGTGGAAGTAATTAGATAATAAACTCTACATAAATATGGTTGGTACCCATGTTGAGTCCCTCACTATATTTTCCATGTCATCCTTACTAATACTTGACTTCAATCAAACAAAGGATGCAAACATTTAACAATTAGTAACCTCAATTGGTTTCATTCCATTTAATTTTATCTCATGCTTTACCCTTTCCATAGTTATTAACATTATAAAATACAAAATTCTAAGTTTTTTTATGTTAAGTATTGAAATAGAAAACCTTAACTTTTTTTTCTTGATAAGTATTCAAATGGATTGTTATTTTTTTCAAAGTCAACCATGAAGAAAATATGTTTAGCTTTCTCCCTCCCACTATTATGTGAGCATAAGGCTATCTGTAAAAAGACGCACACACACACACACACACACACACACACACACACACACACACACACACACACACACATATGATACATAAGAAAATAAACCTAACTCTTCAAAGATTTTTAAAATTATAGTTGAACAGATCATCATTTTGGATTTGTGGATATATGGTTCTAGCAGATTTTAAAGTGGGGCAGTTTGTACATATGATACACAAGAGAATAAATTTAGGTGTAGAGAAAGCAATATTTATTTTTGTGAACAATGTGCTTCCACCAACTAGTAAGTAAAATATGATCAATTTTAATTTGATGTTAAACTTTGTAGCTAATATTGTTTGTAATTTTATTTTTTAATACTTATCTCCATCGTATTTCAATAATTATGACATGGTGATCGAGTATTGATGTTTGTTGTTTGCGAAATTTCACATATCTCTAAAAAGAATCACACGCCAAATATCTATAAGTTCAATTTTATGTTCTAATCATAGTCAACGTAATTCTTTATCCTTTCAATAAATTTAAGGATTTTGGTGTGAATTAAGGTGGTTATTAACATAATTTAGAGTTGTCCTCTTAAAAAAATTTAAGTTTTTTTTGGAGTTGATATTTTGATCAAAGTATTGGTTATAAGAGTTTCCCAATTAATTCCTAGAAATTTCTCTTCTCTCTTAGCTAAGTTGTTCTTGTTATTGTCTAGTATAATTAAGATTTTAAATGTCATTGTATTGAGAACAAATGTATAAGTTTTAATGAAAGTTTGCACTTTTCTTTGTAAGGTCTTGTTATTATTATTTATTATATTTAAAATGTTAAATGTGGATGTACAATGAATATATGTACTTTTAGACTAAATTTTCATGGATGTTTGACAATGTCTTATAAATTATTGAAAAATACATCGTCATCATCATCATAATCATTGTCATCATCATATTCATCATTTCATATGACATAAACATAGTGATCACCATCATCATCATCATCATCATCATCATCATCATCATCATCATTTTCATCATCATCATCATCATCATCGTCGTCGTCGTCGTCATCATCTTCATCATTTCATATGGCATCAACATCGTGATCACCATCATCATCATCATCATCATCGTCATCACCGTCATCGTCATTGTCATCGTTGTCATAACTAAAATCATCATAATCATCGTTATCATCATCATCATCATCATCATCATCATCATCATCATCATCATAATCATCATCATCATCATTGTCATCATTATCATCATCATCATCATCGTTGTCATCATCATCATCTTCTTCTTCATCATTTCATAGAAAATGAACATCGTGATCACCATCTTCATCATCATAATCATCTTCATCACCATCTTCATCATCATCATCAACCATGACTGACACTAACAATTCGAGCAACAAAAACCATAGTTATAGATTAATTAATGTGCTACATGGGGCCAATGTTGATTTTTTTTATAAATGTGTCGGCTTGGTTTGAAATTTGGCATGGTAATGATCATGAATAACATCATCATAATCATCATCATCATCATAAGCATCATCATCACCATCATCATCATCATCATTATCATCATCGTCATCGTCATCATAATCATCATCATTATCTTCATTATTTCATATGAAATCAACATCGTGATCACCATCTCCATCATCATCATCCGTGTTTCCATCATCATCATCATAATCATCGTCAACTTCATCGTCAAACATGACTCACACTAACAATTCGAGCAACAAAAACCATACCAATAGATTAATTAATGTGCTATGTGGGGCCAACGTTGAAATTTTATATATATGTCCTGGCTTGGTTTGAAATTTTTCATGGTTAGACTAGACGCATGCATTGATGGTGTGATAGGGTTTCCAGACTCAAACATCATCATCATCATCATCATCATCTTCATCTTCATCATTTCATATGACATCAACATTGTGATCACCATATTCATCATCATCATCATCATAATCATCATTGTAATCATCATCATCAAATTTGAATAACACTAACAATTCGAGCAGCAAAAACCATACCTATAGATTAAATAATTTGCTATGTGGGGCCAAGGTTGAATTTTTTTATATATGTGTCGGCTTGGTATGAAATTTGGCATGGTACTGATCATGAATAACATCATAATAATTGGAATCATCATCATCATCGTCGTCGTCGTCATCATCATCATCATCATCATCATAATCATCATCATCATCATCATCGTCATCATAATCATTATCATCATCTTCATCATTTCATATGACATCAACATTGTGATCACTGATCACCATCATCATCATCATCATCATCATAGTCGTCATTGTCATCGTCGTCGTCATCGTCATCATCATCATCGTTATCATCATCGTCGTCATCATCATCATCATCATCATCATCATCATTGAAAACATCATCATCATCTTCATCGTCAAACATGATTGACACTAACAATTCGAGCAACAAAAACCATACCTATAGATTAATTAATGTGCTACGTGGGGCCAATGATGAAATGTTTTATATATGTGTCAGATTGGTCTAAAATTTGGCATGGTTAGACTAGAAATATGCATTGATGGTGTGGGAGGGTTTCCATACTCGAACATCATCATCATCCTCATCAACATCAACATCATAACATCGTTATAATGATTGTCATCACCATCATCATCATCATCATCACCATAATCATCATCATCATCATCGTCAGCATCATCATCATCATAATCATCACCATCATCATCTTCAACATCATCATCATCGTCATCATTGTCATCATAACCATCATCATCATCATCATGGAACGATATTTCAATGGAGAATGCACACTTTTTTTGTTCAAGGAAATTTTAGATGTTTCTTATCATACGTTTAGACGACGTTCGCTCCACATTATAAACGTCCCTTTTAGGACTGTCATTCTAACATTTAACTAATGTTAATTCCATGATGGAAATTTCACTTAAGGATTTCCATTCCATGTTAGGTCCATGTTAGACATGGCTTATTGGATGTTCATCGAATGCTAGCTCCATGTTAGATGCATCTCTTTTTGGACATTCTTTCCCTGTAATGTCCAATTTGAAAGCTTGTGTTTTTGGACATTCATTGCACACTAAGGGACTTCACTTTATAGAAATTCCACTAAAAGTAACTAATGGTTATTTTGGACGTGAATAAATGCATATAAAATGTGTCTTCAACTTTGTCGAAGACATAAATCCACGAAATTTTCACCAACTTTACAACCATCATCAATTTGACAAAAAACTGATTGAGTTAGGCATATAAATCCAATAGTGAGGGACGAGGAAATATCATAAATAAGGGATTATGAGGAGGAATTAACATAAAAAATAAGCTAATTAGGACCAATTGTTCCAACAAAACCACATTATGAGTGTCGATGTCCCTCATATCTTCTATGAATGTCTTATTTCATGTGCCATATTAGTCATGTATGAGATAGTTGGAGGGTGGTTTCAAGGTATTATACCCAAAGAACAAATTTTACAACCATTCAATTTATAGATTTTGGTGTGTCTTATATATATATATATATATATTCAAGGCATGTGCTCCTTTCCTTCCTTAAGGAAATGTGTGTATGCCCTAAAAACCATGTTTTTTCAACGGATTTTGGGATAGATTCAGTTGGTAACTTGTATTGAGGAGGGACCATAAATTATGAAGGAATCTTAAGGCCTATAGTAGATATTAAGGACTCTTCATATGACATTAAGGACTATTCATATAGAATTAGGGACATTTGGAGGTTGATTGGGGAAATATGGATCATTAGCTTCACCCAGATGCCATTAGGATCATCAGGGTTCCATTAGGGTCACTAAAGTGCCAATTAGTCATATAATATTACATAAAATAATAAACAATACATAAAAAAATTTGCATAAACACATTTACACACATTAAAAAAATATAAAAAAATACATTAAAAAAATAAAAATAAAAACATATAAAAAAAAACAGAAAAAAAACATATAACACTAAACATTTACGTTCATTATTAACTTACCTGCAGCTAAGTCCCCTCTCGTGTGTTAAAAAAAAACCCCAATATTTTTCAGTTCCCTCGCATATTAGGTTCCTTCGGATTGATACTCTGCGACTTGCGATTTGAATTATTTGCTATGTCAGTTCCTTCACGGGTTGATTCTCGAAACTTTGACGAATCCACAGGTTCCTTATTTGCTCGGTTGCTTCCTTCACAGGTGGATTGACCCACCGTGATTGGGTTTAGGAATTCGTGACTGGTTTTAGGACTTCATTGTGACTAGTGCTAAATTGACTGCAAAAATATCTTTGGCAAGTACAAATTTCTATCCCCTATTTCTACTCCATTTGAAAAATTACAACTATGAGTGCAAGAGTGATTCACTGTCCAACAAAAACCCACAATATATAACAACAATATTTCGATGTTAACTATCCAATGGTCTTTAATATCTAACATTTTCAAGTGCATTTGTTCCTCAAACTCTAAAGGACCTCACTAATTCATCCCTCCCCAAATTTCATGTTTTTTGTAGATCATAAGATTTTATTTAACAATTTGACAACTTGGTAAATGATTGTTTAAGCTCGAGGAGGCTCTAGAATCCCCAACGCTTTCACTTCTTTCGTTATTGTGATCATTTCAGAGAAGGTTGTTGGAAAATATGTGAGAATTCACCATCCTTCTTGGTGTCTCTTTCACCTCAATTTTGCAAGCTAATAAAATTTTCTAAAGGGATGGTTGGGTATTACTTTTCTTATTAGCAGTAGTTGATTCCTTTAAGAGAATAACACTATTCTAGATCATTTCTTTTGAAATTATTTCAAAACATATTATAGGAATTAAAGACCCTAATCGAAAATCAATCCATTGCTAGTTCCACTTCACTAATCTCGAAAGGAGACCCGAAGGTTGTGTGAATGTTTGCATGTTTTATGGTGATTTTAAGATCCCTAAAATACTTTGAATATTTCCTAAAAGTTGTATGCAATAGAAACAATAGGTATAGAATATCATGTTTGTCCCATCCATTTACATCATGTTGATCAAGTATAGTGTTATATTAGGGAATCAACATTAAAGGTATCGTCATTATGTTTCACTCATAAACATTAATTGCATTAGCCTATTAGTGGGAATTGAATAGATGGAATTTTTTGATAATTTTATTATCTGATTTCTAAGGAGACCATAGTCCTGAGGTTTGAGAGAGTCAAATTTTTTGAAACTAGTGAAAAGTGAGCTCTGATTTTTCATTGAGATGTGGTAAATTCGTAGATAAAAGGAGAGGCAGTAGATGAAAAAAGAAGTTGTACATTTATCCATCCATAGAAGTATGGAATCAACCCACATATGATTAGTGAAGAGAAGAAAAATTGGTTTATATTCCTTTCTCCAGTTTGGTTTGTTATTGACTGAGATTGAACTCAATGAAACTTACTGAGACTGGATGAGACTTGGTACCTGTTCCACAGAACTAGGGATTGAAACTATATATGATTGATGAAGTGAAGGAAACTTGATGTCTAGTGTTTTCCTTTCTCCATTTTTCTTTTCTATTGGTTGAGTTTGAACTCTAGGGATTGAACTTATATATGATTGGTGAAGTGAAGGAAACTTGGTGTCTAGTGTTTTCTACAGTTTGCTTTTCTATTTACTGAGTTTGAACTCATCCTTAATCTTTGATCAAACTGGATTTAGTTCTTTGTGAGGGAACTATAAAAGCATTAGAAGTGTAGATTTGATGCATAATGATGGGGCTACACACATTTAAAATCTAGTGTTCAATAGGGTGTCTTGTCTTACATAATGCATCCAGAACTTGGATCAAGAGTCCACTAGATGATCACATCTATGATGCACTCTGCATTGGGAGCATGTTGTATCTCTCCGAACAGGGAACCTAATGGTACAAATATGTGTTTTTAAGGATGTTATTTACTGTAGCTACCCTAAGTTATCCTAAAAAATTGCCTATATTTCGATTTGGGGATTCTTCGTTGTGGTTTTGAAGGGCAAAACGAGATAAACCTTCCTAGAATTGTTGCTCACTTTCAACAGGAGGTTTTCTTCTTTTGTTCCTCAAAAATTTCCTATCTTTGGATTTGGGGCTTCTTCATTGTTTTTTGGAAGGAAAAACCACGCTAAACCTACCCAGAACTATTGTTGTTTGTTGTTGTTTATTACCTCAGAACTTGGTCAATTTACACCGAGAAGAGGGTTACACTTGGACATTTCCATCTCATTCGAGGCCATACACTGTCTTTTAGGACTATTTCCATAGGAACATTGAAGCAATCATCATTATATGGTTTTTTAAATAGACCCACCAAATCAAAACCATCAACTAGGATTATGTATTCCCCCTTTTTTTTCTTTATATGTGACTGCAAAGAATCGATGATAGAATTTCATGAGATTAGAGATGTGCAGGTATTCATCCTCAATATGAATAGGCATATCACTTATGTAACCTTTGACCTTCACCATGTCATTTAATATGAGATGTGACAAAACCAACACTTCATTTTTCCTCACATACAAAGATTGATCGTTTTAAGGAATGCATACATATTCTTAGTCCATGGACCCAAAGGATTAGGAAATACACTGCCAAAATTCCCTCTTAGTGAGTTTGGAGGCAAATTTCTACTTATGCTTGTTGAATATGTTGGGATGAAGTGTGAAATAGAAACTTTGGTCTTCTCAAATGGTATTTGGAGCCATGTATGCAAGATGGAGGAAAATTAGGAGAAGTATGCTCAAAGGAACAAACTTCGTAACGCCAA
The DNA here is from genome assembly GCA_001517045.1 of Pseudotsuga menziesii. Classification (NCBI taxonomy): domain Eukaryota; kingdom Viridiplantae; phylum Streptophyta; class Pinopsida; order Pinales; family Pinaceae; genus Pseudotsuga; species Pseudotsuga menziesii. Next base: position 221,530 of record LPNX011139903.1, read on the forward strand.
AGAACTCAGTGATGTAACTCTTATGCAAAAGGTGAGTGAATATCAATTTCATGAAAAATTTGTCAATGTATTAAACACTTATTTCTATATGGCTCTTTGTAGTTAACATGCTTTGCAGAAGGTGTTACCATTGAGTTGTTTGCCACAATATCCAAAACATTTCCTTTGGTCAACATATTCTCTATAGAAAAAATATTATTCTCTTTCCAAAATTTAAATGAAACTCTAAATGTTGTACATTATGTAAAAGCATCAGAATCATAACCTTTGTTTTTCATCTCCAAAACAACCATCGATTCAAGATTTCATGATCTAAATTAATAATTCATAACTATGATACCAATAAAAATAGTTGATACGTATACCATCTTCTTAGCCTCCTTTAGATTTCTATGTGAACTATCTATCCTATTACCCTAGAAAAGATCATAACAATGTTGTAAGTGACAATTGTTGGAAAAGTCCTTTTTATTTTTATAGAATAAAACAATAGGATGGATATAATACTGCTTTCCTACATATCCCAGCTCCTCGACCCCCTTCAAAGGTTTATATGAATTATCTAACCTATTGGAATAGAAAATATCACAAGGATGATGTAAGTGGCAATTGTGAGACACACCCTTTTCAGCTTTCTAGAATACAACAATAGGATGAATAAAATACCAATTTCCTACTAGTTAAAATAATTTTCAAAACCTAGTGTCATTTGGCCTCTGTCCTAACAAAATATCAGGACTCAATGATATATGCAAGTTTGTGCTGGTATTTTTTGGTGATATCATCATCAATAGTCACACTCACAGATCATTTGGAGCATTTGTACCACCTTTAGAACAAGGAATATAAGTTTGAATTTTCCAAGACTAACATAGAATACCCAAGCCATATTATCTTTGTTGATGGTGTCATACTAAGCGTGAAAATATTCAAAGCATCCAAAAATGGCCAATGCTTATGACCCTTAAGAAGTTGCGTGAGTTCTTGGGTTTATCAAGCTTCTAAGTATCTGTAAGAAACATTCCCATAAGAAGTCTAAGTGTGGTTTCACCAAAGCTTCACTAGAATACATTGGGAATATTATCTTTGTATAGGGTGTTCATATTGAACTCGTAAATATTCAAACCATCCAAGGATGGTTAGTATCTAAGGCCTTTAGTTGTGTGGGTTTCTAGGTTACGTAAACTTCTACAAGAAGTTTGTGAGAAACTACTCCACACTTCCTAGGAATAGGTTGAACATACTATCTTGTAATTTGGAAATTAGGTTTGAGTATGTACACATACATAGAAATTATTGCTAGTTAAGATTGAAGATTCTACATTTGTGCATTGAATTTTCATGCAGTAGAGTGGGCATCATGTATTAGAAATCTAGGTGCATTTACTTGTAGTTGTTTACATGTTGTATGGTATAGAGGATGTATCAGTTAGTCATTTGCCAATTTTTTATTAGGGCAACAATTATACTAATGGCATACAGTCCAATAGCTGGACATATCGTGATTGCAGTGCTCAAGGTTGGTACTTGTTCAATTTGAAATACTGGTGTTGTTTGTAATAGTTTTTCAAAACTCTTTATCAATATTTCCTTTTGTGAAAAAACCCAACTGCTTTAGTGTGCAAGTTCTACATCTGCGGAAGTATGGTTGTGACACACTTATAAAAAGTTTGATATTATTTATTTTGGGTGATGCTATATTACTAGAATTTATATTTTTGAATCTGAAATCTCAAGAAATATTTTTGCAACAGTTTGTTCCAAATACAATAGTGCAATTCATCTGATTAAAAATTGTAATTATACCTTCTGTTCCTAGAAAACAAATACTTGTTTGTTTATATGCATTCTATTCCCAAAAAATAATACTTGTTTGCTTTTGATGTAAAGAATGTTTTTTTAAACAATAAGGGCCACATAATCAATAAATTAACTTAAAAAATTATTATACTTGTGCAATTATGTTGTCTTATCTCTGCATCAATACTCTTAGATATAAAATATGTTTTGCATCCATATAGCATACCTTGGGAAAAATAACATAGCTTTTGGCATTACTCCAAAAGGTGTTTTCACCTAGCTAGAAAAGTGTTAGGTCTCATGTCACTTGTGTTTCTTGATGGGAATATGTATGGATTATATTGATTGGGTGCTTGACCTTGGACATAATGCTAACATAGTGCACTTAGAATGATAACATAATCACTTACCTAGTGATCGTATTTTATTGGTTTATAAGGTATTCTTTTTGGATTTTTTTCTTCCCATTTTCACCTTTATTTGATTGTTTTCTAGAATTCTTTTTTGGTCCATCTAGTAAAATGAACTCTTTGTTCAAACTAATTGACACATGCAAATTCACTCAGCGCACAGTTACTATATTTGCAGACTCATAAATTTGTCTTTGACTATCTGTTGGGTTGGTAGGGTTTATGATTTCCACATCCCCTCTTCTCTCATGCAATGCACTTATCTGCATTTTGGCCTCCATCATATTATACACTATAAAAAATCATCGCCAATCACTTGTGACCTAGTTCTATTTCTTCTTTCGTGACTTGGTGCTATTGCAATTTCCCCTTGCAATCTATCCTCAGGTTGTTACGATCATAATAGAACTATAGAATCATGAAAACCTAAGTGGACACAATTAAAATATAGGGGTAACACCCTAAATGCAATCACCATAAAAGAGCAAGATGGTAGCAATGTGGTTGATTTTAATCATTGATCATCCTTTTCCTTTTGTCTAAACTCATAATGGTATTTTTTCTAACTATGCAACAGGGATTGTGGTTTTATTTTTATTAATAATTAATTCTACTTTCAACTTATTATGAGTTTACAGTGTTTCTAAACATATTTTATGTTCCCTGATTGGTTGATTTCTATAGAATGCTAGTATTCTTCTTTCTCAAACAATTTTGCATCCACGTGGTTACATCAGGTCATTACTTTTGCTCTATCAAATTCTTTTGACTACTGAGGGTTCAGACAAGCTATAATTTAATAAATCAAGGACCTTGACAATGACTAGAAATGGACTCATCCTTTCATGCCCCATGTTGCATTTATGGTTTCACTTGTTGTCAAAAACTCTTCCAAAGATGGATCTTATTAGCACTGCAAAGATAATTGACCTTAGGTAGATTATATATGGGCCTACTATCATTGTTGCCTTCTTCTTAGTTAATTCTTTCCTGCAAGGTATGAAATATTGTATTTTTTGGAATTTTTCATTGAGGTTTTGGAGATGAATTTCGAAGCATGATTTTGTGACTTTGGTAGAGAATTGTTGAGTGTGTATGGTTATGATAAAACTGAATATTTTACTTAACATATATGTAATATAAGTTAAAGCATAACAATGATAAATGTTATAGGAACTAACTCTAGTACCATTAATCAAGCTAGCATTTCTAAGGGTAAACTAACTGGAGTTCTACTTTAGAAATTGGGCATTCATTGAAGGAGGTCCAATTTCCCTTCCATATTTTGTAATCAACATTTGAAAATGGAAATTGTTTCATTTAATTGGAAATATATGATCCAAAGATATTAAAATTTCAAGTTTCTCTTGTTTGGATCCTTTGATTTGTCCCATTTGTAAACTAGGTCACCAACTTGAAATTCCTTATTAGCGTATGCACATGTATTAAACTAGTGTTTGACAATATTTTAAGAAGCAATATTTATTTGACTCTTTTTTATACTAATACGAATATTTGATGAACCTCTTATTTAGTTGAGAAAATTAAGTTTCTTATAGACTGTTAGGAGAAAAATGATCCCCAAATCAAGTTAGAAAATGCTTATTTCCATAATTAATGAGAGCCATGTATTTTGACACTACCTCTACTAATCAATATATTCTGGTTAGGGATTGACTTTTTCTTTTGGGACACCACTATTAATCCAAAAATTTATGGATGCATGTCAGAAGTCTAACTGAAAATTATTGTTTACCAGTTGCATATGAAGCAATTCTGGTTTGAATTTGAAATCTAAATGTCATGTCCCCACCCATCATCTCAACGATGGAGAGGACACGACCAACACACTACTGCTGTCAAATAGTAAAAATAGCCCCCTGAACATAAAAACATAAACATGCATTGGGTTAAAACATAACAAATGCATAAATCATTAACATGGATAAAACATGAATATATACACGGATGCATAGTGCATTTTACAATAGAAGCAAAACTAATTCGCTCAAACATTCAAACATTCAACAAGATCATTATAATTCATAAAACAAATAGTTTGCAGAGATTAAGCAAAAGAATAAAAGTAAATACTTATCTTGTAATTGCACTGTCTCGCAACTAGCTACGTCGCTGCAACGTTCCGCCCAACCATAGGACAATGTGCTTATTAATATCTTAGCACCACTGCAACCCTCGAGGTGGGAATGATTCCATAAGTAACTAAGGAACAACAGGCTCACACACATAGCCAAATACATATCAAACCCAGCCAACCAAAAAATACATTTGGGTTTATCAGGCTACTAGGGAAACAAGCCAATAGCATAAGGGTTCCTTGGAATTACTCAGCCAAGCCAACAATCACACCCAAAAAACTGTCATACCCTCTAACAGATGGGTCTCTTGGCCTTACTCAGCCAAGCAAACACTTTTCATCAAACACACAGTCAACCAATTAATCAAAAAATAGCCACACACAACTGATGGATATGAGAAAAATGTTTATGGGAAACCAAACAAAATGGATGAGGGGAACAACACCCTGGAACATCAAATACACTTTTTAGGAACGTTCTTGAGCAAATTCGGCCACAGCAAACCCCCAAATCGAAATCTGATCTCAGAAAATGTATCTAATCATTTTTGTAACAAAAACGACCATCATTCATAGCCAAAATAGGAGATCTTGGTTCCCTAACCACTGAGAAACACAAAAAAGAATTTAAGGTTATATGGAACAGTGAAGAAAACATCAGGAAATCATGGGAAAAAATCCCAACAAGCTCAAATACCTGAGGAATACCAAAAACGACCTCTTGAAACCCCCAAAACGTGAATCACTGCTGCACATTCACTAAACAAAACAAAAACAAGATTTCCCAGCTACAACAATGAGGAAAACCATAGCAAAAATGCCCAGGGAGGATCCCAACCACTGAACATTTCCCCAAATTGAATTCCTATCCATGGGAAAAATGAAGGAAACAAGAAAAATGCGAGGGAGAATGCCCCAACTATCTCTAGCTATGTGAGGAAGCAAACACATGGGTGAATAATCATTTGGGAAGGCATTTTCCAACATTTACATTCCAAAGAAGAAAAAGAATGTTTTCCAAAATTGGGTAACTCCCCAATTTCAAATTTGACATCCATACCTTTCCCATCCCATGGAAATAACTTCCTTCACCAATTTTAGATGACTGGGCATAAAAGACAAAATGGGTGGTTGACAACTTGATGGGTTTTCCCTTTGACATTTGGCCTTTTTCCCATATGATCAAAGGTTTGAATAATTCCCTCTCCATATTCCTTGTGAAACCATGCCCCCATCTCTTTAACGCTGTGGCACGTATCTAGTTGTGGTATTTTATTAATGTAGCATTTTACATGGTGTCTCAAACACATTGTTCCTGGCTAGCACACAAGCCATCGACATCGATTTTAATCACTGACAAATAAGACACTAAATCCATGGTGGGGACTTTGCCTTAAGTCCACACCATCATTTTATACAATATTTACATCATATGCAATTTAATACCATGGGGTCGAAACCAGAGTGTTACACTAAAAATGGCATTTTTTTCTCGAAGACAACCCTTCTATCAATTCTGGGCATAGTAACATCCCTAACCCATGAAACTCATGAAACATTTTCTAGGTTCTGAGAAAAAATAACCTTCAAACATAAGTTGTACCTCAACTCCGACTTGCATTAATATTCACTTTGAGTCTGTAGCATCACCACTTGTTGGGATTGGTAGTCTATGAAGTGATCTCTTATACAGTCTTCAAATTATATTTGAAAATTGCCACCTTAAACATGTTGTCCCATCCAGTAGTCCCTTGCATAGGTTTTGGGGAGGCTAGTTGCTAATTGAAACTATTATTTGAAACATTCTACCCATATGATATCATGTGACAATAATGTTTACATATAAACTATAGGGATTCTATATTGCTAGTAATTATAAGCATTTGGTATGTGGCTAGATAAAATATTATTATAATTAGAAACAAACCCAAGGATCTAGAATAGAAAACTTGACAAATGTCTTACAAGATCTAGTAAAGATGAATCCCTTTTGATCCAAATCTCTATGTCAGAAGCACACTGTGGTGATTTGTTAATTATGATGATTTATATAGATGGAATAATCATCACATGGTGAGGTCACACTTCAAAGTTAAAGTCTTATATGTTCATTATTTGACATGTCTAATTTAGGCCTCCTTCATTACCACCTAGGTATAGAATTTTGGAAAACTAATGGTCGCATGTTAATGTCACAAAGTATCCACCTATTTTTGGATGTGCTTGGTATCCATTCCTCCCACCTATAGAAGTACTGATGTTATGAGTCCCTAGAAGAGGAAGCATAACATACCCCAATCCCAAACCATGACTCCCATGAATCTACTTTTAAGCAAGAAGAATGGATCTTGTTACCTTCAAAACATGCTTTCCAAGTTCCAAATACTTAAAACACAAGAACAACCTTAGAGGAACTTAGTAAGGTTTCCTACTACAATTCATGTTAACAAAGAACACTATCTCCTCCCATAGATATTTATACGTTTATAATATTCCCCATAATATCATTGTGTTTTCTTCTATAAGTACAGATGAAAGAGGACGAGCTATTGGCTGCTCAAAACATTGGTGATGTTATCAACATCTTGCATAAATATACATAATGGCCAAGGCTATGAAAAATATATTATTCATTGAATGGATAACTATGATAATGATGGGGATACCATCCATTAATACCAACCTTACCTATAAATACATTTACATGTGATGATGATAATGGGTTACTATCCACTAAGACCAACCCTTGGTTTATGAGACCTTATAAAAAATAATTATTTGATGCAGTTTATTATGTTGTCTTTACGATCAAATAACAAGAAATATAATTACATAATCCACTTTGATTTTCATGAATTAAGTTGGTAGGTTTGTCCTCATATATTTATATCTATTAGATAAGAAATCTCTTTCTCTGTATCTATTATCTAGGTTTGTCTTAATATTTCTATTACGTGGGATTTTCCTTGCTTGGGGATTGGTACTCATAGGCATTCCTTTCTTGCTGGTGTATTTATTACCTGCTTATCTTACTTGGTTATGGGTTACTTACCTACTTGACCAACTTGGTGATGGGTTGTCTCACTTATCTTGGAGAATGTCCTAGTGATTGACATGGGGTCATCATTTTCTTGCTTCGCCTAGTGATAGGTTTTCCTTCACAAACCTATCTTGTAGTAGGGAAGGGAATAAGAATGAAAGTAGGGAAGATAACATATATACTTGTGGGTAGCTTGAATAGTTGGGGGTAATATTATTATGTAAAATTTGACTTAAGTAGGGTAAGTCATGCTTCATTGGTCATCCCTTCCCTTCCCTTCCCTTCAAGGAAGAAATCAAATAAGGCAACAAGATTGAGTGTGTATATAAATCATCATAAACAAAAATTTAGTCATTACATTTTCTATAAATTGACTCATTATAAAAGAAAGTAAAAATAATGTTACTAAGAAAAATGACATTTTTTTTATAAATTTACATAGCCTCGTCAGATAACCGACCTATATGTAGCATAATTTGCTATTGTATATCCATTACATCTAACATCATTGTTATATTACTGATGACCTTTACGAAGAAAACATTGTCGTTTATTTGACATCTATGCTGTAAAATTTGTGGTCATATTTCCATTTCCTCTGAAAAAGTTAAGATACTATCGACGACCTCCACTTGTCGGATTTTTTACCTTCGACTTCGTTGGTGTTTTGAGCCAAAACTTTAAACTTTGTCAGATTTGCGACCCCGGACTTCGTCAAACCACTAACTTTGTCGGAGTTTTGATCCAAAACTTCAAACATCATCGGATTTTCAACATATGGATGGATGTCATATTTTCGACAGATGAATGTCAGAATTTCAACAAGTTTATTTCATTGTTGGAAAACCACCGAAATTCAATGGACGTGTAAAAAGAAAGTGGTTTGTCAAATTGCCAACAATAATATGTCAAAAATTGGACGTGTAAAAAGAAAGTGGTTTGTCAAATTGCCAACAATAATATGTCAAAAATAAGACATATATGTCGTTGGATTTTGTGTTAAAAAATGCTAGTGTCACAATTTCATTGAACACAACCTAGCGGTCAATATCGGGTTCAACAATGGATCCAATGTGACAATAGTTCAAACCCATCACTATTATTTGGTGGCTAAGAACATCCACAAGAATGGTTCATGGATATTTCACCATTTCATTAACAACAATCCAACAGTCAATCTCATGTTCACCTTCCTAACTTTGCACTCTAACCTTGACATCCCTTGCTGATCTCTTTGTCTACCTTATTCGTTCTTTGTTCTTTGTTCTGCACTCCATGCACACCCACACCCTTTGAAACTACTTCAATTTTTCACTTCAATCAAACAAATCCCTACATAGTATAAATTTCAAGTTTGTAGATTGTTACTATTGACCATAATGTGTGGTTCATTTATTTTCCTAATTATTTTTCTTGTTTCTTCCTTTCATTTTATGTGGCTGCAAAATTTTACATTATGGTTTAAATTTCTCTATTGTTTCACAATTAAGATTTTTCTTTTTAGGGATTTTATATTTAATGGGTTTGTTGTTTTATATATAAGTCGTTGGGTGTTATGGGACTACTTCTTCGGTCAACTATAAAATGTGGTCATCCCTATTAGTTTTTTTAATTAAAAATGCTTACACGGTTTTCAATGCATTCGAGTTGTTTAAACACACCGGTGTGTTTATACCAATAGTGCATTGGTAATATTGGGCCTCTTATTATTATTTTTTTAGAAAAATTATTACACATTGGCCGATGTGTTTGACTTGTGGTAATGCACGAGTACATTAAATATGAAAGTGCACAATTTATTGTATTTTGTTATGGATAATGGTGCATTCAAATATGGCACCCCAGTGCATTCTATTATGGAAAGCACCGATGTGTTTCGTGTACTTAAATGCATTGAAATAGCAGACTATTTTTTATTTATTTATTTTGAAGATATGTAGTTTTCTTGGATAAGAGGCTGAATAGTTTCTCTATTTAATGGTCTAGGTTATTTATTGATAGAAAATGAACGATAAGTGTTCAATGAAGAAAATTCTAGTTGACATGAAGGGAGCACATTCAAAGTGGTGTAAAAGGAAAATTCTTTGTAACTTTTGTATCAAATTAATATGCTTAAATTATTTGTAAATTTAACTAATATGTTCTGGGTAATGTGTGACATGCAAATCCAAAAAAAAAGGAATCTCGATAAGATTCTTTACAATCTAAGTGAATAAGAGCATAAAACATTGATAGAAAAGTTACAGAGGGATAAATTAGGTGAATAAAAAAATCAATATGATTTTTTTCTTGAGTTTGAGCAATATTATAGTTAAGAATATCTGACAATATGTTTCAAACAATCTAATTTACATATGTTAAATGTTATGGAGGGGTTGACAATAGAAATGAACATAATTGCACCAAAGGACGATCCCTCTCAACGACAACATGCTTCAAATGTATGAAATCATTGAATTGTTGTATTATGTACATCTAATTAATTAATTTAGCGTTAAATAATTAATTTTCTGTTTTATTGCAAAAAAAAATTTGAACCCATTCCACACATAAGAAAAAACAACAAGGAAAAAGGGGATTGATACCAAAGTTTGTGAGTAGTTGTGATTTCCTTGTAACAACTTAAGATCTCATACGGGTTGCGATGTTTCTATTTTATTTTATTTTGTACACCGGAAATCCTGATATGTCTTCGAATAGGTGTTAATATACAAAGAATATCCATCAGAAGAATTTATTAACATTAGGTTAAGTAAAGGTTTTTAATATATGTTGGTGTATAAAAAATTAGTTGTGGAGTTTGTAAGTAATTATGTTGTTTTAATTCTTTCATTTTATAACTAATAGAACAAAAAAATCATTTATACTTAATCTATGATTTGTTACATGTATAAAACTTATAAGAAACAAAGTATGTAGTGCATCCAATAGAATATTTGTTGGATCAAGGTATGTGATGTGGTTTTGAGGCAATGTGTATAATTCAGGACTCAATTATTGATATTGTAAGTTGCTTCTCAATTTACATTCATATATATTATCTATTTTAATTTTTCTTATTTCTAGCAATGTAGATACATTCATTACACTTTATTTTTATGTTTGTAGATGGAAGCTGAAGAAGAGGATGACAATTGAGGTAGTCAACAAAACATTTGGCCAAATAACACAAGTCATGCAAGTGGATCGAGCACTAAAAATAGTTCCAATGAAGAATTATGATGCATATATTTTGGATTTTAATGGAATTTGTTGTATTTGACATGTCTGTGAAAATCATACATTTTGTATAATGTACTAGACATAGTGTCCCAATTGAAAGTCAACACTTCACAATGTAACAATCACATCAATGTCGACATTTTAATCATTGTGTACTTTAAATTGCTGCATTTTGAATGATAAAGGGACGCTTATTTATATATAATAAAATCAAGTTTTTATTCTATTACATTTGCCAGTTCCATGAAATGTTACATCAGTAATTAAATATGTGAATGATTGAATATTACAATAGATACAAAAATTTATGATATAAAAAATTAATCGAAACATCATATCCATATGCAATAATAAAAATTTAAATGAATACTAATATAAAATATATTTCAATTTATGAGGAATAATTGAATTAGATAAAATGAAAATAAAATATATATATTCATGTTGGCCCTAGAAAAATATAGGTAGAATTCAGTTTAGAAAGATGAAGAGTCCAGTCACATGAAGAAGGAAGCTGCGACGAAGGAAGAGATATGACATAAGAAGTAGTTGTAAGGGAAGCTACGATAGAAGGGAAGTTGTGATAGAAGAAACCACGATGGAATAAGTCCATAATAGAAGGGAAGATGCGACGAGAGTAGTAGTGACAGAAGAAACCATGATAGAAGAAGGTGTGCATCGGTTGAAAAGGACAGCTCAGGATATCATGGGTAAGAAGTTAGTTGGGATAATGCATGCTTTAGGGAATAAATCATATTTGTATTTTGGGTTGATATTTCCTACTGAAAGTTGTAACTGAAATCAACGAGAATAGGAATGATAGTATGTTAGTTAATAGAATGAAGTCTGTTGATTATGACATGTAAGAGTCTATAAAAGAAAGAACCCAAGGTGTGTGCGGTTTGGTCAGTTTGTTGGTTGCTTACTTCCTCAGAGTTACACACTTATATAGAGGTACTCTTGTTTGTTATGAGTTAGTCATGGTTGTATGTTCAATATCTGTAGAGTTGTAGATTTGTAGAGAAGAGAGAGTCAATCTAGGTTGTGTGTGAATTGACACTAGGGTGAAGGAGAGGAAACTGTAGAGACCAAATACTAGAGAGCAAGAGAGGAGAGAGAAGTCTATAAAAATTGTAGAATAAGACCTAGAACAAAGTTTTTAAGTTGAGTGCTCAAACGAAATGTGCCATATATTTCTCATGCCAGATGAAGAATGCTTTTGTAGTTTTTCCCAGATGGGTTTCTAGGATAAATGTTGTCTATGTGTATATTTGATGAATGTGCTTTTGCTGAATGAATGTATATTGTAAATGGATGTATGTGTATTTTCTAATGGATGAGTCCTTATATGCATCTATCACATTGTTATTAGTGGAATCACAACTAGATTCACACCTTGAATGCATGCAATAAGATGTCGACACAAAACCAGTCCACAGGGGTTTGCTGTCTGTCAACACCCAAAACACCATGATCTCCCATAGCACCAACCTAGACAAGTTTTACCTCGTCCGGAAACACCTACAGAGTAGATGAAGTATCACTTGAGATGTTAGAGGAAGAGCTAACAAAGCCAAGTTTTCATAGTATGAAGGAGGACCATGTGTCTACTTATCAACTCAGTGCGACATTATTCAAGAGATCTAATTATTTAGATTATGCATTAACAAAATCATACCATCATTCAGTGGCTCAGATCAACATACTTATATGTCATAGTCTCCATCTCTGTATCATAAACCGTATATGTTGTGAGCAACCACTATTTATCCGAGTCTCTTCGTGCCTACACATGAATGGTATTTGACCCAATTGCAAACCAAACTAGTCATTGGTATTTGAACATGGATTCTTCTATTAGTCATGGAACCTTCACTACTGCAGCCTACAATGCCTCCCAGTATATTCAGAACTAAATTTCACAGTCCCTTAGTCACTCCGCCTCCTTCACGTACTAGAGGTTCTGGTATCACGCTCTCTTACAAACCTTCACTGTATATACGTCCATCCCCTGATAATATTCCATCTCCATCCAAGCTACCAACACAATCAAAATGAGTAACCAGATATACGTGAATGGTCATTTACCCTCTTCTTCTTCAAAACCAATGATGATCCCACTGGCATGCTTGGAACTTCCTCTTCAATAGTGATTCCAATGACTGGTGAATCCCACACTAGTGCCTCTAAGTTTACTACAGGATCTTAAACATTACTGCACTCCATGAATTGACTACACAACTCACTGCAACAATCTATACAACTCTATAAACCACTTACACTTGCATAATGGTGAATCCCAACCACGTTCGACCACTTCTTATAGCACCGAATTGATCTTTCTCCCATTCTGACCAAATATTACGATCCCTTTTCATCATTATGACTAAATCATGCATTAATTGCCCAAATCTGTCACTGATCCTACCAATCCAATGGTCAGATCCATCATCAATATGCATCTCATTTGAGAGCATTGATGATTGACTGTTTTAAACACCCAATTTATTGCTAATTTAACACTATCACAGCCCTACGGTTATCACAACATAAATTCCTAGATGCAATACTAAATATTCTACCCACGCATCCACTTCCTCTTGGAATTCCATCCTCCTAACTACCATCTCATGCTAAGCCAAATATTTTTGTTTTCATCACATAGTGCCTCAAGAATCATGCAGCTCCGTTCCTGTCATGTAGGGCTTCATCCTACTTCCATTCACTAAATTTGGTAGCATCGCACCATCTAACTGTTGCAGTTGTACTACATCTCCTGAAGTAATGGGATTAATGAGATATGGACCTATCCAATGCATATGTAACTTACCTGGATGTTTGGAGAAATTGTTGTTATACATCAGTACCGGGTCTCCTTGTTGAAATCATTTTTTTTAATATGTCAATCATATCAAGATTTTTGTCAATCCTTCACAATGCATTGGTGAAAAACTACAACAAAGCGGTCTTCCTTGAGTTGCACCAACTCCGCCAGGCGTTCTTCTAATGCTACTTCATCATCCATACCTATCATTGCTACTATGCACAAACTTGGAACAATGTACTCCATCGGCATGACTAGATCTTTCCCATTCACCAATTTGAATTATGTCTGTCCTGTCAATATTTTGCAAGTGGTGCAATATTCCCATAAGAATGTTGGGATATTCAAATCCCAGTCATCTCAGTTTGCATTGCATACCTTTTTGAGTGAATTCTCCAACACCTTTTTGAACACTTCCACTATCCCATTTTCTTGTGGATGATATGGGGTACTCTTCTTATGCTCTATCTGGAGCTCCTCTGTCAATGTGCTAACTATGCGATTGATGAAGTGACTCCCTTGGTCACTCATTAATATCCTTGGGCACCTAAATTGAGTAACAATGTTTTCAAACAATAATCCCATTGCTTTTGCAGCGATGCAATCTAGACAAACTATGGCGTCTGCCCATCTTGTCGCTGTAATTATGTACCGCACATCGGTTCTCTTTCTAGGTGGGTTGATTGGTCCCAAAAATTCCATAACCCATTTATAAAATGGTTGCAATGTCAACTGAGGTACTAGCGGCATCTCATCCCTCCTTGATGGTTTTTGTTAGGATTATTAATCCTCCCTTGTCCAAATTCGGTCATATGTCTAAATCGGGAGTCATGTCTAAATTGAGAGTCCATCCAGTCTATTTATAGTCATTAACACCATTGGGTCCACTTGACCTAATTGGGGCACATGTTTCAGTTACTAAAGTGTGGGGAACACTAATTAAGGCTCACTACCATTGATTGCATTTGATTGCATCAGTTTAGGAGCCTCCTAGACCAATCCCTACAATTTAGGAAGCCATTGGGAGTGTCGAAACCAACCAAGGTCAGTTCACTTCAGTTGATGACTAGTCAAGCTAAGTTAGGAGTCAGTTACATTCAGTTCTAGTCCTCTACATTCAGTTAGCACTAGGTTTACTTGACTGAACACATGTGGGGTGCATTTATCACCTACCACTATCAGTTAACCTTAGTCAACACTGAATGTAACACTTGAGTTATGTTTTAGAGCTCCGATGAACTCCGGTTATGGTTTAGACAAGGTCAATTAACTATTGAGTCCTCTGATAGTGATTTAGACAAGGTCTTGGTTACCTACAGTCAAGTAGAGTCTAATCAATTTGAACTTCCTCATGTGGATTCGAATTGCGTGTGGCTATTAAAGCCATTGTCATTAGAGGAAATTTCAACTCAAAATGGGCCTTTTAACTTTTATTCAAATTCCATGTCATCATGTGTTAGCCAATGAAATTGCTTTAAATTTGAAATACCGTATAGGTCTTAAACACTTTTTTAATATAAATTTGGGGATAGGTATCATAAAAAAAACTACTTTTTTTGTTTGTATTTTTGACATATCTCCCCGTGTTTTTACTGAAATTTTGATCGAGAGAGCTCGTTGGATGTGGAATTAAATTCCGCATCCAACGAGTACCCACTCGACATACTTTTGACGGACCCCGCTACCCCAAAAACAAGAAATACCTGNCTTTTAACTATTATTTTATTAGTTCATTTTAGGATTCCCATTTTGAGTTGAAATTTCCTCTAATGACTTCATTGTAATTATCGATCTAATTACTCTTTGATTAATGAAAAGCATTCACAACTGCAAGCCATTTTTGCACTGTTTCATTCTTCAATAACTAAGTAAATTGTGTGATCTATCATGTGATTTGTGTTTTTGTCCACATATCTATGTGCTCAATTTAATATGGTATCAGAGCCTCGATAGACAAGGCACTTCTCCTCCTCAGATCTCCTACTGGATCATTTTTTTGTTTTGCAGGTACAACTTCGAAATGATTTCATCTCTGATGAGATAAGGTCTCTGTCGGGTGTCTATTGGGCTCAGTAAAGAGTGTTTTAGTAAGATTATCTGGCTGAATAAAAGTGATGGAGCTTTTGGAACAATAGCAACAGGTCTTTCTCCTAGCTTGCGCTACCTCATTAGATCTATTGAAGACCCGAAGGAACTCTGGACAAGATTGGACAGAACCTTTGGAATGATTTATGAGGATCATAATATCACTTTGGAGAGAAAATCCAGCACCATAAGAATCCTTGATCCAAAAATATCATCCTCCACTCTCTCTAATGAAGTTGTTCAAGATAAAGAAGAAGCAGAAGCTTCTACACAGTCAATTCGAATTGAAGACAGTCTCCATGCAGTGACTCCTTCTCCTGATGCTCCGGAAGTTCATGAGATCTCTGATATATCATCTTATCATATTGATGAAATAGAATAAGACATTTGAATCTCTGATATTGAAGAAAAATTCTTCTGCACTTCCATGCAAAAATTCACCGGTGATTTTCCTTTAAATTCTATGCAAAATTTACCAGTAATTGCTTCCGGAAGTGAAGAGAAATTTGATTTTTATCCCTCTAGTGTTTCTGCTGGTGTGGAAATATGTGATACCTTGGATATTTTGGAAGAAATATAAGATTACCAGAGTGATCCATTCACTCCCCGTGATCTATATTTTCCAGTAAATTCCTGCAGGATTGCATGCACCAAAATTCAGAATTTTGAAGAAGAAGAAAGCTGTGCATCCACCGTCTCGGTTAACCATTTATTTGAATCTGATATTAACCTTATTGTATTTGATATGATATTATTTAGATATTATCTGATATTTCTTGGTTTAATATATCAAATTCATAATCTTTCAGTACCACTTGTAGCTGTTCTCATCAACGATGTGAAGAAACAAGTACCTCAAGTCTCCTACAAAACTGTTGCTGGGGATTTGATTCCATTTCACAGTTTTGGATCTGTTTTGAACCTATTTAGATCTGATTTAATTTATTATCTGATATTATTTGGTTCATATTTTAAAATCCAAAATCCTTCAGTCATGCTTGTAGCTACACTCACCAATTCCGGTGTGAAAAATCAAGTACCGCACTTTCTCTTCAAAACTGCTGATGGGGATTTGGTGTTAGTTTCCTCATATGAGGTTGCTGATATTTTATTATGTGATTCATTATATATTTCAGAATATATATCAGACTATGGAGCTCAACAATTCTCTCTCAACAGTCCCAGTGCTTCTCTACCATTGATCACATGCTCATCTCCTCACAGAACTAGTAAAGAGGAAGATTGTTTGCATCCGCCTAGACACCTGCTCCTAACACTTGGGGATGTTATTAACACTCATGGTTTGATTTTCATGGATGAAACATATCAGTTTGTTGAGTGTTCCTCACATTCTCTGAATTCTCAAGAACCTTTTCTCACTTTTCAGTTGACTTCAGTTGCTCTACATGGGTCCGGTCTTCATCCGGCAGCTGTCTATATTTATGATATTCTTCCAAAGAGGAAGATTCCTCCAGACATAATGATGGATAGGTTCACATGCCAGGCCCTAGAATACCTATGCACAGAAGAACCAGATTGATCCTGATTCTGCCTGCTTAATTAGAGGGGGGAATTTTTTCCCATGTGGTTTTTCCCCAGCACCTTGTTTTTGAGCAGTTACTTTACTTTACTTGATGTAATGTGTGACCTATGGTCTTAGTTACCAGGGCCCACAGTTTTTCCAAGTTAGCATTCAGGGGGGGTGTTAGGATTATTAATCCTCCCTTGTCCAAATTTGGTCATATGTCTAAATCGGGAGTCCATCCAGTCTATTTATAGTCATTAACACCATTGGGTCCACTTGACCTAATTGGGGCACATGTTTTAGTTACTAAAATGTGGGGAACACTAATTAAGGCTCACTGCCACTGATTTCACTTGATTACATCAGTTTAGGAGCCTCCCAGACCAATCCCTACAATTTAGGAAGCCACTGGGAGTGCCGAAACCAACCAAGGTCAGTTCACTTCAGTTGATGACTATTCTAGCTAAGTTAGGAGTCAGTTACATTCAGTTCTAGTCCTCTACATTTAGTTAGCACTAGGTTTACTTGAATGAACACATGTGGGGTGCATTTCTCACCTACCACTGTCAGTTAACCTTAGTCAACACTGAATGTAACACTTGAGTTATGTTTTAGAGCTTCGATGAACTCCGGTTATGGTTTAGACAAGGCCAATTAACTATTGAGTCCTCCGATAGTGATTTAGACAAGGTCTTGGTTACCTACAGTCAAGTAGAGTCTAATCAATTCGAACTTCCTCATGTGGATTCGAATTGCTTGTGGTTATTAAAGCCATTGTACTTCATTGTAATTATCGATCTAATTACTCTTTGATTAATGAAAAGCATTCACAGCTGCAAGCCATTTTTGCACTGTTTCATTCTTCAATAACTGAGTAAATTGTGTGATCTATCATGTGATTTGTGTGTTTGTCCACAGATCTATGTGCTCAATTTAATAGTTTTCCAGTTCTTTGACAGACATCACAAGTTTGCGCATAATTTGTGGCATCATTATTGACAGTGGACCACTAAAGCCCTGTGTAGAGCACCTTCTTGGAAGTAGCGCAACCTCAATAGAACCCACCAACGACTCCCACATGTGCCTCTTCCAATGTATTCCCTTATTCATGTGGTAGGGCACATTTCCTTAAGATCTCATCTAGTTTGAGATTATAGATTTGTTCAGGGATCAACTGAAAATCCGTGGCCTTAACAACCAACTTCTTCTTCTGACTTGTAGTAAGCTCCTCTGGTGTTGTTCCTGTCACCAAAAACATAATTATTTTCTCGTAATAATCATCAACCATCTCAACTCTGAATAGTTGCGCATCAGGCAACCCATCTTCAATGTTTGTTAGTTTCTCCCCTGTCTTAATTCATGATAAATGGTTTGGGCCAGCATTCAAGTGACCTAGCTTCATAATTATCTCAAAATAAAACTCCTAAAAGAGAAGTAGCCAATGACATATATTCCCCCCGAACACAGTATTATTGACCAGGTATTTGAAAGCAGAGTGGTCTGTGAACATCTTGAAATGACCGCACAATAGCTAACGTCAATACTTTTGTAGCACGTATACCATCGCGAGACCTTACCTCTATGTTGTAGTATATTTTTTCTCTGTAGATGAAATATTTTGACTTGCAAAAGAGATCATGTGATCAATATCTATTTCCCATGGATGTGCCAACACCACTCCTAGTACAATTGATGATGCATACACATGGACATGGAACTCCTTATCCCAATCAGGAAAAACTAGAATTGGTGTGGAAGCCATCTTTGCCTTGAGTGTCTCAAAGTTGTCCTGACACTCCTGAATCCATACAAATACCACACTCTTCTTTAAGAACCTCTCCATAGGAGCCGTGATCGCAGCATAACCATGGATGAACTTGCAGTAGTATCATGTGTGCCCTAGTGTCACTATAAGTTTCTTCACATTTGTAGGTGGGGGAAAGCTCAAAATCAATGCCATATTTGCAGGTTCAACCAACAATACTTTCTTGCAAACAATGGGTCCCAATAACATCCCAAAAGGGGTGCAAAAAATGCACTTCTTCGAGTTCAGCGTGATCTGATGCTGTCGATATTGCTCCATCATCAGTCACAGATTCGACTGATAGTACCTGATCAATCCATAAACCATCCAGTCATCCATATAAATTGCCAAAAAATTCTGAATAAACTCCTTGAATGCAACGACAACAGTATAGGAGAATATCACAGGTTCATTCTTTAGTCCAAATGGCATCACAGTGTACTAAAAACATCCCCATTCAGTAAGAAAGGTGGTCTTGTCATGATATTATTTTGTGATCTTAATTTGGTGATAGCCAGAAAATCCATCCATGAATGAGTAAATTTCTTGACTACCCACTCCTTCTACCACCTTATCAGTGAATGTTGTCGGAAATGGATCATGCAAAAATGCATCATTAAATTTTCTAAGGTCGACAAAAATCCGAACCTCTCCTGTCTTTTTGTCTTGCACAACCATGGGGCTGATCCATTTCTATTCATCAACCGGCTCTATTATCCAAGAATCCAACATTATGTTGAGATCATATTTGACCCTCTCCTTGTATCGTGGATTCAGTCGATACGACTTCTGCTTTATTGGTTTTGCATCCAGATGCAACGAGATCTTCATCTCTCCTAAGTCTCCTAGTATTCCTTTCATTTCAAAAACTTATGTGGGAAATAAATATTGAAACTCATGCAACGGATCTATTGTATTTTCCATGGTTTCTTCGTCCCAATAGTCCCCAACATTTGCAAACTTTCGTTTCTCCTCTCTCCTAATGTTGACCTTGAGAATTTTCAACGGTTGATTCATTGGATCTGTCGATACGTCAGGTGCTGCGACATCTTGAATCCCTTCTATTTCTAGAATTTTTATGTTCTATGGATCATCACCATCATATGGTCCTCCTATCACATTGTATCATTTCATCATTGATTGCATAAGACAAAGCGCATGTAGATACATTGGATATATGACTAGAACTGCCTTCAGAACAATGTCGTGGATGTGCTGCGGTGTATTATGAATAGCCGGATTGTTATTTGCGAAACTGAAGGTGTGAGTGAAGAAAATAGTTAACTCTTCCCAAGTAGTAATATCTCTATGCAACTCAGCTGATACATACTGTTATCCAACTGAATGGCGCCTCTCCATCCGAGTGCCGACATTCCTTATGTTGGCACACAAAAGGACATTTATGGATTGAGGGTTTCCTAAAACACTATAGATGTGCATATTGTGAACTACATTTATCATCCATCCAGCTGGTTATTTTTAATTTTAAATATGTCAAGTTCTGTACGCGCCTCTTCTTATATGCAACTCGCGTGTTGTACACGAGTATTGGTTATTGCATCTCACGTACAGATTTGTACGCGAGTTACCCTTAGAGAAACTCGCGTGTCATACGCGAGTTGCCAGTTTTAATACCCACGTACAACTTCCTTCGACATTAAAAATAATAAATCATGATTATCTAATATTTGTTGAGTCCTTAACCATAATCACCTTAACTGTCTCAACCTCCTCAACCCTCGAAACTACCTTATTTCTCTAAGTATAAATAAAGGCCTTGGGGAGGGTATTAATCAATAATACTTGGAGAGCAAAGTTATGCTAGTGGAGTCTATTCAGAAGTCTTTGGAGAAGTGGAGCTCAGAATCCTTTGGTTGCAGAGGAGTCCTTGTCTCAGGATTTGGGTTGTAATTTGAACTCATTTGTTATTGTCAATAAAGAGAATCCTTCTTCCATATGTGTCTTGAATGTATTTCATGTATCATGGTTTGATGAATATTTATTATTAAGCACTCTGTATATGATTTATATAACCTGTTTTATATACATGTATCATCTTGCATTTGGAGGATTTTCTCTTGACAGGTGAAGGAGAAGCATCCCAGAAGGCTTTGGAGGAGAAGCAGAGCGAAAGAGGACAAATCTAGGATCAACCGTCGTGTTTCGGGTGAGTCTTTTCTATCCTCTTCTTTCCTTTTCTGTACTCTAGAGTCGATTGCCTGCAAGTTTTATGAGTATGTTGGTAACCCCAGACTTTCGGTTATAAGGTGTTTATTACTGTACAACAGAACTGGCGACTAGGTTGTTTATGTCACCCCTGACCAGTCTTTTCCTTTAAGTTTGTGTGTGATATTTTATCCTGGTGCGTCCTCATCATAGTGTTTGAAAGCCTTGTGGATTTTTGTTATTTTTTGAGAAAAAATTTGTACCTGTACGTAGTTTTCTCTTCTACACAGTCGCATACAGAGGCATGCATACACAGGTTGCTCTCTTGGACAGTCGCGTACAGTATGCGAGTTTCCCTTATACACAGTCGCGTACAAGCCTGGAAATAAGGATTTTTAGGATAGGGTTTGCTTGTCCCTCTCTTAGTGTAATTCCTATTTGGTAGTGGCTTTCTTTATGGATACTGTGTTGTTAGTTTGAGGACCTTGATGACCACACTTTATGATTTTTCGTAAAGCCCTTGGGTTTCTTTTGTTTGGATTGTCTTCTATTTGCATGTTGAAGTAGCTTGGCATGTTTGGGTTATAGGGTGAAGTGTCTCTGTCCGAATCAGTGATCAGGGTTTTGGGCATTGTTTTTCCAGTCTACCTTTTGATAGTGGTTGGTTTTTCACTTACCTTTATGAGTTTACAATGATTTCTTGTCATTGTACACACCCAAGCTAGGGTTCTTGTCTCCCTTTGTTGGTTGATTCTTGGTTTTATTGACCTGTTTACTTCAGTTTGCTTATTTTATACAGTTGATTAGATCCAAGTATACTAAAGTTTAGTGCATTTTAGGTGCATGGTAGAGGTTGAGCATTTTAAAAAGTGAAAAGAAAAACATTTTCAAGCTTTTGCATTAGATTTTGCATAAGCAGTTTTCATTTCAATTTTAAAATATAATCTCAAAAACTACAAAAAGCATAGTCTTAGTTTCTCTTTATCGTTTGCATTTGTTCATCAATATATATTTACAAAAAGAAAAATAAGTTTTCTTTAGTAGTGGTAATTTGCTTTGAAAAAATACACCTTTACTTTTTTTTATTTCTTATCAAGTCAAAAACACCATAGTTCATCACTCCATTTGCTTCTGAGTAAGAAACAACCCTTTAAAATGAACGCAATAATTAAAATTTACTAGTAATTTTTATTTTTAGGGGCCTTTCACCTACTTGCTTAGGCTAGACTTGTGGGATAGGAAGTGTAAACTTCCCATAAGTTTTAAAATTTAGACATAGCGAACCTTTCTTTAGGTAAATCCTTGACTTTATCAATTGTATCTGGGAAGCTCCTCTCAAAAGGGAGTCAAGCACGAGGCCGCGTGGAGGCATTGGAATGAGGAGATAACCCTCCGATTCCTTGTCAAAACATAAATCAGGACTTTTATGCATCTGGGGATTCTATCCTAGACAGATTTTCAGGCTCAGCTACCCTACCCATGTGTACGAGTCAGGATTGCGACTGTCCCCGAAGAATGTTGGTATAGCTATGGTAGTCTTTAGTCTCTTGACATTTAGGGTTCATACCTAGGTAAACCGAAAGGCTAATTCTGGTTCACCTTGGATGGGCTTGGAAGGTAACCCTTGTTGTAAGTGTAGGAGGGTGGTTGGGTGATTCCTCCACTTGTGCCTAAGAACCACTTCAAGGATGCCAAGTAATCATTCTTTAGCTTTCTTCGGGAAAGTACATCTTTCACCCTTTATTGTTTTTTTGAGGCTTTAGGATTTTTATAGTGAGTGCTCTATGGTTTTGCCTGTGTTAAGTTGGCCTTAGGGTGTGATTTGTCAAATTTTCAATTGTGGAGGACTAACCCATTAGAAGGTCAAGAAGGTTGTGAAACCTTCCTCCTCTCGTCATATTGGAACCTCCACCTCCACCCCAAAGGCAGAGATTGGACACGGACGGTTCATTTGAACCGGTAGGAATAAGTGAAGTTCTTGGTGAACCAGAACTGATAGCTAACCGTTTTGATCTTGATACAATTGAGATAGAAGACTTGCAGACTAAGGAGTTTGCAAGGAATTTTAACACACCCTTGACTGATTTAAACGATCCTATGATCGTTCAGGTTAGACCTTTTGATTCACTTGTTTTAGGTGTCCTTGTGGGCAGGATCATGTCTTCTACAGAAGAAATCTCTTTTTTGTTCACCTCAGCCATTCTGGTTGAAGGGGTACTACCTCTCCCGGTAAGCAACCCTAGATCTAGTATACCTTCTACACCTTTGACTCCAGCGAGCCGGGTGGTTCAAACGCCAGTTCACTCAAACTTAGTAGGTACTTCTGGTGATGTGGCTACTGGGATTCCTAGTGTGCCTACTATTCCTTCTTCCTTCCCATACACTACCCAGAGTGGTCCGGTGGGATCCTTGGCTTTCGTCCAAGGATTTCCTTAGAATGGGGGGCACATTCCCCCATCCACTCCGTTTGTAGACCCATCACCTTCCTATGTAGGAGTGCAATTTTGGAACACTACCTCTTATGGGAAAAGTTTCCAAACTCTGATTTCAGTTCCGTTTACGATCTCTCCCTTTTTGTTATTTAGCGGAGGGATACCGACTCCTATCTTTCAGACCCCAGTTTCGATTGGGATGGCCTGAACTCCTTATACTGCACCTCCCACATACAATCCTGTGGCTTACAGATGGAATCCATTTTAGATTAATCTACCCACTTCGCAACCGGTGGCAGGGGGAAACCCCGCCTTTACCTATGGGCATTCGAGGGCAGGTCCCTCTAATCCCCAGGCTGGCACATTTAGTGCCCTGGTTCGACCCAAACTTCCATTCTTGGAAACATTAAACTTGCCAGATTTGTTAAAATTGATGAATGAACCGGTGAGGCATGACCCCTCATGGCCACTTGTTCCCACCAAATTGCCATCGGACATCCCTAAATTCGAGGGCAAAGTTGGTGAAGACCCTGGGGCTCATGCCACCACATTCCATTTATGGTGTTCTTCGAATTCACTGAATGAATATTCAGTTAGGTTGAGGTTGTTCCAGAGAACCTTAACAAGTACCGCGGAAAAATGGCATATTGAGCTGCCTTTTGCTCCTTTCAGTAGTTTCTGGGACTTGGCTAGTGCATTTCTTAGCCACTTTCAGCTTTTGGTCTAATATGATTTCAGAATAGACTTGTTGTCTAACTTTAGGCAGAATAGGGCTACCCACTTCTCGGATTACATCCAAGAGTGGAGGAGACGAAAGATCCTTATAAAAGCCACTATCCCTCCTGAGTTCCTTCTAGAGTGGTTCCTTAAATCCCTGTTGCCCTACATATATAAGGATGTATCCACCTCAGGAGTGACGAATGAAGAAGAATCCATTCTCAGGGCCCAGCAACTGGATTTGATTTATTCACAATCTGGGATCTTGTATGATATTATCCCTGAGGCACCGAGGCCTACGCACGACGTGGAGAAGCCTAAGCCTGGACCCCATGCCGATGGTGTGGTTGGGTCCGTTAACTCTCCCACCGTAGAGTCTTTGGCTAAGAAAATTCATCAGTTGTCCATCAAGAAGTCTATGGTGGAGGTAGAAAAGGCTGCCCCCTCCCCCCAGAGTGCAAATGTTTTTGTACAAACCTCTCAGAAGGGCAATCAGTAGCCCAGCAGGAAGAAAAAGAAAGGAAAGAAGGGAGAGGGAAACCAAAACAAGCAAAAGCCCGCAAACAATGCTGATGGGGGCAAGAAAGAAAAGAAGAAGGTCAATTTCCCATGTAAGTTGTGCCATGAATACCACCTTACTCACCTTTGTCCCCTTATGGATCAAGCCTAGAAGCTACTTAAAGCTCAACAACCGGCCGTCCTAAAGGATCCTTTTCCCCAAGGACAGAAATCTGCTTCAACTTCTAATGTAGCAGGGGGCACTCAAAAATACCACTGACACAAACTATATCAACATGGTTCGATCTTAGACTTTGTTGCAGATAAGGAATACAAATTATGAGAAAGAGACTTCTGAGAAGGGTAAAGCTGTAGGTGAAACTTCTAACCCTCTCACGATAGAGAAACCTGCTAAAACTATGCCGAAGATACCGAAAGGTGTCTTTAAGAAGACTTTGCATAATCCTAATGCTAGGGATGCTTCAAACTACTCAGTGGTTGAATATTTAGCTCAAACCTCGTGTACAATGTCAGCTTTAGAGGTGTTACAGAGTTGTCCTGCCCAGCGGGATGCCCTCTTAGCAGCTTTAGGCATCATGGACTCATCGAGTCTCATGGAAAAATTTCATTTGTCTGAAAGATCTGGAAGGGCAGTTGTTGATGAGGGTGCTTCTACATGTGTTATTTCCTTGACCTGTTGGAAAGCTCTCATATTCCCAGAGCTGGTCCCATCAAACACTCTGCTTACTGCTTTTGATGGAAGGTCTTTCTGTCTGCATGGTATCTTGTCGGCTTTTGAAATTAAGTTGGCAGGAAAAGCAGTGTTTGTTGAGGTAGAAGTGATTGATGCTCCTTTGGACTACAATCTGCTACTCGGAAGAAACTGGACTTATGTGATGTCTGCTATTGTGTCGGTCGTTTTTCGTGTAGTGGTTTTTCCACATGAGGGCAAGTTGGTTACTATTGATCAACTTGATTATACTCAGAAAGGTCATTTAGAGTCTAATGAGTCCACTGTGCCATTGGTTGATCAGGTCAAACCTGCGGCATAGAGCTTGGGGGCTAGAATGTACACATCACTGATGGGCACATTTAATCTTCCAGCCCTGGTTAATTATATTGGTTCTACTAGTGTGGGGAAGTCCATAGCTACGGTTGTCGATAGGACTGATCCTTGGGTTCTCCCATCCCCCCATGAACCAAATGTGCCCGTATCGACAATGGAGGTATCTTATCAAGCTATCACTCAAGCCACTGTTGATCCCATCCCAGATCCTCTAACAGTCTCGAAAGATCTGGAAGAATCCTACTTGCCTGCATGGGCGAAAAACTCTTTACACTCTATAGATTGTTTAGACATGGTTTTAACTTCTGATGAAGCCATTTTGGAAGCCATGAGTGGACATGGTAAGATTTGTGAGGATCTTCATCATCATTCCTATTTTCTTCCAGAACTAAGTAGAATAGAAAATCAAGAGTTTCAGTTGAGACTGTCAGAAGATGTTGATATACCTATCAATCCCTTGCCTAGGGAAGGAATGTTTGTTGAGGGAAATATGGAAAATATTTCTGCTACTATACCTATTAACATCTCTATGAACCTTGATGTCATTGAAAACATATATATATGTGCAAATTTCTCTCCTGAAGAGATTTCCATCTATACTTCCATGTTTAAGGAATTCCACGATGTCTTTTCCTGGTCATATGAGGAGATTCCAGTCATAGATCCATCGATTGTTGAACATGAAATCCGAACATATCCTGATGCCAAACTGGTTCAACAAAAGTTAAGACCTATTAACCCGCGCAAAGTGGTGGTTGTGAAGGCTAAAGTTGAAAAGCTGTTGAAGGATGGTTTTATCTATCCCATAGCTTTGACAGAATGGGTATCCAACCATGTTCCTGTTGATAAAAAGAAAGGGACTATCCACATCTGTACAGACTTTAGAGACCTCAATAAATCATGTCCTAAGGAAAACTATCCCATGCCATTTATAGACCAGATTATAGATGCTTGTGCGGGAAGTAAAGTGTTCTCGTTTATATATGGTTTCTCCGGATACAATCAAATTCAAATAAAACCGGAAGACCAACATAAAACTACTTTCATTTGTCCTTGGGGTACCTTCGCGTACAAGAAAATGCCCTTTGGATTGAAAAATGCTGGGGAAACCTTTCAATGGGCTATGAACTTTTCTTTTCATGATATTAAATCCATTGTCGAACCATACCTTGATGATCTTCCTGCACATTCTCGTAAGAGGATTCAACATCCAGATCATTTACGATTGATATTTGAGAGATGCAGATGTTATAAAATATTCTTGAATCCCCACAAGTGTGTCACTAGTACAAAATGAGGAATTAGCTACTAGGTGACTAAAAATTCTAGTCACCACAGGTTTTCCAAGTGATTTACTACTAAATATGAGCAATTTTGATTGACTCAACTATAAACGACTAAAATTAACGACTAATTTAGTCACCAGTTAACAAATATGACTAGATAATAAGTGACTGAGTTAAAAATGACCAAAATAAATGACTAATTTAGTCACGACATAAAAAATGACTAGCTAGAAGAATATGAATTAGTCATTTATGTTAGTCATTTTTAATTGTGTCATGGAAAATTGCAAATTTGGCAATAAAGTGTAATTTTTGTAAGTTGTCTACCTTCTATTAGTAATATTAGTGCCATGCACCTCGATCTTCAGAGATCCAACAAAGCAATTGCATGAAATTTTAGCCTTATGGGGGCTTTTATGGTTCGCAAAAATAAAATAATTCTCTAGTTTTCTATTTTAATTGGCGAATCAAAGGTCATGATAATTGATTGGGCAGCCAGAGGTCTCACCAAGTTGCAGTCACTGAGTTATATATGATTGTTGGTTGAAAAGGATTGGGCTCGTAAAGAATTGTTTTCTTTCTTTATCCTTCAGGCACCTGTACAGGGATTTCAATTCTGACACAGACCTACTGTGTTGAATAATTAGGCTAAGAGGACTAGATTTACAAGTAATTTGTCTGAATCTAAGAAGATGCTTGAAGACACATCTAAGAAGAGTAAATGGAATTGGAATTCAGGCAATTCTAAACATGGTGATGAGATTGGTGTCGGTGGACAGAAATTGAAACTAACAAATATTGGTATTGAGCTTCCCGTTGGGTCTCCACTGCCTTCAGAATGACATCAATGTTTAGACCTTCAGGTTTGTTCTGTGTTTTTCTTGATTATCTATTCTGTTTTTTTTCTATTCATGTTTTTTTTCTTTGTTGTGGATGTGGTGGAGATGAAATGGCTAGATCATAATTCCCTTACAGTAACAGAGGAATGCTACACCTACAGATGCACTATAATAGGCCATAAGGATCAAATCTATTATTGGATATCCTATGATTTTCACAAGTTGCAGCCCCGAAAATAGGTCAGACCTGCCCAGGTTCATAATAATATTGCTATGTTTATAGATAAAACTCAGGAACTAGCAATTCAAGGGTTGGTAGACCAAAAATGTTGTGTATAGGATTTCAGACTAAAGGTTATAATATCTAATAATTTCCTCGCTTCAAGGTTCAAGGGAGGGACCTGGACTCTTTACTTTCCCTACGGGACCCCTTCCAGAAACACATACGAGAGGAGTTGTGCAAGTCTTTACCTGTTGTTGCAGCTCTTTTTTTGTAGTAAAGTATAATGCTTTCCCAAATACTAAAACTATGTAATCTGCTTAATATTGTTATATTTGTAAGATTCATGAGAAGCCCCCAGGAATTGTAAGACTCATTGATTAACTTTGGGGATTACAACAATCTCATACAGAAATAAGCCTTCCATTCATCACTGCTACATTTCGATCCAAAATCCGACGGCGCATGGATTTCTCTTTTTAAACTTACCAAAAATCACAAGGATACATTTTTTTTTGTAAATGTGGCCACAAGCGTCAGTGAAGAGACGACTATTCTCATAACCGTCGGTTAAGAGACGACGAGTTAGTAAGCGTTGCTTAAGCGACAGTGCCTTTAATTGGTCTGTGGATTTTTGGTTTTGAAGTGATGATGTGGTTGAGGAAGAAGTGGGTGGTCGTAAGAGAAGTGTTGACAAATGTTAACATTGCTTAAACCATTTGATAAATTAGGTAACGACCAATAATCTACTTGTGGTCACAATTGGATATAGGGTGACATTCCATAACGTTGATCCCCTAGTTGCAAAAAATGTTAATAATGATAATGGGATATGGAGGAGTAGATTGTGCTTAGGTTTTAGGGGTGAGAATTTTACAAGAGTCTTGCATTGATTAATCTCATGAATGTAGTGATGTGAAAAGAAAGCCAACAAATATCCCACATAAAGGATCTTTTGGGTGATGGCCATTCTTGATAAATGGTCATTGTAAGCATCCCATTAAATCTATTAAGAACTTGTTTGACCTCTTTCTGAGTTAGGAATTGACATACTATGATGTCAACTCCTCATTGATACATGTTGCCTTTAAGGAGGAGGTAACAAG
>LPNX011139903.1:251681-518562 GCA_001517045.1 Pseudotsuga menziesii
TACCCCTTGTCATTCAGGATATCACATGCCCGCCATGGGATTTCTTGTTTGACCCTTGTTTTGGGTAGGAGGCGGGTTCTAAGAATTAGATCATTGGCACAGGATTCACTAGTGGCGACAGAAGTGGTAGAGGAGGCACAGGATATTCCTTTGGTGCAAGCAGAAGAAGTGGAGGAGCCCCCCCCCTGCATCAGGAGTTTCAGAAGGAAAAGAATCGGAAGAGAAATTGGGGGAAATTCAAGCGGTTCAGGAGGAAGAATCAGATGTAGCAATTGGTACAGAGAGCAAAGCAGAACAAGAGACAGTTGAAGACCAAGACTATCCTCCTCTTCCTGAGGGCACTAAACTATATGTGGGTAATATCCCCTTTGACGTTGACAGTGAAGGGCTTGCCAAAATGTTTGACGAGAGTGGGGTTGTCGAGATGGTAGAGGTATTATCCAGTTACCTTTTCATTATTACAAATTTGGGTTTTGGAATGTATGTGCCTTTGTGTGTGTCTGTCAAGTGTTTTGATGCCAAATTTGAGTTGGTGAATATTAGGGCTCGAAAATAACACAATGCTTATTAGACATCATTGTTTTTACTATGCTTTGGGAGGTCTAGACTAACCACCTGTGAATTTTCAAGCAGCTTATGATTTTCTTACAATCCTCAAGAGAGAGTACGTGGATTAGAAAACCAGGCTAGGCAGACTGTGAATTAGCCCTTTTTATTGGTCCACCTATGACATCAGAGTCACTCTTCTGTGTAAATGAAATTATTTTTTTTCAAAATTGATTCTTAGAATTAAGAATATGAACATCTCCCGCACAAAGACTTTGTTATTCTTGCTTAGCGAATTAACCACTAAATGCAACCACCTATGGCTTCAGTGCTTATGTTGTGTGTTAAAATCAAATTTCTCATTTCAATTGGAAATCATGACAACCCAACCCTTTGACAATTTTTTCAAAATAAACACCGTGCTCATTAGGCATCAATATTTTCTCAGTGCCTTTGGGGGTCTACTCTGGTCACATCTAACTTTTCAATCATCATGGTCTAGCTGCTGCTGATTTTTCTCGTAACAAATCTCTTTGCGTATGAAGGAGACAAAATACTAGGATTAGAAAAACCAGGTTACGCAGACTTGGTGAATCAGTCCTTCATTGATTTGCCTAAGGCATTAGAGTCATTTATTTGTATAAATGAAATCATTTATTTTCAAAATCTGTTGTTCACAGTTAGAAGATGAACATCCCCACACAAATTCTTAGGCAATGCTTGCTTAGTGAATTAGGCTTGAAATGCATTTACCTATTGTTTGTTTCAGAGCCTTTGTTGTGTGTGTAAATGAAATTTCTCGGTTCAATTGGAAATCATGACAATCGCCTAGCAAATTTCTCAAAATAACCCTATGCTTATTAGGAATATACATTCTCATCATGACTTTTGGAGGTCCACATTGGCCACTTGTGAATTTTCAATTATCATGGTCTACCTGCTCATGATTTTCCTCATAGCAATTCTGTGTGTGTGAGTGAGATAATATACTAGGATTAAAAAAAAAACAGGCTAGGCAGACTTGGTGAAAGCCTATTGCATCAGAGTCGTTTCTCTGCCTAATGAAATCACTTATTTTCAAAATTTGTTGTTTATAATTAGAAAATGAACACGACAGAAACTGTTAGGCAATGCGTGCATAGTGAATTAGCCCTTGAATGCATCCAACTATGGTTTCATAGGTTGTGTTGTGTGTGTTAATAAAAATGCATCCGCTTACGGTTTCATAGCCAATGTTGTGATAAGATAATTGTATTAATGTTCACTGAATGACCACAAAAGTAGGTCATTGAGACTAGAGGATACAATGATACATCCAATAAGAGTGGGAGTGTGAAAGCATCTCCTGCAGAATGCTGAAAGCAATTGGAAATGACAACAGTCTGGAAAATTGATTTGCAATACAGTTCATATATTGATTATGTTCTTGAGCTGGAAAAGCTCAGTGCTTCAGCACAATCCCATTCTTTTTCGGCACCCATGTTCTCACCATGGCTTAGGGGGTCACACCAGCCACTTATGTAATATGAAATTACTTCACAAGCCAAAACCTACCCCTTTTGGAAATACTTGTTTCCGCTGTTTAGAAAAATGCAGTGTTCCACCAAGTTTCCGGGATGTGGGAGAGGGCTTCGGGGCCCCTAACATAAGGGGATCGGTCTCTAAAATTAGAAAAAATTAGAAAAATAATAAACATATGAACCCCAACATATAAACATATCAATTCCTCATCCCATCACCAGTTGCATACTAGCATTCTTATGTTCCCGAAGAGTTTAGTGTAATGTAGATGTAGTAGTGAACCTTTTTTTCTACTACCGGTACCATGATCACCATGATAGTTGCTCAACCCCAAGTTTATACCTGTAGTACAATGCCATTATTTCAGTTTTGATATTATTTTTCTAACTTTGTTGGAATAAAATCCTTGGGTAAATGAACTAAAGATAATCTACCACCTTTGGTAACCAATAAGTCAGTTAGCTAAAGGATTCTAGCAGCCATGAATCTAGAGGATCCTTTCCCTCACAACTTTGGATCATAAGTGGACAGGTTAAATAGAAAGATTGAAAAGTTGAACAATAGTTTAGATTTAGAAAGGATTAACAATAGAGCTCATTATAAATAATTAAATAACCATAGACTAAACTCATTAATGTAGAAGCCATACAAGGTAACGGAGATTCAAGCTATTTTAAAAGTTAAGGATACTCGATTGAAGGAGCTATAGGCCAAGCTTTGTGCAAAAGTAGTAGATAATATGCAATTGCAGAGGTGATGGTTACCAATGTAGCTAAGGATCCTTTAATAAGGGAGAATTTAATTATTGAAGAAAATGTATTGAAAGCAGTCTAAAATTGAAATACTGTAAAAGCATGTCTATAATTTGATTATGGAAGAATTTATTCCTTGAACAGCAGACTCCTTACTGCTGAAAGTGAAATCCTCTAGTTTCATAGCAAATTGTCTAATCCCTAATACTAGCTAGTTTTTTCATACGATTTTTATTATTTTGATGATCAATAGAAGCGAACATGTATATATTTCTGACAATGTAAAGTGCAAAAGTTCCACAAAGTCTCCACTAAAAAATAAGAACAAATCAATGAATTAATTGTTTAGTTGTTAACCAAAAAAAGGGAGGGGACAAGATCGAACACTCGCAAGATTGGAAACCTTACCGAGCTAAATACCCTTTACATGATTGGAAACCTTACCAGTTTGATCTAAAAGATGTGGATCGCTACTTCCATTAACCCCCTTAAGCCACATTTTGGCTCAAGCCTCCTTAGCCACCCACCATCAATCTCAATACTTGTTTCTGCTACCATGTTGAAAATTGGACGTGCTAGGAGTTAAACCCAGGGCCCACATCTACTAACATCAAGCCACTTGGATTTTTCATGACCTTACGAATTTGGTATCTAGGTGGATTTCTATAGACTATCAAGCCTCCTTAGCCATGCCCAATCAATCTCAACACCTGGCTTTGATGCCATGTTGAAAATTGGACAGGCTAGGAATCAAACCCAGGCCTTGCACCTACTAAATCCAGTAGGGTTGGGGCTCTCTAAGAATCCTTCTTCTGAAGCTAAATTAATCTTAACACCTTCTGAATCACTGTTACGAATAAAATCACCTCCTAGCTTAATATCAGTAGTAATGCAGCTTGTCTTTTCAAAGAAGTCTAGTGGAAATTATGGGTTGATCCCAGCATTTGCTGTATTACTGAGGATGCCAGGGCCTAGATTTTTCACCTGCTCTGAATTGATGTTGCAATCATGTCTTATTAATTCCAATCCTGGAGTTCCACTACCCATTCCAAATGAGAATATCTGCAAACTACCATCATCATGTAAAAAAAGAACATTATTTTTGTCCTTAGAGAGAGGCCTGTAAGCTGAAATGCCAACCCATTGAGAAGATGGAATTCCAGGCAATCACAGAAGTTGTGCACACATCTCCATAAAACCAAGAGACACGGTAAGTGGAGAGTTTGACTTCAAACTAGAGAGGTAGACAAAGAAACCACTGCCATCAAGCAACTCCTTCCAGTGATGTAGTCCAGCAGGCCTTAATTGACCATCTTGATCACCCTCAAGAACACTTGATACTTTGCTAATAGATGTCACATCAAGATTCAAATGCCCAATCAAAGTTGAACCATCATGATAAGAGAGGAAAAGTAATCTGTAGGTTGATGTGAAACACAAAGATATACCTTTTGACTGCACATCTCTACCGTGGAGATGGATAGTCTCTGCCAAAACTTGAGCTCCAATATAACCCTCTACTTCTATTTGTTGCCTATACAACATGCCATGTTGTGATAGTACAAAAAGAACTAGCCGACCACGTAAGATGGGTACTAATACTGCATCAATAATTGAATCTTCCAATAACGTAAAATAATGCATAGGGCTAATGTTATCTTGGGACAGGTCATAAATCTTCACAAACTTGTTGGTCACCACCATGAGTTGAACCTGAGAACCAGGAAGCCAGGCTATTTGTCGAATGTAAGCACCTTGCAAAGAAAGCTCAATTGCAAGACGATCTGTTATTTCATCTCGAGAATTGATAGTGAGAACTTGGCATTCCTCATACCGTGGAGATGGATAGTCTCTACATCTAAGATTGTTACTTTGTCACCTTCTCCTACTGCAAGCTTGCCTCTTCTATTTATAGTAAGAATATATTTAACGATAGAGCCACTTGAAAGATGGGATTTAAGTTCCCTTGCATTAGAATATTCTGTTTTAATCTTCATGTCCAGAGATCCACTTTTATATGCCTTCCTTAATTGCAAAAGATCTGAATTGTAGGATAAAACCTTGTCATCACCCAAAACTATCCTCTCATCCTTTGACAATACTGAATGACTAGCCTCGTTAATACCAAGAAGAAGTTGTCTACATAACCTCAAAACTTGGCCTTCAATATCCATATCCATAAAAAGTGATAGCAACCCATCCTCTTCCTCTTTGGGGATAGATAACTTGAAAGTATTCTCATTCTCCATGCCACCTTCATCCTCAAGATCAGAGTCACTGTCAGATGGCTGAAGATGATCCCTCTCATCTGAGAGAGGAAAGAATGGATCAACGCCGCTAGCTCCCCTCAATGATGTAGTGATAGAAGAAACATATTTTCGAGGCTTCAAGCAGAGGCAGCTTGTCCCTCTTACCCCTCCTGCTCCACAATCACAAAAGAAACAGCTTAAACGAGAGTAAACAACTCTATGACCCCTGTGGCACACCCTGGTACAAATAGAACAACACCCTTTAGAAACAGTCAGATCGCAAGTGTAGCAGAAGTACCAATGTTGTTCCATAAAGTTGCTTCCACTAGTGGTGAATGTACAAAATTTTGATGCAAGTGATCGTTCACTGTTACTCTCATCATCATCTTCTTTATCCATATTAGCTAGTTCTCCATCAGATGTGCCATCATCCTCATCATCATCTGCTGATGTGGAATCACACTCAATTGCACTAGAATGGACTCCCTGATTGACTGGATTAACCAAAGCCTCCGAGTTCTTTCTAGGAACACTAGGATTCAACTTACAACTAGCAGAATCATTGTTAGAACTAGTGTTTGACCAAGGATTCTCTGTTAATTTTTTAGAAACATGCTTGTTAGCACCATACGAACCTAGTGCAGAAACCATAAAACCCAAGACAAACTTCAAACCCTCCAGATGGGTTTCATCGGCAGACAACTTGACCACCATATCAATTTCCCTCTTAATAATAGGCTTTATTGTGGACTCACCATTTGCCAACTAAACTACAAAATTGAAGTATGCTTTCGCAGTAGAAACATCAAATGACAGGAATGCCTTCTCTAGACCCACAAGCAATGCATCAAGAATGTGATCACAAAGTTCTCTTGATTTTGAATCAGATGAAGATGACACCAGAGCATTGATGAAAGCAATAGCTGAATCTCTTACTGAATTAGAGACTCCTGTTGGCAAATTACCTACAGCTGATTGAGCAGTATATCCTAGCAGCATTTTTTCCAGCCATGAAGCCAAAGAAGATGAATCCATCAATAAGAACTTTTCTTGCAAGGTGTGTTTCAAGTTAATATAACTCAGATCACATGTTAAAAGATTAACAAACAGCTGTAGCACCTTCGTATTCACTAACTCATTATGGCATCCATCCAAAGCATCAATTAAAGGCAAAAGGTTACCATTACCTCCAAGAAATTCCCGGAACTTGTTGGATTGGTTCAACATCAATGAGTCCTCAGTGTTCCCCAAATAAAACTTAAGCAAAATGACTTTACTAGGATCCGTTCTCAGGCATTCCACCATATCAGTTGCACTTGTAAGTAGATGCTCTTTAATAGATAAGTTAACCTCTTTGCTTGAGTTCATTTCTTTTACCAGGCTTTCCATGTTCTTCAGCAAAAATAGATCACTATACATACATCTCTCTTCTATAGAGGGAATTAAATTATTGAACAGGATTCTACATTTATCATGTATACCCTCAAATAGCCTGTCAAACTTTATGGTCATTATGACCTCAAGCAAACTATTGAAAACTTCTGCATCAACCTCAGTTCCCCCTAATGCATCTCTTGCTCTGAAAAATTGCTCAATTGTATACAAAAATCCCTCAACAGAGACGGTAGAAGAGACCACAGCTGCACTCCCTGGATGAACATGTGATGGGAAACCATGCAACGAGGAGCTCAGAAAAAGTTTGTTCAGGTTCCCTGTGTTTTCTTTGCTCACAATTCCTCTAAACTTTGTCAGAGTTCTAAGTACAGACTCTATAATCTTAAAGCTAAATCCTAGCTTCCTCAACAGCTCTTCCTGCTTTGACTTGTCATAACCTGCTTGAAGCAGCAAATTTAGTGAAAACAGTGCATCATCTTCGCATTCTTTTCCATCAAGAACAAAAAGCACAGCTTTTCACAGTGCCCCGACATGCATGCTCAAAACCTAACAAATAGATAACTATGTCAATATTTTCAGCAAAACGCTTGATTGCCCATCCTTCAATACACAAAAAACTAACTGCTCACAAAGTGTGAATAATGAAGTATCTTTAGATGTCTGCTCTATCCAAAATGTGTCCTCTCTTGAAACTGGGATCTTTCTCAGAGACACTTTCCACAGACCTGCCTGGAGCAATGATAAAATTAAAGACAGCCATGCACTATGCCTTAAGAATAACCAACCCCTTTCCTTCACACTATGCTATTTGTATAATGTTTGAAGCTGAGAGAGTATATATAGAATGATATTTGCCAGCTGTGATAGCTCCCCTGTATGGCCAAAATGAACATTATGGTGCAGAATTCTGCTAAAACTTATGAAGTATTCAATTTCAAGCAACTTGTCTCTGCCCAATTCAAGCAAAAATCTGAAAGGCAACTTCTCTTGATTGACCATCTCTTCTTGCACCATTTCTTCATGTACAGAATGCCTGAAAATTGCTTCATTCATTCTTAAGCAGTTTGGTGGTAAGCTGTACCTTCTGGAGTTACCTTGGCAATAAGACTAGTGTTGTCTTTCCAGGAACTAGTTATTATATATTTTTATTTACAGTTTTATAGTTTTCTATACCAGACAATGTATCCTCAACATTGCCCTTTGTCACAGGTACCATGCTGAAACTTGAAACTTGAACCAGTTTCTTGGTTGTGTGGCCAAGTGAATTCGTTGTACATAAGCTCTGATAAAATTGCTAGTTCTAAAAACCAACAGGATCTCCTAGCTCAATGCATATTAAATCTACATTCTGGAAAACTGGCCTTGTTCTTTCTTAATTGGAATTTTAGTTAACTGCAATATCTCCACTTCCTGTGAGATGCATCAAGGGTGTGTTCTAGTCAATAAATGATGCACTTCATATAAGAAATATGTAAATTAAAATACCTCCAACTAAAATATGTTTAATGTGAATTATTTTATCAAGTGGCCTTAGTTAACAACTTAACTGAAACTAGTTCTATGAAAACTTACAGATTTTATAAGAAAAAGGCAACATGCACTGCTAGCCTGTCCAATCTTAGTCCTTGAACAGTCTATGGTTGATTGATAGCCATTAACACTTAGTTTAATAGGTAAACAAGATTTTTTTGAAAGTGAAATGTAAGTGAAATGTAATTCTTCTGAACCTTTTCTGTGCATTTCAGCTCAGAAAGTAGATATGATTGGGCAATATGCCACAGACATATTGAGAAGCAGACTGCCTACATAAGTCTGACATGGATACCCAAGCAACCCTTAGCACCTGAGCATAAAAATTGATTTTCTGAGTTAAGTTGGGAGATTGCTACAACAACTCCATTCAAAGGATCACGTCTGGACATTTCATAAGTTAATCATGCTAAGATTGACAGTCTTGAAAATCTGTGAACATTCTTCCACACAGATCATGCTATTCTTAAAGTGCTGCCGGCCAGACCAAATTGTACCCATAGTTTTTCTCTAGGAAAGTGTTCTAAATTCTCTGCTACAGGCTTGCATACTCCATCTAACCAATAAGCTGAAATAACTACAAATTTGCACAATGCTGCTTCTATTTCTCCTCTTGTACAATGATAAGACTTGCTACAGCTTCTTATTCAAACAAACTGTCTTACCAAGTACTGGATTTGCATGGAAAGATAAATGTTAAAACTTCCATTTCAATTTTATGCATAAGCTCAGCACCCTCATAAACACATTTGTATCCATATACTAGGGCATCGTCAATACCAGGGTAGCATCAAAACATGAAGCAAAAATCATCATCAAGGGAACCAAAGCCTAGAACAACCCCATCAAACTTGACACCAAGTCCTCATGACTTGGAAATCACAAGTGAAAAATCTCCTAATCACAATTAGAAGCCCATGCAAAATGGGGTAACTGGCACCACTGCTCTCTTTTGGAAAGATTCCTGGTAGCAAAATTTTAAATGGAATGACATTACAATACTTGCCAACATCAAATCTTACCTCCCCAATTATGGATGGACCATGGTCATTTGTTGTTGGGATCAAGAGAGCAGGCCCAACCCCATTGGTGGACCTAGAAACTCCATGAAGTCTAGTTTATTAATAGCACCATGGAAGAAAAAAACACTTTCTAGACTGCCCTGTCTCGTCCGAAAATCCACCTTAAAAAAGGCTTGGATGTCGTAAGATGGACCCATGAAGGAAGTAATTTTTAGTTTGTCAAAGAAGCATATCATCTCTCTATGGGAACTCACAATTAAGAGGCCAACACAACCTGGTACCTAGTCTGGAATCACGGCATATGGCCAAAGATTGCTAGTTGCCACTTTCCTTTGGTTCTCAGCCAGAGGAGAAAAATAGCTCTTACTTGTGG
Organism: Pseudotsuga menziesii; assembly: GCA_001517045.1. Taxonomy (NCBI): domain Eukaryota; kingdom Viridiplantae; phylum Streptophyta; class Pinopsida; order Pinales; family Pinaceae; genus Pseudotsuga; species Pseudotsuga menziesii. The sequence continues at coordinate 261,070 of LPNX011139903.1, forward strand.
CAAGTTCAGAAAACATGGGTTTGTTGGCCCCTTAATATGTCATATGTGCACTTGTGAGGGGGAAACCATAGAGCATCTACTTTCTCACTTCTCAGTGGTCAACAACCTTTGACAGGGATAGACAAGAAGTCATTAACACTCTAGAAAACTGGCACAGTGACACCGTCCAAAACCTAGTCATCAATAGTCTCTGGAATCTTTTTCTGGGTTTTCTTCTATGGACCAAAATTGTTTTCAATAGAAAGCAAAAGGAGGTAAGCAAGGTCTGAAATACTAATGAAGGAAATATTAGGGAAACCACCATTGTCAAAAGTGGCAAATAGACTCTAGAGGACAAGAAGGCTTTGAAAAGGGAACAAATGATTGTCCAAGCTTGGGGAGTTCACATGTTTTCTCTAACATCCAAGGAAAACACTGCCACATTTGGTGTTTCTTCTCCTATTTCTTGGATTCTCTCTTTTTCATGTTTTAATTAAGCTTAACTTTGATGGCACCTTTAAAGGAAACTTAGGACCTTCGAGCATCATTGGAGCCTGTAGAGACAACTTCACCAATTAGGAGTGGTGAGTCATTGGATTTGATTAGATGGAAAAACAATGTTGGGCGTGGGTGGTACAACAGGCAACAAAACAATATTTGGGGTGGAGGAAGGGCCTGTAACCAAGGGTTATATCAGCATGAAAACTTGTAGTAATTTCAGGGTATTCCCCCTACATCTATTGTGGAGCCTCATTTTGCACATCTATGCTGACTATCGTGGGAAAGACACCAACAATTCAGCTGAACTTCAAGCCCTTGAAGTGGGCCTTCTCATCGCCAAGGCTAATATCTAGGAAAAGCTTGTTGTTGATGGAGACTATCAAATGGTCAATGCTCTATCCAAAATCATCCATGGCACCAACTTTGAAGAATCAACCCAAAATTGGAGGCTTAATATAACTATAAAAGAGGTTGCTTGTATTAGGAAAGATATCCCTGTCATTGTTCCTTCTCATGTCTGCAAAACCACCAACAAACTGGTAGATCGCCTAGCTAATGAAGGTGTTAATTGGCATGGGAAGGACCTCAGTACAACATGGAATGCTTGTGCAAGAAACACTATCTTAACGAACTGGCAAAATTTCAAGAGGAGGACTTGTAAGTTGTAACCCCAGGATGGGAGTATAGGGCAGCAAAATGGAGGACAACAAGGGTTGCAGAAGCATGGATCAACTGATAGTGCCCCACCGAAGAAAAGCTGCAAGAGCACGGCAACATAAGCATGGTTGCAGAGGCATGGGTTGGCGACAGCATGGCTGCAGTAGCATGTATCAACTTCTTTTTTCTTAGGAAGTAGCCAGACTGTTCCTCAACCTATTAACATTAAAACACAGCAATTATCGGGTTTTTGTTTCACCTTTCATAGATGGAAGAAAATATTATGTAAAGGTCCTGAAAGTTTGAATTATGCAGAATGGCATCGGAATGTCAAGATCTCCTTAGTTGGACGGACAATTCTTCTTTGGCCTTCTGCAATGTTTAGTTGTACTCTAGCGTTTATATGAATAATTAACCTTCTTATGGAAATGGAGAAACAGGTATGAGCTGGAAATGTGACCCCCAAAACTAGATGGGAAACACAATATATGTGTGTGTACACACAATGTGCTAATTTATAAGTAGAACATTATATTGATACTTAGAAAGAAAGCATTATGAATAAATGAGCAAAGAACATTTAAATGACAAACATAGATGACCAGCAATGTCCCATCATCGCTTACAATGGGATCCTCATCAATAGTATCACCTTCTGACTCCTCACCAACCCTTTAGCTCTAAATCGATCCTCCAATGGCATCAGTCAACACCATCCAATTTGATAAAACTGCCTAATCCAAGTCTTAAAATATGGTAGAAAAAGCTTAATATGCCAAATCAGTGTTTTTGGCTTGAGTGAAGGGTACATTTTTGCTAAGACCATCATAGAAGATTTCAACAATCAGCACCACCAACATCAAGCTACATAGAGGACTTGGTGCTCTTGATTAAATCCCAATCCCATACCCTCGTACATGATAGAATCCAATGGAGACGATGTAATCTTGCCAATCCTAAAATCCTGAAAAACTGTTCACTCTGCGGAATTCTGAATGGAATATGAAATTTTACTTTCTCCATATGAACTCTCATGAGGTTGGAACCACTCTCAAAAGTCCTGAAAACAATTGGTAATATTAAAAATTTAATCAAAAGAATTTAAAATTACCAGTAATTACCAACATTTTTGGTCAATCCCAGTTAAAAACTAAGTCAAAAATTGCTTAAACTATTTTGGAAACATGTTGTAGGGATCCATGATATGGCCTTGAAATGCGTTTTACGCTGTACAAAATGCATTTCCAAAACGTCTAATGTGTTTCAGGCTGTATCACACTTGTTTCAGGACTGTACCAAACACGTTTCTGCACATTTTTGTATGCGGTATGGCTCCCTAGGGTGCATTTCCTGCAACTTAGTAGTGCATAATTCACTATTGCAACTGTTAAATCATATGAATTTTTTATTGCCATCATCCATCGAGACAATTTGAGACTAAACCACTAGGAGTAAACTCAGTGTGTGGATTGATATTTATGATTAATAAATTTTGTTTGACATGTGTTTTTAATCACCAATACTGGGAAGATCAAATTGAATACCTGATCTTTATGCTTTAATAAATTTTGTTTAATGAGTGTTTTTGGTCATCAATATTGGGAACATCAATTTGAGTTTTGAATACTTGTCTTGTCATCTAATGCTAGATATGGTTTTCCTTGTGCCTTGAAATGCAAATTGAGCTTAGTGTTGGTGATAATATTGGATATTTTTTCTGTCATCGATAACTAACTGAGGAACTCAGAAGCATTGATACCTAATGAGGATATATATGCTCAATACGTAGGTAGTTTTATAATATTTTGCGGAAATCTGAAAATTATTTCGTTAGTGCAGCGTACAAGAGTTGAATTTCCAGAACGGGTTAAAAATGCAACTCCAATATTTACGCCTCCTTTGACACATGGAATAACAGGACACTCCCAACCAGGGTATGGGATGCCAAGCCATATTGCATCCACGCTTGATGAAGCAATGGCCTTTGAAATGTCAGGTTTAAGGTAAACGCTCAAGTACAATTTAAGTTTTAAAATATGTTATCTTTTATTATGCTACATGATATGTGGTGTAAGTATTTTTATTCTACCGTTCATTGATTTGCTGGCAATTGCAGATATAAGGCATTATTTTCTTCTTATTAAATGATTCTCATTTTTACATACATGTTACCTCTTGCTACTGCTCTAACTTCAATATCATATTTTATTCCGGTAGTTTATCTGAGATGGAAGCTGCTAATGGAGTAATGGAGGTTCTGGCTGAAATGCTTCATGCAGTGGATCCAAATGACAAACAGGTCAAGTATTTCTAGCAAATATTTTCTGGCATACCAAGCCATCACAAAACAATTATATTTTTTATCAACTCCTCACAATACCATATTTTTTATTATTATTAAACAAAGAAAATATGTACAAAGATATTTTACTTACTTGCATTGATTGATATCTTGGCTTGATTGGATGAAACCAAATTTTTTTGTCTCATCTATACAAGCATTAACTACAAATGGATTTCCATCTTCAATCAATCTATATTTATGCTGTAATTTGAGGTTATATGGCCATGTGATCCCACAAATAAGTGATGTCAAAGGTTATGTCGCAGACATCTAATGGGACTACATCACAATCCATTTCATCAATGAAATGAACTTATATGCCAAATTTGATCTCACATTATCTGGCAGAGCCATTGCAATGGATGATGTTTTGGATGTTTGTTGGTATTTAATCCCAAGTTCTACACTAACGCCTATGAGATTGGATTCTTCTGACTTCACTGGCCAAACAATGCAGTGACCTTCTTCAACATCTTCATTTGAATCTTGATGTTGAAACTATTTTTTCAGGAGTGCTTTGAACTCCTCCTAAAAAGCCAATGGGGCTTTCTTTTGCTGTTTTGAGGGATACATGTAGCTCTCCCACCATACTAATGCATGGTTAGTCTTTTTTAGCATAGGAAAGTATGTTTTTTTTTTATCTTGGTTGGTTCAAGCCTCAAGGACTCCCCACCACTGTCTTGATGCAAAGACAAAAGCTGGACATTGAACCTATTGACAACCATTATAGTCTAAATGTTACAATTCTGAGTTTTATTTTCTAATGTAAAGATTATATGCAATCCAGTCCCATTTTTGGTTGTCCCTTCACATCCTTGTGATTGGCCAGCTTCCATGATGCAAGGAAAAAAAAGGACGATCTAACAATCATGGAGATTGATACGTGGGAAACAAGAAATGATTTGTTGAGTAACTGATCGCTGGCAGTTACATTGTTCCCCTCTTTGACTTCCATTCTATAGGTATAAGATTATCTGCTTCCCATGAATGAAAAAGGGATTTTTTCTTCCAAAATGATTTTGATTTACTCTAAGAGGCTGTAGCCAGAACAGGGGCGTTAGCCATAGTGATTGCAGAAGTCCAGGTTGAGCCTGTCACTGTGTCCATGAAGAGCAGCAATGGCTACCACAGATTTTGGCATTGTAAAATAGGGAGACAGAGACCCCATGAATTTGATTCTCAAAGAGTAGGTAACTTTGATTCCAATAAATAAAAGTCAACTGTCAGCATTTACATTTTTGTTCCAGTTTCCTCTTGTCTGAGTTGTTGTGACAAAAATTTCCAATAAAAATTGACCTGGGATGGATTGATGCTTTTGCAATACATCAATACTATTTTGGGATTCAACAATCTTTAAGTCTTGTTTCCTCTCATGCTTCAAGGACAAATCCATCCTTGAAGGGACGGCACATATTAAATCTAACTATTATTATTTACATTCAAAAGCTATTATTTAGGGTGAAGTCTATGAGGGTAGTTGTATTTCTTGTGACCTATGTACAGAGGTATTCTTCACTTCATATCATCATCCTTTGTATCTTTACATTTATTATATATGTGTTGATGCCTTTATGGATGGATGGGATGGAAATGGTTTCAATTTGGATTTCAAATTTGCTGTTGGCAGTGATGGGAAAAACACAAGACAAAAACAAGGGATTACTTGAATTCTGGAGATGGCATTCCCTTCCCTTTGTGGAACAACATACAAAAGAGGGAATCAAACGTCCAATTTCACCTGAAATGGATTGTGAATTTCTCCTTTCTTTTAGTTCTGAAGGAATTTACTAAGTCAAAGAGGGAATTAGCTAATTTTCTGTTAGGATTTAAACTGTGTGCCTTAGGAATTACATGGTTATATAAATATTATGCAAAATTTTTGCTTAGTCTTTTTTTTATATGTGATGCTTATCGAAAATGTATCTTACTCTATTGTGTCATCATTACATAACATGTTTATTTCACTCATTTATAAATCAGTACGAGACTTTGTAAATAATATTTCAGTTTTAAGTGTTTATACAATTTCTTCTGGTTAAATGAGTTGTCTGTTAGAAACTGCCCATTATCCACGCATTAGCTAAGAGTGCATTAGCTACCAGTTAGCTATCACTGGAAAAGAACTTTTGTGCTTAAGCAGGACCATAAGCTCAGCGCTTTAGGTATTCTTAGGTTTAAATATAGGCTCCAATACATTCCTGAGCACTCAAGGTAATCTTGGAATCCAATTAAATGATTTGTATCCGTGAGCAACATTGGATATGCATCTTTCCAAGGGTTGGGATTTTCTTCAACTTCCCATTTTAAGGTAGCTTACCTATTCCTTGTGCTTTTGAAATTTTAAATAATAAATATCCTACAATAAAAAATGAAAATACAAATATTAAATCTTGTAGACATAATTATGTCAATAGGTGATTTATGAACATAAATCAAGTCTACCTCAAGTTTCGAGCTAAATCAAATGGACTTTGAGAAACAAGATAGCAGGTGAACACACTTGGCTTCTCTAGCAAGTTTACAAAGGATAATGGTGAATATTAATTGTGGAATACCTCCCTGAGCTGGTTAAGATTATTAATGACAACTATATATATGCACGGGTGGCAAAGTTTGGTGATAAGTCCTGTATTTTGTTTTTGCAATGATTTATGGAGTTTGAGGATATGCCCTTATCTGAAATCCTTATGGCATGCTTAGGTGACAAGGTGGGGTGCATAACTTTTGAAGAGAAATGTTTTGACCATGTCATTTGCACCAAGGGATTCACAAGAAGCCCAAGTGCAGTTTTCTTTGGAGCAAGGCATGCCTGTTGTGATTGGCGTAATGGGCACACAACAAATTCCTTACCCTTCCCGTAGTAAGGATCGAAACGTCGAGATTTGTGAAATCATCCAACGCAGCTCCTTCTTATTTACAATTCTCCACTGCGTAAATGACTACTTTCATAAATACTAGTTATTGGTAAGTTGTAATAGCAATAATTATGTAGTTTGTAGATTGATATCTATCATAAATTTGTTTGACTATCATCATTGTCAATCAATAACAACTTCTTAAAGGGTGCTAGCTCAATGGTAGAGCGCCTGCCTAATTATGGGCAGGAGGTTGGTGGTTCGATTCCTCCGTGCCCTATCATAAATTTGTGACTACAAAAATGACTAAATTCACATATATACGACTATTAGTAGCTAATTTCTCCTATCTTAGTCGTATTTAGCTTAGTCATTAATATGTTAACTTCTAGTAGTTTATTTAGTCGTATATTTGGTCATTAATGGTTGCAATCAGTGACTAAATCAGCGACTAAATCAATGATTAACTCAGTCACTAAATCAATGACTAAATCCGTGACTAAATCAATGACTAAATCATTAACTATCAATGACTAAAACAATGACTAAATCTTCGACTATCAATGACTAAATCATTGTCTATCAATGACCAAATCAATGACTAAATCATTGACTATCAATGACTAAATCAGTGACTACTAAGTCAAGCTATTAATGACTAGTGAAATACGACTAGCTATAAGATAGTGGTAATTTGCTACTATTAGTCACCGATTCAAAAATAGTCGTTTATAGCCTGATTTTAGTCATTTTTTTAGTCATTAATTTCTCATTTTCTACTAGTGTGTATTCTGTGTCGAGTCAGGAAGATTGCTCGGGTTCATTGTCTCTAGTAGAGGCATCCAGGTTGATCCACTGAAAGTTGAGGCCATCGTAAATCTGCCTTCTCCTCGTTCTATCAGGCAACTTCAAAGCCTACAAGGAAAGTCTAATTTTCTTCAACGTTTTATAGTTAACTATGCCAATATTAATAAGGGTTTCATGTGCCTACTCAAACAGGACACCCCATTTGTATGGGATGAAACCACACAAATTTCTTTCAAGGCATTGAAAAAAGCTTTGTTGTCGACACCCTTATTGCGTCCACTAGATTATTCTAGGGATTTTATATTATACCTGGCCGCGTCTGAGTCGACCATTGGGGTAGTACTAGTCCAGGAGGATGATAAGCTTGTAGAGCATGTCATTTATTATCTTATTCATGCTTTGGCCGAACCTGAACTTAGATAGTCCCACGTTGATAAATTATCGTTAGCAGCCGTTTATGCTGTTCAGAGGTTACGTCACTACATTTTACTAAGGACCACCACAGTTGTGGTGGATGTGAATCAGTTTCAATATGTTTTATCCTGACGGATTGTTGGGGGAAAATTTAACAAATGGATAGTCATTCTCCAAGAGTTTGACTTGGATTTCTAGTCTGGCAAGTCTAAGAAGTCCTTGGTTTTTGCTGAACTTATAGCAGAATTTCCTACTGAAGAAGATGTAGTAGTTGAAGATGAATCACTCCCAGATGAGCACTTCTTCTTGATATCCACCTCTGATCCTTGGTATGGGGATATTCTTATATATCTCCAAAATTTGAAGTATCCTACAGCCTCCTCAAGGGAGGAATGACGTAAATTACACCTTCATGCCAAGAACTACCTCATCATGGGAGATACATTATATCGAAGAGGGATAGATTCCATTTTGCATCAATGCCTTACCCATGAGAAAGAAAAAATTGTCCTGAATGATTCCCATAGTGGAGCATGTGGGGGTCATTTATCTGGGTTAGGAACGGCTCAGAAGATATTACGTGGCGGTTATTTCTAGCCCATGATCTTTAAAGATTGTGTGGAAGTGGTGAAGCGTTGTCATCTGTGTCAGCTTTACACCAGGAAAATGTGGTCACGTCCTGCTCCGTTATTTCCCATTGTCTTGGTAGGCCCCTTCATGAAATGGGGGATTGATTACGTGACATGCAACCTAGCCTCGACTGGGGGGCATAAATACATCATTGTCGCTATTGACTATTTTACGAAATGGGTAGAGGCAATGCCTACTTTTAAAGCCGACGGGGAAATAGCAGCTTTATTTGTATTCAATCAGATTATAGCTCGGTTTGGTATACCCAAAGTGATTGTCACTGACCACGGCAGTCATTTTCAAAATAACATGATGACAGAACTGACTACCATGCTCGGATTCAGACAAGAACATTCATCTTCGTACTATCCGCAAGCAAACGGTCAAGTTGAGGTTGTCAACAAAACTTTAAAAACTATCCTTAAACGTAAAATTGATGCAGCCCATTCTAACTGGCACATCATGTTATATCCAGATCTTTGGGCCTACCGAACTAATGTAAAAACTGCCACGGGTTTCTCCCCTTTCCAACTCGTTCATGGAGTGGAAGCAGTTACTCCGATTGAGTGTGAAATTCCATCTTTCAAGATATCTATTCACATGTTACCTGATACGATGGAGCTTGAGGAACATCTAGTACATTTAGAACACCTTTACGAACAACGTAGAGATGCACTGACCGCTAATCAAGCTCATAAAAATAGGGTCAAAAATCAGTATGATAAATTGGTCAAACATTGGGTTTTCTCTTAAGGCAAACTTGTCTTGCTTTGGGACCAAGACAAAGAACCCCTAAAGGCAGGAAAATTCAAGGCCATGTGGTTAGGACCTTATGTCGTGTCCAAAGTCTTGAAGAAGGGCACATATGAGTTAATTGATTTTTATGGGAACAAGCTGCCTGAGCCTAGAAATGGGCTCTACCTGAAAAAGTACTATGCTTAGGCTTAGCACTTTTTCTTGTATTTTTATGTACATTAGGTTGTCGGTTTTTTTTTTATATTATCTGCTGGTTGTTGCAGATGTATTTTGAAAGGTATATAGGGTTCGCTGATGGGGCCAACCATCACACTTGTAACCTAGCTTCAGCAGCACAGGTTATTTACTCTCCCTCAGGATAGCTTGATGCCGTGGGAGGTGCTTGTTTAGGTCCTGCTTCTAATAATGTTGCTGAGTATAGGGATGTAATTGAGCTCCTATGGGATGCTTTGTCACGTGGTATCACCCAGCTTGAGGTTCATCTAGACTCTCAGCTGGTGGTCTCCCAGCTCAATCAAGCTTATCAGGTAATAAATCCTATTCTATTATGTCAGTTCATGCAAATTCGGTTATTGGAAAGAAATTTTGAAGTTATTATATTCAATCACATTCCACGAAATCAAAATCAATTGACTGATACATATGCTAATTACATTTTAGATTGGCATCTAACACACATTTCATAAAGATATACATCACACATATAAAAACATTTGTAAATAAACCAACAACAGCAACAATATATATATATGTAAAATATATGTCCATAGATAGGTCAAGTCTGATCCTCAGATCCCGTCATAATGGTATAATATACAAAAATGTGGATCATAGTCCATCAAAACGTCCTAGATCTATGCAAGACCACCTTGGTCCCCATGGTCCCTCTGTCCTCTGGCTTCCTCAGCCTCTTTGGCTTCGACAGCCTCCACAACCTCCATGTATACAAGAACCGCTCTGGCCACTTTCCTGAAAAGACATAACCAAACCAGTGGAACTCCAACAACGAACTCTTGCATAGAAGTCGGGATATGCTCTATCCACAAGGTGGGAACTCTTTGGTTCAGCCTGGCCAGCTTCCCCTCTAGAACCCTGATCAGCCCCGGATCTTCACCTATGACAGGATGAACAAACATGCGTGGATGCCCCTCAGGATGGACCGGTCCAATATCTGCATTTTGACACATTTATAGGATTAAGACTCGTACATATGTATATATCTATCATTTTAAAATTCATAAAAATTTTAAAACTGATAAAAATTAAAAAATTGTTTACCTAGCTCTCCCCATGCTCCTCCTGGAGGGAGGACAAGGTCTGGGTCACCTCGAAATTCCATGCCGGCATATGGAAACTGCTCCAATGCTGGTAGCTGTCTTTCCCACCAGGTATAGAAATCATCATCATATACACTATGTACTGTCTCCTCCTCCTTGATGGAGGAAGATGTCTCCCCATCTGCTCAACCTTGGCTGACATGGGGATCGGACTGGTAGAGGTATGGCGGGGCTCAACCCTGGTACTCTCTCTCGAAGACGGAAACCAGTATTCTCGCATAACCAAATTTCTTTCACCTTCCTCTCTTGCAATCAGACAGTTGTCTTTTCATGATAGGGACAACTCCCGAACACCAGTCATAGAGGGCACCATGAAAACAATCCACCGCCAACCTCATTTGGTTCTGTGTAGCCAAATGTAATGAGGAGGATCCTGAAATCCTCACAATGGTGCTCGCAAGTACCTCTAGAGTAAAGTCACGGATATGTACAATTGGGACACAACTCCCCCTCTTTTGGGTACCTGGTGTGCAAAACACATCTATGTAGTTCTGGACACTTAAAGGGTCAACGCCCCTGTCGGTGCCCTCTAAGTTGACCGGTGCTCCTCGACGTGATAGACTGGTTATGAAGTACATGTCCTCAGTAGTAATCTCCAAAGTTTCACCCTGTAGGTTGAACATCCCCAAATCATGATCCTAATAATTTATCATGAACTCCAAAAGGCGGACATTGGCCCGCATGGGTGATGTGCAAAAGAATTTTAATAGCCCACTTGTTTGCAATGCATGTATAGTGGGTGCACTTTGGAGTGCTTCTTGGTCCATTATTTCATGCTCCCGTTCCCTCCATTCTAGAACCATATTTACACCTAGCAAAACAAGTGATTTGATTCAGTAATTTCATATAAAAATTCTAAATATTTTTACTATATTTAGCTTTTTATCCTTCACGCAGTACACGTGATTGTCTAGTTAGACATGTTGCGTAATGTACGTGACTGTCTATATAGGAAACTCACGTACAGAACACATGTACACGAGTCTTCACACTGTGAACCCATGTACGCACCATGACAGGTCTCAGGATGCTTTTCAATATGAAATTCACACTCCAAATTAATAATTGCTAGGATCAAAATGAAGAGCTCAGGGTGTAGGCTTACCTACAACTCGCGGAATTTGATTTCGTCAGTTAGATTGTCCACAATGATCAAACAAAGGTAGAGGGAAGAACTTGCTTTTTATGGCTAAAAATTTCAAATGGTGAGTTTTGTTTTGATTTTCAATTATTTATAGAAATTTTATTTCTCTAAGTGGGTTTTTTCTATAGTTTGAAAATCCATTCAACTAATACCATTTTTCTTTTTTTCTTTGAAACGGGTTTTTCACCATTATGAAGTGTTGTTGCTCCAATAGGGTGGTTTTGTTATTTCCAATACATTTTTGGCCTCTTTTTTCAATCCATATTAACTTGAGCATTCAACATTTTTCCACGGACTATGGTATTATAAACCATTAGTTACCCGTTTTTACCATTGTTCTTCCGTGGATAGGACCCTTTTTTCATGAGGCTCTTTTTTCCAATCCTATGTTGTTCTTTGGTACTCATGCCACAACTGTTTCAGGTATAGGGGTGTCGTTTTAGCTATTTTTCACGCTAAATAGAGCTTCTTTTGAATCTCTTTTTACAAGCTATCCTTTTATAGGACTCCCCGTCCTTATGGAGTTTCTTTAGGCCCAAGTTTGACTCCTTCAAAATAGACTTGAATGCCGAGTTAACTCGTTCGTTCAAGCTCATTAAGAATATGTGAACGGGCATCCGCATTGGTGGTAGGTTATCTCTTTCTCGGACCATGCGGAATAATACGAGAAAGGATAGCTCTCTTTTCTTTTTGAATTGAGAAGAGTATTCTCAGGTATAGGTTTATCACTTTTCCGGACCTGAGGGAGTAAATTTACAGAAAAGGAACACTTGGTATGAGCTTAGTTTTCTCTTTTTCGTGCTCTGGACCTAAACATGAAAAAGATTCCGAATGTACTTTGTGTCTTTGTCATGCTCGTTAAACACTTAAGAACAAAGCAACGAGTTTATTGTTGTAAGCCCCATTTCTCGTAATCAAATGGATCTTTTCGAGTGATCTTGCTTTCCTTCACACTCGTAAAACTCAAGCTATTTTATGCTGTTTTGGAAGGAGTGTTAGGTAGGTGGTAATTTAACCTTTTTCGGACCTCCCTGACTAAGTACGAAAAAGGTTCACCTTTTCTTTTACGGAAGTTAAGAGAGTTCTTCTGTGGTATGTTTTATACTTTTTCATCCTCAGGATACTAAATTGGATGAAAAAGGACCCCCCTGGAGTCTTCTTTGGAGTTTTCAGACTCTCTAAATGTGAAAACACTCACTGAGCATGTACTAGTTCGGGCTCATTAAATCCACGAATCAGTGACACTATCAAGCATTATTTTCCCATCTCTTCAGTCTTGTTAAACAATGAAGAGAGATCTGAGTTAACTTTCCTGGACTCATTAAAATTTAATAGGGAAGGTAAGGAAGAAGTTTTCTCTTGTTTTCAGTAGTGGCAGCATGTCATCCTTGAACATAGCACTCCTTTTCTTTTTCGATACCCATGTTTCAGTGATCACTTTTTTTTCAGCTATTACTTTGAGTTTCCTACTCCTCCTCTTGTTCATTATACCTGGGGAATATGATCATGTCTCCTACATGACAGATAAGTCTAGTTGTTCTATCTCTAAGTTAAACACTTCCTTGGATCATCTCTGTGTCGTGCTCATTGTTCAAGGACTTCACCCAATGTTTGATCTAAATCTTGATCCCATCATTGTTATATCTGCTATCTATTGTGTCTCCCTTCTTTCACCCAATTCCTAGTCACTCTTGTGATCCATTGGAGGATCTATTGCCTTCCTTATCACAGTATGGTTCCATTTCAGTACTTCCTGATGATGAAGACCTAGAGTTTTGATGATTGTACCTTAGGATTCACTTTCATTATTGGTGAATTCCTTTTCTTCAGTTGTTAATTACTACTTATTGATTGACAAACTGTTGAATCATTTCCTTGTTCGACTTCAACCTACTTTTATTCACATGGCTGGGATTGTACTGGTTCTTTGGGATAGTTTATGAAGACCTTAGTTCCTCACCTATGGACTAATTTGCACAAGATTTTGTTCTATTCATGTACACAGCTTCCAGATCTTTGAAGACTCATCATTCTTGTATATTGTGGCTTCAATCCACCTTTGTAATATACATGGTTTTATACCCGTATCCTATGATGTACTCAAATATTGTAAAGGAGCTAGTGTTCCAATAACTTGAACATAGCATCCTCAGATATGAATTTGTATATGAAATTACTATGTATTTGTTTCAGGTACTACCTCTGCTTCATTGGATTTTTGAGTTCTCCAAAGATAAAGATTATAATGTATTTCGACCATCATTTCCCTCTAACCTCACACATTAGGGGGCATCTGTTATCCACCTAAATGGTACCTCTCCGTCCGAGTGCCGACATTCCTTATGTTGGCACACAAAAGGACATTTATGGATTAAGGGTTGCCTAAAACACTATAGATGGGCACATTATGAACTACATTTATCATCCATACAACTGGTTATTTTTACTTTTAAATATGTCAAGTTCTGTACGCGCCTCTTCTTATATGCAACTTGCGTGTTGTACGCAAGTATCGGTTATCGCATCTCGCGTACAGATTTGTACGCTGGTTACCCTTAGAGAAACTCACGTGTCATACACGAGTTGCCATTTTTAATGCCCACGTACACCTTCCTTCGACATTAAAAATAATAAATCACGATTATCTGATATTTGTTAAGCCCTTAACCATAATCACCTTAACTGTCTCAACCTCCTCAGCCCTCGAAATTGCCTTATTTCACTAAGTATAAATAAAGGCCTTGGGGAGGGTATTAATCAATAATACTTGGAGAGCAAAGTTATGCTGGTGGAGTCTATTCAGAAGTCTTTGGAGCAGTGGAACTCAGAATCCTTCGGTTGCAGAGGAGTCCTTGTCTCAGGCATTGGGTTGTAATCTGAACTCATTCATTATTCTTAATAAAGATAATCCTTCTTCCATATGTGTCTTGAATGTCTTTCATGTATCATGGTTTGATGAATATTTATGATTAAGCACTTTGTATATGATTTATCTAACCTGTTTTATATACATGTATCATCTTGCATTTGGAGGATTTGCTTTTGACAGGTGAAGGAGAAGCATCCCAGAAGGCTTTGGAGGAGAAGCAGAGTGGAAGAGGACAAAGCTAGGATCAACCGTCATGTTTCAGGTGAGTCTTTTCTATCCTCCTATTTCCCTTTTTGTACTCTAGATTCGATTTCCTACAAGTTTTATGAGTATGTTGGTAACCCTAGACCTTCGGTTATAAGGTGTTTATTCCTGTACAATACATACCATGAGCATGGCATCTCATCCAATGTGTGGATAAAAGAATGGACCCACTCATACTTTGGTTGTGATAACCACAAAGTCTAACACTCGATCAGATGATCATTGGGGTCATTCCTCCCACAGTACCTTCCATCTTGGTACTCTTCTGTGTTACCAAAGTGAACTGTCATCAATCTTCGATATTGCAACCACTCATTGATCAATTTTTTATGTGTATCCCACCAACATGCTGGCATAGATTTCAGCGCTTCATGCAACACCAACAATCACTGCAGTGCTGACACCTTATCCTCAAATTCCACTAGAAAATCAGACAACTCTGATATTCCTTCATATACTGGTAATTCAACTATCTTAGTTGCGACTCAACATAATGACTGAGTAATCAAAACACACTTCATGAATTTCATTCTTCCAGTTCTCTAAAGCATCATCAGAGTCAGAAGACACAGAGCTGGAGCTACACAAACCAAGTTCCCCATTGATAGTCGGATGGATGTAATATTCTAAAATATTATATGTATGATCCCATCCTCTTACAGCTTCATCCTTCACTGGGTCAACATAACTTCTTCCCTGAGTTGGATCCATCGGAGCTATAACTCTGATGTCTTTATTCTCAAAGGTCATCACTCGCTTCTTAAAATTAATCACTGCCAAGCTGTCATTGGCCCACCCAATCCCAAGCAACAAGGGATAGGAGTCTCCGCCATCAACAAAGTCCATAACATCAAAATCAGCATAAGTCTTCATCCCTTTAACTTCCATGTCAAGACGCAGAACTCTCCCAATTGGTGTTACTCTGGCTTGGTTAGCCAGTCACAATTGTATGGAGGACCAAACCAACTATTGGCTCCCCATCATTTTCTATGTCTTCCTTGTTAGAATATTGACATCTAAGCCTAGATCCAATATGACTAAGTCTAACTCATACTCCCCAATATGAATATCCATGCGCATCTCTTTTCCTGTCTTCTTATTATGTAAAGAGTTCACCATGGAATCTTTCTGTCCCTTGGTCGGTCGATGTAACCAACTCTCAATCTCAACAAGAGTATCGAGATCCCTTGCTAGTGAAAAGAAACTTTCAAAGAAGTTATGTAAGGTACCATGTTGTTGCGATGGTATTGCTAACGAAGTTGAATCAAAAGCAGTTGGAATTTCATAAACAAGGAACTTACCCAGATCTCTTCTTATCACATCATGTGCTTCAAAGAATGTATCTTTCTCCACGTTGACATCTAACTGCACCCTCTTCTTTCCATCCAACCTGATTTGTGGACTTTCCTTCTCTTGTCGCCGCACCTCCGTGAGTAATGATAACAACATTAGCCTCCTGCATCCTGGGTTCTGCTGAGATCGTCGCAACTGTTGATCCTTGATTTTGGTTCAATGGTGGATTCACAAGTTAGTTCAAATTCTGATTTGCATTCTGGTTTTGATTTTGAATCTGGTTCTAGTTTTTATTATGCAATTGGTTCTGGTTCTAGTTCTGTAACTGCAGAATATTCCCTCCCTTCCACTTCACGATCAAATGTGAATAGTTCTCAACAGTGTGGTAAACAACGATACAGTAAGTACACTATTCCTACAATTATGGGCAATCTCTCTGATAATGTCCCAGCACTCCACAATTATAACATGGCACTAGTCCACGAAATCCTTGTCCTCCTGGAAATCCTCTACAGAATCCTCCTAGCTGCTAATACTGTAGATGATTGACTTGCGACTAAGGGGATTCAACTGCTTCTCAACATACTACTGTGACTAAGCATATTGTGGTTTTTGCAGAGCGATCTACATATGATTGTACTAAGGTTGTAGCACAAACTGCGATTGCAGTACAAACTACATCTGTGGTTGCACCTATGGTAGAAACTGCAGTTGAGTTGGCAGTTGTACCACCTATGGCTATGGTTGCTGTAATGCTCGATGGTCCTCTCCCTTCACATAGTACATGTCCATTGTTTTGTCCCGAAGTAGATCATATGCGCGACAATCCTTATCTTCAATCCCAACAGACTGGAAAAATGTGCATTATAAATTTGTCAACTTTGTGACCATATTCTGCATATAACCATAATATTCATGTTTATTCCCATAAACCTTACAAATACAACACCATGTAATACTGCCATAAATTATTGGGTTTGATGCTCCCAATAATAGGTAGCTCTAGAATTTTGGGAACTGATCCTTATGATGTCCCTCTGTGTGACATCAAGTACACCACACTTCCTCCCGATGCTCTTTTCCTTTCTTGATATCTTGCAACTAGAGGGTCAGATTTGCTAGGTGTGTTTGGATCTGGTTCATAACGAATACATTTTAGCTAATAGGTACAGCTTCTAACTTCATTGCAATCTCCAAAGCCTCACTTTGTGTTGTAATCTTTTTCTCCATCAAAGGTATTCTAATATGATATACTACTACCATGATGAACCATTCCTTATGACGAATATCACTCATCTCAAAGATAAATCTTGCCATTAGTGTCTTTAATCGCTGATCGAAATCCCAGACAGTTTCATTTCGATACTGCTTAATTTCCTTCAGTTCTATCAAGTATTGCACCTCTAATTTTGGTTTTATGAACTCTTCAATCAATCCTTTTCTGACTTCAACCAGTGTTTTCACTCGAGTTCCTGTAGGAAATTGTACAAATTTCATGAACCAATCCAGTGCGCAACCTTAAAGGGTTGTCGCCAATTGACCTTCCTTGACCTCATCATTTGTATTTTGTTTAACAGTCCACACTGCTTCACACAAAAACCAGTATTGATCAAGATCCTCAGTCTCATTCCCATGAAATAGGGGTAACTTTGCATCATCTCCTTCCATCCTAGGCCTTCTTCCTATAGCCATTGATCTATTACTATTAGACTGTTGTTGACATGTTGGATAGGGGTATGTCAAACTCGTGTTTCTTCCTGAGTGTGGTGCAGTGAAAAGAGGTGTGGGTATGTTGTTTTTTTGGGTCGAACTTTCCTCAGGCTCAGGCGTATCCTGGTAGTATCCTTCATCGCTGTAGGGTCACATTGTTCCGTGTGGTCTTATTTCACGGTCTCGAGTCTCATACGTAGCAGGACTCTCTCTTGGACTCTGCCTCTTCTCTTCCTAAAACCTTTCTCCTCCTCTCATAATACCACTTCCTTCCTTGGCTTCCCTCACATTCCCATCCTAAATTCCATCCATACACCCCATATCATTCCATCCAACCCTCGTCTCCGTGATACCCACATCCTACGCACCCTAGAGTTCTACTTTGCAGAGTTCATCTTCAATATGCATTTTTCATAGATTAGCATCTTAATAGACAATTGTAAATACAATAGAAACTTACCTCTTAGTCGGTTAAAGAACTCCCTTTCTTTGTTGCTATATGATCTAACTTTTTCGACCGCGAACTAATTGATATAGCCCTCCAAGATATTGTCAAGCTAGAATTCAACATCCCTTGATGCTTTGTTATCTACCTCATGCAACTTCTTGATCAGTTCCGAGGTCCATCTTATTGGCTCACCTCTTTGGAATTTTTTTTTTTTGGTATGTCAACCATGCCAACCACTCATACAAGATGATCGAAAATTTAGAGAAAAAGTACTCATGTGGACCATTATGCATGTACTCTGCCATCCATTTATCCATTGTCAATCTAGGGTTTTGATTCTCTTTCTCAGGGAACTCCCATATATTTTGGTCAAACAAATCTTGGATTTCTAGTCTCGTTGGATACCACAAAATTTCCTTCCTCCTCTTCGCACTAAGTTCCCAACAACAGAACCATTTGTTCACAAAAAACCAGTTGACAAGGGTTCTCTCTTTGTTGACACCCAAACCACTGCGATCTCCCTGAGCATCAGACCAACCAGGTTTTACCCTGTTTGGAAACACCTACGGAGAAAATGAAGTCTCACCCAAGATGTTCGAGGGAGAGCTGACAGAACCAAGTTTATGCAGTATGAAGGAGAACCATGTGTCTACTTATCAACTCAATGTGACATTATTCAACATATCTAATTATTCAAATTATGCATTAATAGGATCATATCATCATTCAGTGGACCAGATAAGCATACTTGGATCACATCAGACACATCAAAGAATAAACAAATCTCACAGTACATCATCATTCATAGCATAGAGACATCACATCATTCATAGATACACATTGCATTCACATTTGTATCGCAAAAAACAGGAAAAGTGGAAGATAGAAAATGATAGAATTATTCTTCTCAATCTCCATCATGTCATATTAACATTTGCAGCAAAACACGGATTCCCCAAAACAATTCTTCTGCTCACATACATGTATCCAAAAGCTCCAAGAAGGAAAAACCCAAGTCAAAGCCAAAGATTAAGCAGCTAAGAAGTGTTCGCATAAGACTTAACACTTGCAATTCTACATCTATTTATAGGCTTGCGCCATTACATTGTTGGTCCACTTAACCAACTGCCTAACTACTTCTTAACATAATATACAAAATAATGACCACAATCCACATAATGCTGTCCAAATCTACAAAATATGACCAAAATACATAACATATTGTAAATCCGACTTGCACGTCATTTTCTTCCTTGCACAACAACCGTGACGTTGCACTTGTAAGTTACCCCAAAACTATCTGCCATCATAAGAATAAGTAATATAACCACTAGCTTCAATTGAGAAAGATAGTAAGGTGTCAAGGAAGAGGAAATCCGAACAAAACTACAGAAACCTGGTTCAGAAAGTTACCCATAAAGAGATATCTGCTGTGAGACTGCATCTGCATCATTGGTGACTGAGCCTTCCTCTGTGAGGTCGATATCTTGGATTTTATTGATGAATAAACAAGGGTATGAACCTGGTTCAAAGGGAGAAACACAAACAAATGGTTTTGTTGTGGGGCTCGTGAATCATTTTGTGAGGGATATGTTTTGTCATCCTACAAAGCTGTAAATTCAAGAGTGGGTGGATTCTAAAGTATTATAGTTTGCACGAGAAGAAAGTGAAGGATTGCAGTTGAATCCGAAAAATTGGTTGGAGCGATTCTGCTATAAGGATATTCATGAAAATTTCTTTTGTGAGTTTCCTATTTTTTTGTAGGAGTGGTTGTTGAAGCTAGCAACCCAATGAAAAAAATTCCAAGGAGGAGAACCAACAGAGTGGAGTCGTCAACTATTTTAGCAGCTGAAAAGAACTAGCAACCCCATATCTAGAGGTGCTGATTTCTGGGTTGGTAGTATTTTTGGTGGATATCTCACAAAAATCATCTTCGACATTATAAGGTCATATAGTGAACTATAAAGGGAATTTTTCCAAGGACCCTGAGGAAGGTATTTGACAGCTTCAAAAATATGGTCAAAATTATTGTATGTGAGAAAGGGATCTCGATAATGGAATCCGAGGAGTAAAGAAATGTATATATTGACCTAGTATATGTCATATAATAAGTGCAAGAAAAATCAAGCAAGGTAAGTTGAGATGTTCCCTGGTGATAGAGGAATTGCACTAGAGGGTGGACGTCTAAGAAGTGGAAGGATATTTAGGTCGGGAAAAAGAAGAAGAACTATGACAAGAATATGAAGTTGTAGTATGACTAGAGGAGAAGAATACAAGTTGACATCAGACTTCAATGAATATTCTTGTGACGAGGAAGAAGAATATCATCCTATCCCTAAAATAGAAGAACAAGAAGCCCCATATCCAGAATACAAATATTGCAAACCTATGACTTTTTGTTTGCCTCCAGACGTAAGGTCCAGAAACACATATCCTAGTAGGTTTGTCAATACAAGTAATACTAACTGTGGGAATAGTAGACAAGGAAGTCTTACTAGCAAAAATGTTTACCCAACAGTACCAAGGACCAATATAGTGGTTGGAAATTATATTAAGATGACGATATTCAATGGAAATGGTTTAAAATATCCAGAGCAACATTGGTTTCTATGTGAAGTCATAGGGATCGTGCGACGGGTCCAAGATGAAGAAATAAAGAAGGTGTATATGATCACAATATTGAGGGTTCATGCACTTGATTGGCATATTAAGTTCCTTGTGGTTCCAATGGGAGTCACATAGAAAAGGCTCGACCAATTCGAGCAAGACTAATAGATGAATTTAGAAAATCCCAAATTTGAATCTCAATGTATTATGGATATTAAAGAGATTGAGCAATTGTCTATGGAATCCGTGTGGGACTTCGACCAAATATTTAAGACATTAATGGCTAAAGTAATATTCTAGATGTCGGATGTACAATACAAAGAATAGTTCATTTTAGAGTTGTTACCACACATACATATTACCTTTATGGAACAAAATATTGTGTCACGGCTTGAAGCTATGGAGCTAGCCATGAAGCTAGAATCCTCACTTGTAGGAGAGACTGGTGCAATGATGCGAATTTAGTCAAAGCTATCTAACCTTATGTTGTAACTCCCGGATATTAATAAAGGGAAGGAAGTTGAAGAATAACTTTGATTTACAATATTCATAACTGAAGGACACCACAAGGATAATTTCCCGATGTTCATTAACTATGTCGCAATAGGAGTGCCGAAATAGATAAATACACAAGGGATGCCTTGGTGTAGAATATTCCAAAAGATAGGTCATCGATCAAAAGATTTATTGTACTTATAGAAGATTAAAATGCACTAGCTAGTTTATATTGTAAAATTTGTAAATCAGTTGGCCATGATGATAAATACTATAGGCCATTCCAGTTGTTGCAATAGAAAATGATCGATGCCTATTTAATGAAAAATGAAGAGCAGATGCAAGTTGAGAGGGATCAAGGTTAATATCCATAAGATCAGTATCGTCATACCCATTATCCACAACAATAATACCCTCAATAAAGAGGGGGTATAAATTTGTGAGGTCGAGGGCAAGGAGGAGGATTTTGCTGTGGAAGAGTCAAAATGATATGTTGTAATTGTGGGAAACCAAGAAATTTTTCTAGGGACTACATGAGCACTGTATAGAAATGTTTGTATTGCAAATCCTTTGACCATAATTTCGACCTATGTCCATAGTTGATTGCAAAGTCGCAAGCTCGGAATGTGGGAAATCCAAACCCTCTACAGAATCCCAATCCAAATCCCAACCAAAATTTCAAGATGATTTTTATTGAGCCAAGGGAACCAAATATTGTTGTCGTGACAAGGGGAGTTTCTATGACTAGAGTAGACCAAGATGCATAGCATGAACAACCGTAGGTTCAACTAGCCACACAAAATAAAGTGACATTCATCATCCAAAGAGCATTCTTGGATGCATGACCATAATTCATCAGCGTATGCTCCTATACTACCAAGAAGACCAATAATGGATATGCTTGAAAGGATCAATCAATTATTTCAAAAGCTACCAACGTGAAAGATTAGTAAGATTAAATGTTTTTTTAGAAGTTGTTTATCACTAATACAAGATAATGATGTTGTCACAAAATTGACAGATCCAATAGAAGAACCTCTGATAATATGTGTGACCAAACAAAAGAGTAACCCAGGTGGGAAAAATATTAAACACCAGTCACGAGTTAAGAACGAATACCTATATAGAAGATTACAATATGGACTACACTATCCTAGACTTGGGCTCTGATTTCAACATTCTGACAAGAAAAACATGGGAAATCATGAGGAAACCATGATAGGAGTGGTCTCCTATTTGTCCCATATTATAAAATCAGTTGAAATTCCTACCGATCAGTTGACTAACTCAAGTGGTTGTCGAGGTAGAAGGATTGAGAACGTATGCTTGTTGGTCACCCTATATGCTAATTAATTACAACTAACAAACATATTGCTCAATATGAATGGTTAACCTAGCGAAGTATTTTTGTTTCAAAGATAATTAGCACTATATGTGCATAAACACTAAGTAGTTGATTGAATGAATGAAATATTAACTGTGCTACTTATTTTCTTATTCAAACTCCTCTCATGTCTAAACTGATCTAAATTACCCACCTAAGAATTCAGAAATGCAATTACCTTCCTACAATATCAATCCAGCAATTAATAAATCTAGAAATAGATAACTAGACTTACTTTTGCAAGAATTTAAATCCTATCAGTATCAGACTATACATGAGTCCGTCGTAACCAGTTTAATTCAACTAATATAAGAAATGGAAACAACAGTAATTGAACCAAACAAACTCCAAACTATAATCTGACTAAATTAGCAAACCTGAGGAACATAAGTAATCAAAAGGGACTGGAGCTGAGCTTGACTGTAACAACTGCTGGAACACATGCATAACATAAACTATCGTACAGAGTCGAATGTCACACCACACTATTGTAGCTTAAGAGGAATGGAAACATTGACTATCAAAGGAAACACAATGATCAACCATTATTGTTGCAACTAACTATAAATAATCCATCTAATATAATTTCCACACCACGCAAGAAAATGATCAAAGAATCTAATTCACTCGCCGAACTCTATTGGAAGGCAGACCTAGCCTACAAACAGAGACGTGGAGGATAACACAAATTAAGACCCAAAAATCTGAAGAATATTTCTCCTTATATTAAAATGACTAATTACAATTACAACTCTCCGTCATAGCTTACAAGGTCTCATCAATAATCAACCAACCCTTGGCTCAGAATGATTCCCCATATTTATACATGAACAACATAATATTCACCCTCTAGTATCGGGAAACCATGAAGATATATGATCTTTAGGCTGCCTTGTTACAATGAGTTGTTATAGCTATGAGTGAAATTGAATGGAAATAGGGAATGTAGGGAATATTTTTTCTTTGGTCGTTAGTGGATAGACGAAACCAATTAGATAATAGATACCATATCTGTTGCAGCAATGCCTTAAGCAGCGGTGTGTTGTTCTAGCTAAGTCTATTGCAACTACCACATGGAATAATGAACTTTGTTTACGTCCAGGTGGTACTAAATACTCATTTCCTCTTCAGACCACGTGGGTTGCTACCACAGGGACTTCACTTAGTGAACCTCTCACATAGCACGTGCGATCATGGGATATTAAAGAATACCCTTAATTTCCAGAGATATTGACCCGAACTCTTTTTGTTGAAACCCCCTCCCAATACTTAAAACCTCCTCTCCAGCCCTTTTTATACCTCAATCCTTATAAACCACCCTACCCACCCCCACCTTAAACCCCTCATCCCCCCCAATAACTGCAATATATTGTTTCAATTTTTGATAATTTAAAAACCCACAATATGAACTAACGTGATAGGATATTGGTCAACAAGTGAAGCCCCCTGTGGTTGCTACACCTGTGTTCCTCAAGGATTGAACTATCTTTATAAAATCAAGACATGTTAGCATAATTCAAGAGATAGAGTTATAACCATAATAGCCTTAGGAATTAATAGAATAAAACAATAATTAATCATACTTGTAAATATTTAAGCTCAATGTGAGGAAAAACATTTCTCTAGTGTGTAGAAATGAAGTAGGACAAGGAAAAAAGGATATAATGGGTGTGATAAAAAAGGGCTATTACAAGACCCAACATATTCCCCCAACTATCCAGTTGCATGTCCTCATGCAACAACTTCCACTAATCTGAATTTGAATCTGGGTTTGGACCTCGTTCATGGAGAGAGGAAAAATTGTAGGAGCGTTCAGGAGGTTCACCCCCATCTAGATATCCTTTACAAGAAACCAAGTATCTCTAGCACTGCTTCTCCTCTGCCTTAGTCAATGAAAAATCATCCTTTTATGGCTATGTTGGGCACAATATGAGTGGAAAATTAAATTTAAGTCCCAGCCAGTGAACTCTGTTGATGTATTTGTAACTTCGGAATGTATTCACCTATGTATCTTATGTATTGTACCCCGATGTTTATTCCAGGAAGTGTCTATAATGTATTTGAGTCATGACATGCCCCAATGTTCCTATCGGGAGGTTCTATAATGTAAAAAATTCATGCAAGTCATTGTGGGTAACTCTCCTATTGTTCAAGGGTTAAAGTCCCCGCAGTTCTAGGGCACCAGGGTTGTTAGACTCACCTAGTGAAGTCGGTCCTACTAGGGTTCTGTGAAGTCGGGAATTAGTATAAATAGAGAGATAGCCTCTCTATTTAACACACACTCAGTCACACTCAGTTGTAGCACATAACTGAGGAAGAAGAAGAAACTGGGGCTAGGAAGAAAGATGTTACTGCTGCCAGGAGATCATCTTACTGTTTTGGGATTTTCTATTTTGGTGTTGATTCTATCTCTGAGTAAGTTGCGGGGTTTTCTCCATTTATGGTTTCCCCAAGGAAAAACACTATGTTCATTGTCTCTTGTGTTTGATTGTTGTGCTTTTTATTCTCTTAGTTAAATATCCTAATATACTGCTAGCTTAATGTTAAAAATCTAACATGGTATCAGAGCTAACCTAAGAAGAAGACACTGTGCAGCTATAGGAAGTAGGGCTTCCTATCTTTTGGATCTCTCTCCACAAATTTTCAGCAAAATAAGGTTGGATTAACTCTCCTCCCTAGGGCGCATCTTTCTATCGAGGTAGAATCCAATTCTGAGGTTTTTTAGTTTTGGACCCGACACTACTACCAGAAATTAGGGCTTTCCGCAGAAGTGGAATTTTTTAGTGAGCCCAGGCCTGGATTGATCTCCTCCTCAAAATTGAAGTTAGATATCAAGATCAAAGCATTTGGTTGGATAGAACTCCAAAAAATTCAATCCCTAATCTTCTCCTGAACCAGCACTGCATAAATTCAACTCTAGATTCAGATCTGACATCTTGTCCTGGTAAGATCTAAATATTTTGTATTTCCATTTAAGGTTCTCAGTTAAGATGTCTCATCATACCAAGCTTGATGAAAAGCTTGAGGGATCTGATAACTTCTGAGCCTGGAAATATAGGATCTCCTTGGTACTGGAAGAAAATGAGTTGGACTCCTACATCAATGAGAAGGTTCCAGTTCCAGAGGGAGATGAGGCTAAGGCCTTACATAAGAAGAAGTTGGTTATGGAAAAGAGGATTATTGCTGATTCAATCAAGGATCACCTCATATCATGGGTGTCTTCCCTAAAGATAGCTAAATCTATATTTGATTCCCTAACCAAATTGTTTGAAGGAAAGAACATAAAATGGAAGATGACCTTGAGGAACCGGTTAAAGAATGTGAAGATCTAGAATGCGGAGACCATTTAGTGTTACTTTACAAGGGTCTCCCAGATCAAAGAAAAAATTGCAGTAGTAGATGAAGAAGTGGAGAATGAAGATATTGTAATGACTACCTTGAATGGTCTCCCTAGGACATGGGACTCTTTCATTCAAGGTATCTATGGATCTACAAGGGAAGTCCATTGTAACTTCCAAATGGATCTACAAGATCAAGCATGCTGCAGATGGCAGCATCAAGAAATACAAAGAAAGATTAGTGGCTCGTGGTTTCTCCCAGAAAGAAGGTATAGATTATGAAGAAACCTTTGCACCTGTAGCCAGATACACATCCATCAGATCAGTACTTTCTCTGGCTGCAGTGATGAAATGGAAGATACACCAGATGGATGTCAAGACTGCTTTCTTGAATGGTGTAGTAGAAGAGGAAGTGTATGTGGAGCAACGATTCGGTTTTGAGACACATGACAGGGAGTCTCATGTGTGTAGATTGAAGAAATCCCAGTATGATTTGAAACATGCACCCAGGACATGGTACACAGAATTGATGGTTTCCTATCCAGTTTGGGATTTACCAAGAGTAAGGCAGATTCCAATCTTTACTACAAGGTTGAAGATGGAAATCCAGTGATACTCCTATTGTATGTGGATGATCTGTTTGTAACAGGTATGGATGGGTTGATTGCTAATACGAAGAGGAAACTCACTGCTGAGTTTGAAATGAAAGATTTGGGTATGATGCACTATTTCTTAGGCATGGAGGTGTGGTAGAATGAACATGGAATCCTCCTTGGATAAGGGAAGTATGTAGTATAGATTATGAAGATATTTAGGATGATAAATTGCAAGGCCATAACCACACCTATGGAATCGAACCTGAAGCTATTGAGTGATGCTTCATCAGAAGTGATTGATCCTACGATGTATTGTCAGATGATTGGGTCCTTGATGTACCTGAAAAACACAAGACCAGATATTTTCTTTGCTGTGAACACCTTGAGCTAGTTCCTGACAGATCCGAGACATGTTGACTTGATTGCTGCAAAGCATATTCTGAGGTACCTGAAGGGTACATTTGATTATGGGCTCAAGTACGAGGAAAATCAGAATATTAACCTGGAGGGTTATGTTGATTTAGATTGTGTAGGTAGTGCCATCGATAGGAAGAGAACTTCAGGATGTTGCCTCAGTATGGGATCAGATATGATCTCTTGGTTTAGCAGGAAGTAATCCTATGTGGCACTGAGTACAACTGAAGTAGAGTATGTCGCAACTTGTTCAACTAGTTGCGAGGCAATGTGGCTAAGAAAGATACTGTCTGATTTATTTGATCTCCAGTTGGATTCTACTTATATATATTGCAACAACTAGAGTTGTTTGAAGTTGTCAGAGAACCCTGTGTTCCATGACAAGTCAAAGCATATCGATATCAAGTATCACTATATCAGAGATATGGTGTAGAGAGGAGGAGTAAAGCTCCAGTATGTTGCGATGGACAAACAAATAGCTGATGTGTTGACGAAGCCATTGGCTAAAGTGAAGTTTGAGTACTTCAGGGAGAAGCTTGGTGTTCTCCAGATCGAGGTTCCCTCCAAGGGGAAATCATGAGACATATATCCATTCCTACATGGTGAGAGGATTAGGTTCCTTCCATGGTCAGATGTAAGGGCCAAGCCATTCTGACATGGTAAGAGGATTTGGTTCCTTCCATGTTAGATATGACTGCTGAGCCATTCTGATGTCACTATAGGATTGGTTCCTACATGATCAGATGTAAGGGCTGAATTCCATTCTTGGAATGGAGGCACCTGGTCAGCTACCATGAATACTCATCTTGGTGTTGAGTTTCCATTCTATGGAAGAATGGAGGCACCTGGTCAGTTACTAGGAATACTCAGTTTGGGACTGAGGGCCATTCTGATATGGTTGTGGGATGTAGTATTACATGATCAAATGTGAGTGCATGGCCATTCTGATGTGTTCCCACTTGATCAGATATAAGGGCTGATTCCATGCTCTGGGAGAATGGAGGCACCTGGTCAGTTACTAGGAATCCTCAATCTAGGACTGAGAGCCCTTTCGATGTGGTGTTTTCAGACATGGTCGAATGTAAGTGTAAATCCATTTTGATGCAGTGTTTTCAAACATGGTCAAATGTAAGTGCTGATCCTTTCCAATGTGGTTTTCTTGAACATGCTCAGATGTAAGTGGAGAGCCCTTTAGATGTAGTGTTTTTTAACATGGTCGGATGTAAGATGAGGCCTTCTGATGCGGTGTGTTCACACATGGTCGGATAAAAGTGCTGAGCCATTATGGTGCGATGTGTTTACACATGGTCAGATGTGAGTGCTGGGCCTTTCTGACAAGATGAGGTCAGATGTGAGTGCTCAGAGTGCCTTTCTGACAAGATGAGGTCAGATGTAAGATTTGGGTGGGCCATTCTGACTTAGGGTCAAATATAAGTTATGAATACCTACATGAACGGTAGGCCTATAACTAGCATGAAAAAGGGTTGGCTCTGTAGAACTTCCTATGAAGAGAAGAATCGAGAGATAGCACCATTATAAGATAGCACCGATGATGATGATCCAAACTTGATGATGATCTAGATCAAGTGATGATCCAGATGTGATGATGATCCAGACTTGATGATGATCTAGATCAAGTGATGATCCAGATGTGATGATGATCCAGACTTGATGATGATGTAGATCAAGTGATGATCCATATTTGATGATGATACAATGATGATGATCCAGTAGTCATGATGATCCAGATCCCGTGATGAAGAAGACTTGAAGAATAACATGACTTAGAAGATGAGTTGAAGATGAAGAAGACTTTAAGAAGAACATGAATTAGAAGATGACTTGAAGATGAAGAAGATGAATAAGACGAAGAAGACGAAGAAGATGAAGACAGCTTGAATATGACGATGACGAGATGATCCATTTGATACAGAGAAGAAGACTAGTGCTGAAAATTGTGTCGAAAGAATACATTCCTAGTTAAGAGGGAGCGTTGATGTATTTGTAACTTCAAAATCTATTCACTTATATATCTTATGTCTTGTACCCCGATGTTTATTCTGGGAAGTGTCTATAATGTATTTGAGTCATGTCATTCCCTGATGCTCTTATCAGGAGGTTCTATAATGTAAACAAGTCATGTCAAGTCATCATGGGTAACCCTCCTATTGTTCAAGGGTTAAAGTCCCCGTAGTTCTAGGGCACTAGGGTTTTTAGACTCACCTAGTGAAGTCAGCCCTAGTATGGTTTTGTCAAGTTAAGAATTAGTATAAATAGAGAGATAGCCTCTCTATTTAACACACACACACTCACACTCAGTTGTAGCACATAGATTAGGAAGAAAAAGACACTGGGGCTCAGAAGAAATAGGCTAATGATGTCAGGAGATCATCTTACTGTTTTGGGCTTTTCTATTTTGGTGCTAATTCTATCTCTGAGGAAGTTGCGGGGTTTTCTCCATTTATGGTTTCCCCGAGGAAAAACATTGTGTTCATTGTCTCTTGTGTTTGATTGTTGTGCTTGTTATTCTCCCAGTTAAAGATCTTGATATAATGCAAGCTTAATGTTAAAAATACAACAAAATCCACACTTATTCATGAAATCAACGTATCATTCCACCATAGGGAGAACCTTTTTAAAGGTTTTGAAACAATAAGGGTCATGTCACGTACCCATACCCCATCATTATGCGGAATTAAATTTTTTATTGAGAACCTTCACTGTTCATTGAAACAAAGGGCATGGTCATGAACCACATCTTGACATTTCCAACATTGTCATGCTTCCTCTTGTCTTCAATAGATCAGTTCAACAATCTACAAGGAAACATCTCAGAGGAGATCGGATGATGGAGAGAAAATGTGACTAAATAAACGATCCCGTAGACCAGATCTAAATCAATGGTTCAGAATTCACCCGCAAAAATCAACAGTGCGAAAAGTCGAGGTGTGGGGTTGGAAGTTACACAAAATATTGATCTTACTTCCCACAACCTGCATCCCGCATCGAAAATAGATCAATGGTGGAGAATCATCCTACAAAGATCAATGGTGTGGAGACTTAACTTGCAGGATTGGAAATATGGAAATTGCAACACCGTGATCCCACATCCTGCATCCCGCAAGTTGTGGTAGGAAATTTGCAGAACGAAAATCTGTGGAAACCAAAATCTGTGAAACGACATTCCGCATCCCGCATCCCGCAAAATCCTTAATCCCACAAACTGCGCAAATGAGGATTTCTAGCAGAAAAATCAACTTTTCAGATGAATTCTTGGATCGATCTGATCATCCAGGCCATTACCAAAATGGCCAATCTACTCTGCAACTTAGTAAAATGCATTGAAGGAAAAACATACATAGATGACTATAATTGAATTTATTCAGGAAACAAATCATAACTCAACATAGAAACATGTTCATCACATTCCATCAAGCAAATACAATGTAAGCATTACAGTTATAGAGAATTATGTGGACAAGAACACTTATCTTAAATAAATCTTGTCGCGCAACTAGCTATGTCGCTGCAATGTTCCACCCAACCATAGGCCAGTGTGCTCCTTAATCTGTCAGCAACACTGCCACCCCTGAGCTAGGCATGATTTCCCAGAGGGATAAGGGAATACTAGCAGATTCATATAGAGCCAAGGATGCAATTAAACTCAGCGAGGTCAACACAGTTGGGCTTCACATGCTGTAAGGGAAAAGCATCCCTCAGATGGGTTTCATGGGCCAATCAACCAAGCCATCTCACAATTGGGTTTCATAGACTATTCACAGTTAATACAGTATTCACCTTTAAGGACCAATCAAGCAAAGAGATGGGTTTATTAGATTGTTCATAGACAACCCATCTCTCTATTGGGTTTATCAGGCTACCTATCCAAGCCAACATTAGCATTTGTGTTTATGAGACTGTCCATCCAAATCTTACTTACCAAGTCAGGTGCAATAGACACAACTAATCCAACAGATGGGTTTAGTAGGATACCATCCAAGCCATCTTTCCACTTGGGTTTATCAGGCTTCTAAGGAAATGGGAAAGAAGAACTGCTAAGCTAGCGAGCTCATCTACAGAGCTAAGGACACCTTCACAACATCTATATAGCATGGATCCCCCTATTCCTACACACCCACCAGAAGGAAGTGTCCCCTTCTCTGCTCCACAGTCCCTCAGGATACACCTTCCCTTCCAGTGCTCTTCAGGATGTGCATGGCAGGTTCAGTAGCCACTCTTATCTTACTGTGAAGTTCCACACTAGGTTTATCAAGTGCATTCTACATCTCTCCCATTCCTAAGTCTCACACACAGTCAAAACCGAACCAGGTTTCACAATCACAACAACCATAGGGAGACTCTACATCACAGGATTACTCTGAACACGAGTAATAGGGTCTCATACGCTCTATAGTTTAGGATAATGTTGCAACACAACAAATACCACAATGTATAGGAAAAACAAATCACAGAATGTGAATGATACATACACAAAAGAAAGGATCTATTATTCTGTCACTTCTACACGATGACCGAGGAGTGAAGATGATGAATCCATGATCGAATGAGATGAATGATGAATGAATGCCCTTGTAACTCTCAAAACGTGAGAGTAGGAACCGACATGAATGCATGGGTCAAACTGACATACAGTTCTATTGTTTCTTGTCCCTAGAAGCAAAACACGACACTTTAGAGCCAGGTGCTCTTCCCCATTCGAAATTTATGATACCCTTCCCTTCCAAGAAATAACTGCCTCAACCACCTTCTGGTAGAATAAATGGTTAGGAAGAAAATACAAGAAAGAGGATAGTTAATAGTTTTGATGGATTCTCCCCATGACACATGGATTTTCCCCAAACAGGATCAAGATTAACATTCCCACCCTTTTATCCTTAGGAAAATCATGCCCCCATCTCATTATTTGTTGCATTGAAATAACTGGCTGTGGGTTTTCATTATATTGCATATTTACATGATGTTTACAAGTGTGGTTGACTCAGCATAGAAACTATAGGCATCAAACGTGATCGCCTATTCACAAACATTAATCAATGTAAGGGCCTTGGCCTTGAGGTCCTTATCATGATTTGATATAATATTTACATCACATGCATTAATGAAACGGGGTCAAAAATGGGGTGTTACATTCCCCTCCCCCTTCAATAGCACTGTCCTTATTGCTTGCAAAATTGAACAAAATGCTACACTGGCATCACCTCAATGGTCTGCAAAATTGAACAAAAATGGATGTGCCAATTGCATGGCATCCTCTAGCTCCCACGTAGCATCTTTAGGAACGTAGTGGTCCCATTGCACCTTTACTTTCCCTATGGCTCGATTCTAGAGCATGGTGACCTTCTTGTTGAGGATGCACGTTGGATTGATTCAGACCTCTCCCTCGGGTTCCACCTGAATCACATCCCAATTTATCACATGGTTAGGATCATGTACTTATTTCTTAAGCAAAGAAACATGAAAAACATTATGAGCTCTAGTGCTAGCAGGAAATGCAAGTCTATATGCAACTGGCCCTATTTTTTCAAGTAATTCAAACAACCCATAATATCTAGGGGACAACTTAGCACAACTGCCCAACTTCAAGGAAATCTTCTTTTCCCTCACTCTGAGGTAAACATGATCCCCAACACTGAACTCTTTATTCACCCTATGCTTATCAGCATAGCTTTTCTGCCTGTCCTGGGCTGCTTTCAGATTCTGCTTGATATTTACAACCTCTTGCTCCATTTCCTTGAGCAATTCTGGACCAATCACAATCCTGTTCATTGGATTATCCCAAGTCATAGGTGTCCTACACCTTCTGCCATACAAAGATTCATACGAACTCATCCCCAAGGATGCTTTCTATCCATTATTATAAGCAAACTCTACCAAGTGTAAGTAATCTTCCCACTTGGGTGGTTTATCCATCACGTATATGCGAAGCATATTCTAGCACTTGATTTACCCTCTCTATGTGACCATCAGTATAAGGATGGTAAGAAATGTTGAAGTTCATATTTGTACCCAAATCCACAAAAAAACCCTTTGTTAACACCCAAAAAGTGTTCACTACCTCATCTACCCCACTACATGGCTCATTTGTCTATTTTCCTACCATATTTCCTTCAAAAACATGAAAATCCCACCAAAAAGCCTCCAAAAGGCCTAAAATGCCTCCAAAGGGCCATAAAACCCCTTTTTTCCTCCAAAAAAAATCCAAAATTCCTCTAAAATAGCAAAAATCCCCAAAAGGGAAGAAAAAATATAAAATAATGAGGAAAAGGAGGAAAAAACCCTAAACAGCTGCCCTAAACCACATGGTTTCCAAAAACCATGGGCAAGCACTCCACCACTAAAAAACTATAAATAAGTGATGGAGACCCCTCATTTCACATCCACAGTCACAAGCATCCTCACTCTGCCAAAATTGCTCTTGAAACCCTAGCTCACCCTTTGAGCTACTTTCACCATTGAGAGCCCCTTTTGGCCCATTTCCACCACCGGAGAAAGAGAAGGAGCAGCTGGAGCTCAGAGCAACCTCTCGGATCAGCACAAAGAGCTTCACCAACCTCCACATCGGAGGTAATATCAATAAAAAACCATTCTTTATATTTTGCTGTTTTGTTTCATGTACGTGTTTTAGATTACTTTCTATTCCTGCTTAGCATTGTTATTTACTTTTTACTAAACTGCTACTAAGGAGCCAGTTATCCTTAGTAGGTGCTCATTCACACAAGCTAGGGGTAAAACCCTAGCTACAGTTTTGGCGACTCCACTGGTTTTCTTTTGAATCTCTATTTTCAGTTAGTTTTTTCCTTTTGGCTGTCCCTTTCGGCCACTGTAAACCGCGTTTTTTCTTTCGGCAGCCACGTCTCGACTGCGTCTTTCAAGCCTTTACCTGCGACCCAACCACGGCTATCAGACTGTCTCCGACGCCCTGCCGGCGGATTCAAGTCTGTTACCTGCAATCCGACCATGACTATTCAGCCTGTTTGCTACGATCTGGCTGCGCCTGTCGGCCATTTTCCTGCATCCCGACTGTGCCTGTTAGCCCATTTGCTGTGACCGCCGCTTTCAGCCCCCTAGTTGCGTCCCCACCGTGACTTTCAGCCCATTTGCTGCGACCTGAAAGTCGTTTTTAGCCCCCTAGCTGCGTCCCGACCGCGACTTTCATCCCATTTGTTATGATCCGAACGCCGCCTTCAGCCCCCTAGCTGCGTCCCGACCGCGACTTTCAGCCCTTTTCCTAAGATCAGACCATGTCTTCCGTCGAGAAAGCCGCGACCTGTCCACGCCTGTTTCATTCAAACCCGCGGTCCGATCGCTTGCTGTTGCCTCAAACCCGCGGTCTGTTTTCTGCATATTTTACTGTTTTTAAACCCAGCCCCTTTGCTGCAATATTTTCTGCATCTGCATAGCCATCTGTTCCACCTGCAGCCTTACTTCCTTACAGTCTTTTCTGCAACATAATTTCTATTCCATATTTTGAAATTTCAGCATTTTTTCAGAAAATTTTGCATGTCAAAGTTGTGGATTCAATATTATTGATTAGAAGGTTGCCCCTTTGTGTGGCACTTCTATTTCGGGTTCATCACCTCACGAGCACACACTCTGTCACCTAAATCAAGTGAGACTTAAAAACTACTTAACTCAACCAACATTCTAACCCCATTTGGGGAACACAAAAGAATCTTTGTAGTTAGGTAGGATCGGGGGGATAGGCTTCCAATAACACCCCTCGGTTACTTACACTTGAGACATAGCTATTTTCCACTTAGGGAACCAAAATCCCCTAGTATTTTTTGGCATGGTCACCACCAGTTTACCAGAGGGCCTCTCCCTTAGGAGGGTTGAAGTCGCGAGATTGGTTCCGGAGGCCTGAGTGGAATACTGCACTCCATTCAGTAACTGAAGGGCTACCTTTCACAGTTCTCGAGATATCCCTGGATGGGGGTATTGCGGTAAAAGGACCAAACGGCAAATTCACCTTTCTGGACATGTCATGAACGGGGTATCTTAGTTTCCATTCTTCTAGGATTGACTTCCCGGTGTCCCTCCCGGTAGGGGGATATCTTAGCCACTTGGATTTCCTATTCATATTGTCTGACTTGTATTTCATCACCTTGCAGAGGATATGTCTAGTTGAGTCAGAATACTTTTAGTTAGGTGTTTGCATGCTCCCTTACCTCCTTTTGGTCTAGTGTGTCCACCGTTTTTATTTTTAGGAAACCTGCTGTTTGTTGGTATTCTGACCATTTCTGTTGACACTCCACCTATTGTAGCACAGCTGTTACATTGGGTGTTTTGAGTTGGTTGTTTGCCTGAGTGCCCTATTTTTCGAGCTCTCCTTCTACACACTCGGTTGCATTAGGATTTTTGAGCTGTCTTTTACTCACCTCGACCCACAGAGATTTGACACCATCTGTCACCATTGAGTCTCTGAGACATTCTCGGTGCCTCAGGGGCCAACCCCCACAGCACGGTTCACTTGAAACCACCCGTCATCGACACAGATCGTCTTCACTTGATACCACCTATCATAGAACTCGAGCCTTGTCACTTGACTCCACTCATCAGTGGCATCGGACTCCGTCACCCGATAGTGATGCCCCTTATTTTACCTCCGATTTTGAGCCAGAGTCTGAGAATCCAATTTACACAGCCCCTACTAACCCCATGGCTGGCGTGACTTCCACTCCCGTCTTGGTAGAGATCGCTAGTGGCCCTTCCACCACTACACCAGCTACCACTCCTGCATTGGGTATGCCCTCCATGGGGCTCCCATCTACTGTTCCACTCATGACACCTATTCCCATAGCAGGAATACCTATTCCCACTCCATCATTGGATCACACTACCCAAGGTGGTGCAGGACCATCCCACATCACCTCAGTTCCCCCACTTGGGGGCATTAGCCTCAACTTGGTCCAACCCACTACCGTGTCACATCCTACTTCCAGTTTTCCACTCATGGCTAGTCTCAACCTGCCTGACCTAGCCAGATTAACTAATGACCCTATCCGACACGACCCTGCGTGGCCTCACATTCCCACCAAGCTCCCCTCTGACATCCCTAAGTTCGAGGGCAAGGCGGGTGAGGACCCACAAAACCACATTATGTCTTTCCATCTATGGTGTTCCTCCAACTCCATAGTGGACGACTCTATCCGCCTCCATCTCTTACAGCGCACCTTCACCGGCTCTGTAGCCAAATGGTATATCAAGCAACCCCATGGGACCCATGCCACCTTTGATTCCCTTGCCTCCACCTTCCTGCAGTTCTTCCAATTACCTGTCCGCTATGATGCGAGTGTTGAGATCCTACTATCGTGCAGACAAAACACGGCTACCCACATCACGGACCACATTCATGAGTGGCGTCGACGCCGTAGCCTATGTAAGATTAAGTTAGACGATCGTATCTTCCTGGATTGGTTCCTCAAATCCCTTCTCCCTGTCATTGCTAAGGATGTGGCATCCGAAAGACCCTAGTCTAAAGAAGAGGCCATCCTTAAGGCCCAACAATTCGACCTTATTTACGCCTAGTCAGGTTATCTCTATACCATCATACCTGACGCCCCTCGTGGCGAGTCCTCCCAGCATGATGCACCGAGGGAATCCCACACTACCGACGGTATCATTGGCCATGTCTCTTCACATCCCCAACCATTTTCCATAGTACATCCTACCCCTGGCCCTGACCTTTCGCGGGCTACCTCACAGCCTGGAGCCACCAACTCGTATGCCCCCATGCAACATCACCACCATTCTCATGGACCCTCATGTCCACCGCAATGTTTCGTTCATGCGACTCTCGCTTACGCCCCCCCGGTTGTACCTCAACCCTACTACCACCAGCAGGCTGCACCAGCTCCTGCGCCTTCACAAGTCCAACCCGCTTATTACCCACCACAGGCAGCCCCTGCGGCAAACCCACAACCCGTTCCGCAGCCCTATCAGCAACCCCCTCAAGTTGTTGCACCTGCGTAGCCTCCACCTACATATCATCCACTGCAACCTTCTCCAGCACCTGCGCAGCCTCAGAATCCACCTGCTGCCCAAGGGCAAGTTTATGCTCAACAAAACCCGCAGCAAAACCAGACCAACCAACGCAACCAGGGCCAACAAAACCATGGCAGGGGACGAAATCGTGGGAATAACCAACCTGCAGACCAAGCTGGTCAACCCCCTAATCCCCCTGATAATAATAATGCGGCCCCTGCTAACCAGAACCCTGATCGCCTGCCCAAGCAGGCTAAAAACCCCAACTTGCGAACAAACCATCCTTGTTCTATTTGCGGGGTCTATGGCCACTACACACATTTTTTCCCACACATGGAGCGAGTTCGACAACTTTGGGCTGAAGATGCCCACTGCCAAGGGCAGGCGGCTCCTCAAGCACCACCCAACCCCCCACAACCTCAGCAGCCATTTTTGGTGCTGCAAAACCCCTTACCAACCCAAGGCGTAGTGAATACCCAACCATTGGCTCCCCCTCAAGCCAACGCACCAACCTAACAACAAATCACTTATGCTGCTCCTGATCAACCCATGCATGACTCAGGTACCCACCACTTGTTGATGAGGTCAACCTCCAGACCTGACGGACCCAATATGGCACCACCCCCGAAGTCCCTCCCGTCGATAAACCCACTAATGCTCATCCCACTGATAAGGCGTTACGTATACCTCCACCTCCACTAGATGGCGCTCCCAAAGCACCTCGTTTCCCACTTCACCGCATTAACAATAACCCCAATGCGCGGGCTGCGTCCAACTACAGCATTGTCGATGACTTAGCCCAATCCCCTGCAGCCATGTCTGCATTAGAAGTCTTAAAAAAATGTCCTTCGCAGCATAAGAATTTACTCTCATCCATTGGGGCTATCGATCCACATGATTCGAGTTTAATGGCATTTGATTTGGACCAATTCGAACCCCACATGCCTTCCACTTTAGCGTTCCAAGTTTGTGTTTCCATTCGGAATTTTGTCATCCATCGATGCATTATTGATGAAGGTGCCTCTACATGTGTCATGTCCACCCTCATCTGGTAGAAATTGGGATCCCCCACTCTCCAGCCGTCCACTACCGCGCTGCGAGCCTACGACGGTCGTTCAGCTCAACCACAAGGCCTATTAACTAACGTCCCCGTCCAGCTGACTGGAAAAACCGTCCTCATCAACATCGAGGTTATCAATGCATAGCTTGATTATAACCTTCTACTTGGCCGCAGCTACATGTACGCCATGCGGGCGGTTGCTTCTTCCGTTTTTCGTACCATGATGTTCCCCCATGAGGAACACGTGGTTAAGGTCGACCAACTCACCTACTACGATCCCAATGCCCCCATGGCACCCGAAAATGTTCTCCCCATGGTTGAACAACCTGTTTCGAGTGCCACCACTTCAGTTGTTTCCTCTATGGGGCCCAGAGTTTACTCAGATGCGCCTATGACGTTGACCTTCCAATCTATTCCACCCCCATCACCTGCCACTGACGTGTCTGACCTGTGTACCCTGTCCCATAATACGTGAACTCCTACTAATCAACCGCCCTTGTTGCCCAAACCACCTTTGGTACCTAGCCACATTGGTGCTACCCCCATCTATACCATTCCTTTCCTCTTCCCTCCATCAGGAGTAGTTAGCACCCCGGTCATGGCTACCCTCAGCCTCCCTGGTTTAACCTTAGGATTACCCGTTTGGTATCTTTCGCCTCCCATTCCCCCACCGACACCAGATCTCATCCTGCAACCGGTGCAACCCATTGTCACTACTAGTCAACCACCTCCCGGTGTCGCTACCCCTTCGTCCTCCATGAACCCCCCCCCCCTCCTGTTACCAAACCAACTGGGGCTAGAGGACCCCAACCTTACTCTGCCTTCCCACCTCCCAAGAAAGTCAAAAACCCCCCTGTGTTTCGTGCTCCTCCCAAATGCTCGTTGTGCGATGAGTTGGGCCATGCGACTCACCAATGTCCTCAATTACTGGCATTACAGGAACACATGGAACTGCTTGACGACGACCCCACTATCCCAGTTGTCCACCTTGATCCAACTCCCAAGCCTCGCGACAAATCCCTGCGCACTAATCAACCCTGTGCCATATGCGGTATTTACGGGCATTACACAAATCATTGTCCCAACCTCCCCGATTACATAGCAGCTCTCTTTGAGATGAACAATATGGATCTTGAGACCACACCACCCACCATTGAGGAGATCCACCCACCGAGTTCTCCCCCTTCCGGAGAGGTTAATACCATTTACATGATCTCTTCCATTGCTACTCCCTCATCAACCAATTTGACGAACCAAACTTTCCGCACCGATGAGGAGATCCTCAAGGCCCTCACTGCCCCGGAGTATCCCTGGGATGACATGCACCACCATTCCTACTTTCTCCCAGATGAATCCTCTTCTAACACTGCTACCCAATTTGCAGTTGAATCCAAAGACTTCCTTCCCCCCAAGGTCGACTGGTTCAAGGACCCTGTTCCCGCTCCTGATGCCTTCGAGGAGGGTAATATGGCCAACATCTCACCCATCATCCAAATTGATATCGCTTCCCTAGGAAGTTCCCCCGAACTCATCACTCTAGGAGCCTCTTGCAGTGAACAAGAGATTGAGGAATACAACAAACTCTTCAGAGAGTTCCGTGATGTCTTTGCCTGGTCCTATACCAAAATGCTCGGTCTTGACCTTGCCATTATAGAGCACCACATTGATACATGGCTTGACGTCCCCCCCGTTCGTCAGAAACAACGTCCCATTCATCCCTCAAAACTCCCAGCTGTCAAAGCAGAGATTGAGAAACTTCGCAAGGCAGGCTTCATTTATCCTATTGCCTATACCACTTGGGTTTCAAACCCTGTGCCCGTTAACAAAAAACAAGGCACCATTAGAGTATGCACTGACTTCCGAGATCTAAACCACACCTGTCCCAAAGACAATTTCCCCATGCCATTTATTGACCAGCTCATCGATGCGTGTGCGGGGCATGAAGGCCTCTCGTTCATGGATGGTTTTTCTGGATACAATTAGATCCAAATCCGTAAGGAAGACCAGTACAAAACTGCCTTTACTACCCCTTGGGGAACCTTTGCCTATCGTGTCATGCCTTTTGGCCTAAGAAATGCTGGTGCCACATTCCAGCGGGCCATGACTTATTGCTTTCATGATTTGGTCCATATCCTACTCGTCTACCTTGATGACCTTAGAGCTCGTTCCCGGAAACGATCAGACCACCTTAACGACCTTCGACAAGTTTTTCTTCGTTGTCGCAAATATCAGATCTGCTTGAACCCACACAAGTGTGTCTTTTGTGTTCCGACGGGCCGATTGTTGGGCTTCATTGTTTCTCAGAAAGGAATTACTGTTGATCCCTTGAAATTCCAAGCCATCTTAGACCTTCCCTCTCCTCGAACGCTCCGGCAACTCCAAAGTCTGCAAGGGCGATCCAATTTCCTTCGATGCTTCGTTCCCGATTATGCCACAACCATTCACGGTTTCTTGCACCTGCTCCGTACCCATGTACCCTTTGTCTGGGACAAGCAAGAAGAAGCTGCATTCGAAGCCCTCAAGAAAGCTCTCACACAAGCCCCCTTGATCTCCCCCCCGGATTTCTCTCAGGACTTCATCCTTTACGTCTCGGCATCTGAGCATGCTGTGTCCAGAGTCTTGGTTCAAGAAGACACCTCACACCAAGAGCATGTCATTTACTACGTCAGCCAGACCTTGTCCAGCCCACCCCTACATTACCCATATGAGGAGAGACTAGCCCTAGCAGTGGTCTTTTCCGTCCAAAAATTGCAACACTACATTTTACTTAGTCATACCACAGTCGTCACCGACTCCAACCCCATGGTATATCTCCTAAACCAGCGGCTCCTGTAAGGTCGTGTGGCTAAATGGGTCATTATCCTCCAAGAATATGACCTCACTTTCTGAACACCTAAGAGCACTAAAGCCCTTGCGCTTGCCTAGCTCCTCACCGATCTCCCTTCCTTTCTCCCAGCCCCACCCATCTCCGATGAGTTACCTGACAATCACCTATTCACTATCTCGTCTGATGACCCATGGTACGATGATATCTTGTTATACTTACACACACAGAATTTCCAACCCACAGTGACTCGTAATGAACGTCGTCGTATCTGTCACCAGGCCTCTCGCTACCTTCTCTTAGGAGATGTACTTTACCGGCGAGGGGTCGACACAATTCTTCGTCGTTTCCTTACACATGAGGAAGTTGAGCACATCCTTAACGATTGTCATAGTGGTTCCTGCGGCGGCCATTTCTCAGGGATGGCCACTGCCCAAAAGGTCATCCGCGCCGGATACTTCTGGCCCACACTTTTCACCGACTGGATCACTGCGGTCAAGCATTGCCATAACTTCCAACTTTTTGCCCCTAAGGCCCGGACACCACCTGCTCCTTTACACCCGGTTGTCACCGTTGGTCCCTTTTGTAAGTGGGCCATTGACTTCATGGAGTGTATACCCCCATCCGCGAACGGCCATAAGTACATTGTCATCGCCGTCGATTACTTCACCAAATGGGCGGAAGCCATGCCCACCTTCAATTGTACCGCTGACACTGCTGCCCGTTTCTTTTTTAACCATGTTATCACTCGATTCGGGGTCCCTAAACAGTTGGTTCAAACCATGGATCACACTTTGAAGATTCCGTGTGGCACGAGTTATCCACCCTCCTCAAGTTTGAACACCAATTTTCCTCTGCTTACTACCCTCAAGGGAATGGTCAAGTAGAAGCTGTTAACAAAATCCTAAAAACCATACTCCAATGCACTGTTGACCGGCATAAGTCCAATTGGCACCATATGCTTTTCCCTGCCTTATGGGCTTACCGTACCTCCACCAAAACCGCCACTGGTTTTACCCCGTTTCATCTCGTTCACGGTGTAGAGTCTGTCCTCCCCATCGAGTGCCAGATACCCGCCTTGCATATCGCCGTTGAACTCCTCCCCGACACCTCCCCCCTTGAGCAACGTCTGCTATCCCTCGAACAAGAAGATGAAGATCGTCGTGCCACTCTCCAGAACATCGAAGTGGACAAAAACCACTCCAAAGCCGGTTATGACAAGCATGTCCACCCTCGAACTTTCCACGAAGGGGATCTCGTCCTCTCCTATGACCAAGCCCACGACAAAACCGGTAAAGGAAAGTTTGAATCCATGTGGCAAGGCCCTTACATTGTGTAGACTTGCCTGGGCAAGGGGGCATACATTTTAGCCGACTCTGAAGGCCACCCTTTATGCAACCCCCGTAATGGGTTGTTTCTTAAACGTTTTTACCCATAACTGAAACCGTGACCTCATTGGTCCGCCTTGTACAGTTTGCTCTCTTTTTTGTCTTTCACCTTCTTTACCATAATCTTACATTCATCCTTCTTTTGCATGCCCACAGATGGACCATCTTCCACCTTGTTACACTGGCTTTGCTGATGGCGCAAGTCGCTAGTCTCCTAACCTGGCTTCTGCAGCATGGGTCTTATATTCCCCTTCCAATGAATTGATTCACCTTGACGGAATATGTATAGGCGCCGCTACCAATAACTAGGTGGAGTATGATGCTGTGACTGGTCTCCTGACTGCTGCCCTCCAGATGGGCATATGTCACCTTCATGTGTTTCTGGACTCCCAGCTACTTGTCTCCTAGCTCAACAACTGCTACCAGGTGCGTGATCCTTTCCTATTTAGAAAATTCCTGTGTACAAAACAACTCAGCCGATAGTTTGAATCCATCACATTCACACATGTCCCAAGAGCTTACAATAGTGTCGCAGATCAAATGGCCAATAACATCCTAGATTGGCATATCAATCACACTATGTAACACCTCCATCCTGCATAGCATCTCATCAATATATATATAAACCCAAAAAGATTGCAGTGCATCCACATGTACATAAACCATAAAAACACATAAAATACACAAGGGGCATCCACGTGCCCAAACATCCTAGACTACTTGCATCCACATGCAATACAAACAAATCCCACATCATAAAGCGAATCCACGTGCGTACAACTAAAACAACATCACAAAAAGGTGCATCCATGTGCATATATATATATACATCAAAAAATACATGTCATAGTGCTATACATGCCCTAAGTACCCCTGTAGCCAGCTATACAAAAAATGCCTGTACATCCCTACATCTCATAAAATACACACCGTAGCTACAAAACTCAGGGGGATTCTCCTGCATCCCCTAATGAGAGTCGTACCCCGCGTCACTGCCAGTATCCGCTGCCTC
Source organism: Pseudotsuga menziesii (assembly GCA_001517045.1). Taxonomy (NCBI): domain Eukaryota; kingdom Viridiplantae; phylum Streptophyta; class Pinopsida; order Pinales; family Pinaceae; genus Pseudotsuga; species Pseudotsuga menziesii. The sequence continues at coordinate 304,201 of LPNX011139903.1, forward strand.
TGAATCCTCCCCTCGCTCCTCCGCCGGCAAATCCTCATCCCATTTGGACTTCGGTGCCCATGCCCTATCCGCCAAGATAGCCACCCGAATCGCAATCGATCTGAACTCGTGGGGTGCCCTCATGCAATCCTAAATCACATCCGGATCGATGTCCCGCCACCCCTCGTCAGTCACCCCCACCAGCAAATGGTCGAGCAGGGCCCGTATAGACTCCAGTGTCCCCTCTGCATCCTGGCGACGCACCTCCCCGTGCCTAGGCAGCGCTGGAACGGCCACAATCCCCCTCTGTACCACATGTCCTGGGGGCGGCCTCAGGCCCACATCTGCAAATCACCCATTTTTCAGTAACAATATATCCATCAACTATCATAACTATAAAACCTGACAATGAAATCAAATCACACATACCATCTGGTCCCCATGCCTGTCCTGGCGGCCGTGGCGCATCCGGATCTCTAGTAAAGTCCATATCTCTATATGGATAATCCTCCAGCGTCAACGATAGCTAGAGCCACTGCAGGTACAACTCCTACGTAAAATACCGCCCAACGTCACCGCCACCATGGCGGCGCATCATCTCGCCCCACCACACCATCCGAGGCTCCCTCAAGCCTCCTGCTCTGACTGGCACCCGCGGCCGCAGAGTGGGTACCCTCTCCATAAAGAATGCACATAAAAATGAACCATAGCAGAACCCCTTGCCAGATTCCTTCGCTGCTGTCAGCTGCCACTGCACGCAAGTCAGGAACATCTGGCCCCACGCATAATACACACCGGCCAGTACACACTCCACCACCTGCATCTGACCCCCAGACACCTTCTCCGGTGACTGGGATCCCAAAACACGCACCACACAAGCTGTCATGGCACGTACTGCTGGCTCCTGTAGGTCTCTCACCAGAAGTGCATTCCTATGCACCCGAGCCTCTGGCCCACAAAACCGCTCCAACATGTCATCCATATCAATGTCCGTAGACACCCGCGGCTGTGTATCTGCTACCCTCCCTAGGCAGGGCAACCCCGTCAAGAAGTATACATCAGTCAGGGTGAGGTCCACCCTCTCACCCTGCACTCGGAATGCCTGTGTGTCTGGCTCCCAGAAACCAACCAGTCGGTTCATCAACAATGCTACTGACTGCATCATCGGTACCTCAACGAACTTCAGTAGTCCGAACAACCCCAGCATCGACCGCACCCACCGATCCTCTCTGACGATGGCCATAATCTCATCTGGTATCTCCCGTTCTCTCCATAACACCTGCGGCATCCTGTCAATCATGCAAGGGAACCTCATTAGCATCATGTCAAATAGATCGTCCTTCCCTTAAAAAAAAAAGAAAAAAAAAAAAACAACAACAACCCGACCGCGGCTGTTAGGCATACAGCCGCAGTCCCAAACCACGACTGTCGGGCCTAAACCCATGGTATTTCACAGCGACTATCGGGCCTAAACCCGTGGTCTCCAACCGTGACTGTCGGGCCTAAACCCACGGTCCCTAACCGTGGTTCTGCACCGCTAACCCGTGGTCCACCCCACGTGGACCGTACAAGTAGTACCCTTGGACCCACTACCCCCCCCTGGACCCAATAACAATGCAGGTATGAGTTTAACGGAATACCTGTATCTCCCGAATCTGAAATCGATCGGTCAGATCGTCTAGAAATGCCACCTCAGCTCTGGTCCACTCCGAACACTAGTCAAAGTCAAACAGTACAAATGACACTTGTCATGTTGGGCCCACTTACTATTTATAGTCAGTTGACTTTTTTCTTATTTTGGCCATTCTGAACCCATACGAAGTCCGTTTTTCAAACCGTTTCCACCATTGGGATCAGCACAACGAGTCCGTCATGTCGTTCACCTTGTCGCATCCTTTTTCTACGTCCATTTTTCACCCATTGTTTGACAACATTAGTCGCCTTGGGTTGCGTGCCACATCCGCCGCCATCAGATTGTTCCACACTTTTTACATGAGCCATCCACTCCTATCATACTGCAAATGTTGCGTTATTTTTCCACCATTCATTCACCCCGCAAGGAGGCCCGCCAGTGTTCCCCCCCACCCTTGTTCCTGGTCATCATAAATGTTCCTTGATTGAACACTTCCTCCTTGCCCGTACCATTCCATTAATTCAGAGTCTTCTTATTTGCTTTCAGACTCATTAAAATTGAAAGCAACCACGAGCATGAACTGTCCTGGGCTCGTAAAAAACCACACGATAGTACCATTACATCCATTCAGAGTCTTCTTATTGCTTTTAGACTCCTTAAAATTGAAAGCAACCACGAGCATGAACTGTCCTGGGCTCGTAAAATCCGCACGACAGTACCATTACATCCATTCAGAGTCTTCTTATTTGCTTTCAGACTCCTTAAAATTGAAAGCAACCATGAGCATGAACTGTCCTGGGCTCGTAAAATCCGCACGACAATACCATTCCATCACTTTAGAGTCTTCTTATTTTCTTTCAAACTCCTTAAAATTGAAAGCAACCATGAGCATGAACTGTCCTGGGCTCGTGAAAATCCACATGACAGTACCATACCACTCCATTCCTTCAGAGTCTTCTTATTGCTTTCAAACTCCTTAAACATTGAAAGCAACCACGAGCATGAACTGTCCTGGGCTCGTAAAATCCACATGACAGTACCATTTTATATACATACTTCTTCTCATTCCCTAACCCATGAAGAAGTCCCCCCGTGCCTCTTGGCGCTATGATCGATCTTCTCGGCATCACCCCCACTTCGGTCACCTTTGTTCAGAGTATTCTGCAGTCTCCTATCGTTTTACCACAGCTTGAGTCTCCCTCAGCCCAGTCACCCTTCCCGATCCCATACAGCTCTGATCCCCTTACCACCAGTCAGTTTCATATGCTTCCCGATCTTCCCCACCATCATACTCTGAACAAAGGAAGTTTGAGTCCCCCACTCTACTTGCCCAGTTATTCCCCCCAGTTTATCCATCCTGCCATCAGTAGTACCACATTTCGGTTTTTCACCTCACGCTCCTGTCAAGGAAACATCATTGCCTTGATAGTTGCAGGTCTCCCTCTGTCGACGACAGCCCCTCTATTCCAGAGGATAGACCCAGAAGCCCCTGCGCCTTGGACCCCTCACCATCTGTGGTGGGTGCCTATGGACCATTTTGGGAGGAGTCATCATTGCCTCTCCGAATGGTTGTTTCTCACATGCTCGACTTCAACACCTTGATCGCATCGTTGAGAATCGCGCAGGATGTATATCCCTTCCATTATTTGTCGAAGACCCCGGATTTCCCCTGACTCTAGCACATTGGTGAGTCACTTCAGAATGCCCAGTTCTATGTTCCTGTGGATGTCCGGGCTGCGTTGGCGATTGTATTCGGAATTCACCCAGTTCCATGCTTCCTTGAGTACCCAGTTCAGTTCCAGTTCAGTGTACCATTGTGAGTGTGCCCTTGTCACTCTGATCCAGCAGCTCATCAGTTCCTTTGGTACCACATTCAGTAGCACTGTTGTCATTCTAGTGCATCAGTTTTTTAGCTCAGACATGATTATCCCAGCAGTATGTCCCAGCCGAGCAGTATGGCATCCTCCAGGTCCCTCTTTGCGGGACTCATAGTTATGTTTATGTATCTTGATACGAGCATGGGTATGCCCGCCTCGTCCATATATTGAGATTCTTCCTCATTCAGTATTTGAGGCCATGTATATGTTCAGACCCCATTGTTATTATTATGTTATATCTTGATACGAGCATGGGAACGCCCGCCTCATCCATATGATCAGATGATTCCTCATCCATTATTGAGGTTATGTACTTTTAAGTTCTTGCAGTTGGTTCGGGATCATTGTTCCAGGCTTCAGTTTGTTTCTTCTCTTCTCCACACCCCAGGAAAACCATATATGACTTATGATGTCCATCGGCCATACGATGCGCTCCTACCCTCTCACATTAGGGGGCAATCTATTAACACCCAAAAAGTGTTCACTACCTCATCTACCCCACTACATGGCTCATTTGTCCATTTTCCTACCATATTTCCTTCAAAAACATGAAAATCCCACCAAAAAGCCTCCAAAAGGCCTAAAATTCCTCCAAAAGGCCATAACACCTCTAAAAATCCTCCAAAAGGCCTAAAATGCCTCCAAAGGGCCACAAAACCCCTTTTTTCCTCCAAAAAAAATCCAAAATTCCTCTAAAATAGCAAAAATCCCCAAAAGGGAAGAAAAAATATAAAATAATGAGGAAAAGGAGGAAAAACCCTAAACAGCTGCCCTAAACCACATGGTTTCCAAAAACCATGGGAAAGTACTCCACCACTAAAAAACTATAAATAAGTGATGGAGACCCCTCATTTCACATCCACAGTCACAAGCATCCTCACTCTGCCAAAATTGCTCTTGAAACCCTAGCTCACCCTTTGAGCTACTTTCACCATTGAGAGCCCCTTTTGGCCCATTTCCACCACCGAAGAAAGAGAAGGAGCAGCTGGAGCTCGAAGCAACCTCTCGGATCAGTGCAAAGAGCTTCACCAACCTCCACATCGGAGGTAATATCAATAAAAAACCATTCTTTATATTTTGCTGTTTTGTTTCATGTACGTGTTTTAGATTACTTTCTATTCCTGCTTAGCATTGTTATTTACTTTTTACTAAACTTCTACTAACGAGCCAGTTATCCATAGTAGGTGCTCATTTGCACAAGCTAGGGGTAAAACCCTAGCTACACCCTTGCAAAAATTGGAAGTGAACTTGACATCTCTGTCAGAGACTATTTCCTTAGGCAATCCATCCAATTTGAAAATATCCTTCATGAATATCTTTGTAATGTCATCTGTCTTATGCGTAGACTTAACCAGTATAAAATGTGCTTCCTTTGTCAACTTTTCCACCACAAACATAATGGAATCATGTTGTCTCCAAGTCATTGGCAATCCTATAATAAAATCCATAGAAATAACTTCCCATTTCCATTCTAGAACTAGCAAAGGATGCAACAAACCTGCAGGGTGTTGATGCTCAACCTTTACCTGCTGACATTTCATGCAATTGGAAATGTATTCAGCTATGTCCTTTTTCATCCCTGGCCAAAAGTACTACTTTCTTGCCATAGCAATTGTCTTTTGGTGTCCTAGGTGACCAGAGTATGGAGATTGATGGATCTCATCCATAACAACTCTCCTTAAATATGCTACATTTGGAATGTAGAATCTGTTCTTATAAATAAGAAGTTCATCTCCTTCCAACTTATATTCCTCATATCTCTTCTCAAGACTTTGCTTCTGTAGTTTGTCCTTAATATGCACATACAATTCATCCCTAGTAGTATAATTAACAATCTGCTACCTCAAATATGAGTGGCAAGTACTAAGATATTCCACATGCATTTCTTGCACCTTCCTGCTGAGTGCATCAGCTACCTTATTCTCTTTTCCTTTTATGTGCTTGATTTCAAAATCAAACTCACATAAAAACTCCATCCATCTAGCTTTCCCAGCATTTAGAGTAGGCTGATCGAACAAATACTTCAGAACACACTGGTCTATCCTCAGCTCGAATCTTCTGCCCATCAAGTAATGCCTCCACATATTGAGAGCATGTACTATGGCTGCAAGATCTAGATCATGAGTAGCATAGTTCTTCTCATGTTCCTTCAACTTTCTTGACTCATAGCATACAACGTGGTTGTCTTGCATAAGGACTCCTCCAAGCCCTTGTTTGCATGCATCGGTACACACCGAAAAATATTTCTCTAGGTCTGCAACCTTCAATACTGGTGTACTGGTGAGAAGATTCTTCAACTACTGGAAGCTTTCTTCACACCTCGAGGTCCATTCAAACTTTATCCCCTTCTTTTGCAAAGAATTGATGGCATGTGCAACCTTGGAGAATCCCTCAATGAATCTCCTATAATATCCTGCAAGTCCCATAAAATATCTCACATCTGTCACATTTCTTGGAGTAGGCCAATTAAAAATGGCTTCTATCTTTTCAGGGTCCATATATATTGTTGAAATATTGGAACTTCGAAGAATATTCTATATGTATCTTTTTGTGGTCCCCGATGGTCCTGTCGGGAGAAACACTTGTATTACTTTGTACCCCGATGCTTCTATTCGGAAGAACTAATAAGAGTCATGAGGTAGTCCCCTCTAATTGTAAAGGTGGGTCATTAGCACCCTAGTGTGGTTACTTGAGCCTACATGTGTAACTCAAGCCTACATGATTAACTCGAGCCTACATGTCGGATCTAATTATTAAAGTGAACGGATGAATATAAATAGAGGTGTGGCACTCCTCATTTGGAATACACATCCTCACTTGTGTAGCACATTAGTGGAGAAGAGAGAAGTAGCTGGAGAAGTAGGAGGATTGGGATTTGATCTCCTTGTTGCTTTTATCTTTTATCTTTTGGGGCATCTATATTGAGGAAGCTTTTGCTGGGTTTTTCCGTTTAGGGTTTTCCCAGGATAAATCTATGTTGTTCTTATGATACTGTTTCTTTCAGTGATCCTGTTTATATGATTTTGTTATGAAAATAAAATGATATAATGATCTCTTAGCTAAGCATATGAAAATTTAACATGGGATCAGAGCTAGTCTGAATAGGATAGCTTTCACAAGGTGAAATAGCTCTCTCTCTCTCCCCGGAAGAAATTAGGGTTTCAGGAAAATTTTTGAGTTTTGAAAAACTGATTGCATGGAAAGTTGCACCCTCCTAGAGCACATGTTTTGATCCTGGAATCAAATTTTTTGGATGTGTGAGTCTCTGGAAAAGTTAAACGCTAGTTTGGCAGTTATACCAGAAAACTGCTGAACCAGAAAGCTGCAGAAGTTGAATCTTGCAAGTCTGATCTGAAGGTGAAGAATTGAAATCTCAAAAATCCAAGCACACCAGTAAACTCACCTCATTCAAGCACATCTCCTCGTCAGGTCAGTTTCTCATTCCTCAAAATTTCATTTTTTTGTGATTTTCTGACAAGATGGCCCCAAGCACTAAGCTTGAAGACAAGCTAGAAGGCATAGAGAATTTCCGAGCATGGAAATACAGGATTGGTCTCATTATCCAAGAGAATGATCTTGATAAGTATGTCAAAGAATAATTTTTAGAACCTGAATAAGATGAAGCCAAGGAGAAGCAAAAAAAGGATATGATCAGAGCTCAAAGGATTATTGCTGACACCATCAAAGATCACTTGATCCCTCAAGTGTTTTCCAAGAAGAATCCAAAAGAAATGTTTGATGACCTATCCAGAATGTATGAAGGAAGGAACATTAACATGAAGATGAATCTAAGAGCTTAACTGAAGAGCACCAAGATGAGTCATGGAGAATCCATCCAAGATTACCTCACAAGGGTTTCTCAGATCAAAGAGAAACTAGAAGCTCTTGGAGATAAGCTTAATGAATATGAACTGGTTATGCCTGCTTTCAATGGTCTCACTAGACCCTGGGAGTCCTTCATCCAGATGATGTGTGCCAGAAAAGAAAGCATGAAGTTTGATGTGGTATGGGAAGACTGCATTCAAGATGAGACAAGTGTGGCAAATAAAGAAGCCTTATTAAAAGAAGATGATCAATCCCTAGCCACTCACACCAAGAAAATAAGAGGTCAATCAAAATTCAAGAGAATAAATTTCAGTTGGAGACATTTACCACCATACACACTCTTTTTGGTAAAATTGGCCTAGTTAAACCACTATCCTAAGTATAATTGACATTACCTGACATCAATGGAGCATTAATTGCCATCATCCAGTCACACCCATGCCTACCTACAGTCAAGGAGGCTAACAGGAGCACTCCGATGGTGATCTGAGTGATATTAATGCACCTAATTGCTAACTGGTGGTTACAATCAGTTCAACTAGTTAGTTAAGGCGCATCCTCTCATTAAATATATTATTTAATGATTATTTATTATTATTTAATGATCTGGAGTCAACAGGGGTGCCTCCACCAACTTCTAATGATTAGTTCAGCTTCAGTTGACCTCATCAGGGTTCATTGAAGTCATGGAGCACTAGCACTTGATGGTTGGTTTGCTATGACATGTGTTTGATCTCCTTTAGTTGAGATTCAGTCATTTATTGCACTTTGACTTCAGTTAGGGTTTGGTGAGTCAATTAGGGTTTTGGTCAAGTGGTTAACTGAGTGTGAACCAATGGTTGACAGTCAGTTAATCCAGACTCACTCATTGATTTCGAATGGCCTCCTTAGGTATTCGAATTCCTCATTTGATTCAAGCTATTGCTTGACATTGTTATTGTAACCATTCATTGTTTATTAAATATACAGAGAGGAAACCAATTCCGGTTCCGATTGACACCATTTTTGAGTTATTTGTTGATTATTTCTTGATGAGATTGATTATTTGTTCCTATATCAATGTGAAAGAATTAATATGGTATCAGAGCATATGGAGAGACGAAGATCTATCTCTCAAAAACAAGCTTTTTGACAGATTTCTCCATGAAAAGTGAGCAATAGCTCAAAATTCCAGCACTGCACCATAAGCCAAGGATTACCACTCAATATCCTAAGTAAAAAAATTGTTGATCAAGCTTGCTTGATTAACTATGCTAGGTGTGATGAAATCCTAGAATGTGCAGGTTGTCCGACCCTATTTTTCCCTTTCTGTTTTGATTTTTAGGTTTCTATAGGTGAAGCATTCGCTACAGCACATCTAGATGGCCTCCTTAGCAGATCTCTTGACTCCATACAATTTCCACTCGTAGAAAATTTATATGGAGATTTAGTTGCACTCCAAAGGACTTTTTAGAGTCACCATGGACATTGAAGTTGAGCCTGGATTCATCCTAGAAAAAGCAAGATTCTTGAACAAGCAGGATGAAGCCTTCAGTTTCTTGTCCCTCTTTATTTCCCGAGACCTTCTCTTCCATCTTACGGATTTGAAGACACCAAAATAAATATGGGACAAATTAGAATCTCTATATGGAAAGCATGATGACTTGAGGGTTTACCAGCTCAAAAATGAACTCATGTCTCTCCAACCTTCCAATTTCGAGAATCTGAATGATTTCTTTACAAAGTTCAAGCATACTATTTTACTCTTGAAGCAATGCAATTTCGAGAAGGAGGATGATCAGCTCATCCTTGCCATTCTCTCCAAACTCAGGGCTGATTATTCAGTTTTTGTTTCTACATTCCGTGCGAGGAAGCTCACAACCCCTGGATGGAACATGCCTACACTCAATGCCTTCATTGAGTCCCTAACAAATGAACATGACAAGCTTGTCCAGATGGGGATCATCCGATCTTCCCGTGATCAATCCCTCCATGTCTTGGGGCCCTAAGATCTGAAGGGTAAAGGAAAGCAGCAGAAAAATCAGAAAACTAAATTTGATGCTCCCAAGCCTAGAGTTTAAAACCAACAGCATGATGAATCTTCTAGCTCAAGGAAGAACAAAGGAAAAGGGAACAATGGGAAAGAAAAATTCAAGTGTTCTTACTGTAGGAAGGGTTTTCACCCTGAACATGCCTACATGAAGAAAAATCTTGATGAAGCAACCTCTCTCCTTGAGAGGAATCACATCAATATTCCGAAGAGCTTTCAGAGGAGAGATCACCAAGATCAGGAACCACAGCATGAGAAAGGTCATGCCCTCATGGCAAGCACTTCAAATTCCAAAGCACTGCTGATTGACTCTGGAGCTTTGAATCACATGATGGATGAAAAAAAATCCTTTTCATCCTTGGAGACTAGCAAATCCATCCCCATCCACATGGGAGATGACTCCACCATCATTTCCGAAGGACAAGGTACTGTAGATCTTGAAAATGGTTTTTTCTATAATGTTTTGTATGTACCATCTCTAGCAGCAAATATCCTTAGTGTCTATTAGATGACACATACAATAATTCCTAAGAGAGTCTCTTTCAGTCCAAATGATTTTGAGATAATATAAATTGCATCTGGGAAACTCATTGCAAAAGGCCTTGCAAATCATCATGCAAAAGCCTATGAGTTCTCTCACTTTGTTGCGGATGCAAAGCCCACTGCTCTACTAACTCATGGAAATGAGGTTAGTAGGCTGTGGCATGAGAGGCTTGCCCATCTTAATTTCAAATATTTGCATCAATTATATAAAAAATCCATGGTTGAAAGCCTCCCGGTCATCAAGGCAACCACGGGATTTTGCAAGGGCGGTGTGATTGGAAAACACCCTGAGCACAAGTTCGATCGGGGGAAGGAAAACCGAGCTACAAGCATATTGGGGTTGATACATTCTGATATCAGTGGTATTATTATTGTCACATACATTAATGTATCAAGGTACCTTCTTACTTTTATTTATGATTTTTCAAGGTATACATGGGTTTTCTTTCTCAAAAAGAAATCAGAAGTATGTGAAAAATTTTCTGAATTGAAGGCCTTGATCGAAAATGCCTCTGGGCTTAAGATCAATATCTTGAGATCTGATAATGGAGGGGAGTATGCCAGTAATGATTTTTTGTACATATTCTACCAAAGTGGTATTCAGTTCCATCATTCAATTCCCTACATTCCCCAGCAGAACGAAGTAGCGGAAAGGAAGAACCGGTCTCTCAAGGAGATGACCACCTGCATGTTGGAGTCAAAGAAGCTTGCTACAAATTTGTGGGATGAAGCCATGCATGATTTATAATAAATTTAGAACAAGGTTCCGCACTCATCTATGAAATGAAATACTCCTTTTGAAGCATACTTCGGACACAAGCCGGATGTGTCGAACCTACGGGTGTTTGGGTCCACTGCATGGGCCCGGATTCTGCTTGATAAAAGAAGGGCTTTGCAACCACAAAGCATAGAATGTCTATTTATTGGGTATCTTGATGAATCTAAAGGATTCAAGCTGCTGGATATCAATACCAAATATATCATCATCGAGAGAAGTGTCAAGTTCGATGAGCCTCTTCAGGAGATAGAACTAGTGAAGGAGAAAACTGCTGAATTTCCTTCCTATTCTACTGAATATTTGGATGATGAAATTGGGGAGATGACCCTGATTTGGATCCTATGATTTCTGATATCAGTGTGAATAAATTATTATATTCTGAATCAGAACCTAAAGTGCAAAATAATATTCCTACATGGTCCCAACAGACACTCTGCTCCGCAGGAGACAACATTGGAAATCCGTATGATCCAAGGAGAACCAGGTCTGATTTCCAAAGAGCAGGTATTGTGCTCTGTTGTTCTGATAATTTGCTGTCCAAAAATTGATATTTTATTATTATTTTAGATCCAAAATCCTACTATCATTCTTGGAATGATCCGAGATGGCAAGTTTCCATGGATGAAGAGATGAATTCTCTTTAGAAAAACACTACTTGGGAGCTAGTTTCTCTTCCTCTGGGAAGGAAATTGGTTCAATGCAAGTGGGTGTTTCAGAAAAAGGTTGCTGCTGATGGAAGCACCTAAAAATATAAGGCAATTCTGGTAGCAAAATTTTTCTCTCAGGTCCAAGGAGTGGACTACCATGAGACCTTTGCACTGGTTGCAAAAATGGACTCCATCCGCCTTGTTTTAGCTATTTCAGCATCCAAGCACTGGGAGGTGCATCACATGGATGTTAAGTCAGCCTTTATACATGGAGATATTCATGAGGAGATATACATGAAGCAGCCTGAGTGCTACATCACTGATCTATATTTGGTTTGCAAGCTAAAGAATTCATTATATACGGGTTAAAACGGGCTCCAAGAGAGTGGTATTCCAAAATGGATGCCTTCCTTCTCTCGCAAAAATTTCAGAGATGTAGATGAGATACAAATGTGTATTTACAACATAATGATAGTCATATAATTATAATTGTTTTATATTTTGATGACTTACTGATCACAGGTAGCACAGTTTCCTCCATTTCAGCCATCAAACCTGCTCTCCACAATGCCTTTGAAATGAGTGATTTGGGGCTTCTAAAACAATTTTTGGGGCTCGAAATCGAGAAAAATTATGATGGGATTATGGTCACTCAGTACAAAAACACTTCATACCTGCTATTCAAGTTTAACATGGCTAAATGTAGGCCTGCACAATTCCCTTTCCTTTCAGGGATCAACCTTGAAGAAGGAAAACACACACCTCCCATGGACTGCACTATCTATCGACAGCTGATTGGTAGCTTGTTGTACTTGACACATTCTAGGCCTGATATTTGTTATGACATGAATTTTGTATCAAGATACATGCAGCAGCCTCGTGATATTCATTGGAAGGAATCCAAGAGGATCCTCCAGTACATTCAGGGAACCAGGACCTACAGCATTCACTATGCTGCAGAATCCGAGCTAGAGCTGGTTGGATACACAGATTCTGATTGGGTGGGTGATTCTATTGCTCGGAAGTCAAATTATGGATATGTATTCATGTTTGGTTGTGGCTCTATTTCCTGGTCAAGCAAAAACTAGGCTTCCATAGCACTATCTTTAGCAGAGGCCGAGTATCGAGGAGCGGTGAATGCTTGCATCCAAGTAGTTTGGTTGAAAGGCATTCTTTCAAAGTTTGATCTTGGTAGTACTTTTTCCATTGTCATATTTTGTGAAAACTAGAGTGATATTAATATATCCATGGATCCAGTTACCAGGTAGATGACCAAGCATGTAGGGATTCACATGCACTACATCAGGGAGCTAGTACATGACAGGACCATCATTCTGCAATATTGCCCGACTGATGAGCAGATTGCGGACATCATCACCAAGAGATTTTCAGAAAATAATTTCACTTACCTCTATTCACTATTGGGGGTGAGTTTGTTAGTGTGGTTCAAACTAATTTCAGTGTTCAACTTAAGGGCATGTTTTCCCCACTAGGTTTTCCCTCTTTTCCTCACTTAGTTTGTTTTGAGCATTGTTTTAGTTTCAGCATTGTACAGGATGACCTATGGCCTTACTTTCCATGGCCCTAGCATTTTTATGCATCTATGTTTTCTAACTCTTCCTGAGTATAGCTTAAGGGGGGGTGTTGGATACATTTACCACCATACACACTCTTTTTGGTCAAATTGGCCTAGTTAAACCACTATCCTAAGTATAATTGACATTAATTGACATCAGTGGAGCATTAATTTCCATCATCCAGTCACACCCATGCCTACCTACAGTTAAGGAGGCTAACTTATCCTTCTCCTACAGTCAAGGAGGCTAACTGGAGCACTCCAGGGGTGATCTGAGTGATATTAATACACCTAATTTCTAACTGGTGGTTACAATCAGTTCAACCAGTCAGTTAAGGTGCCTCCTCTCATTAAATATATTATTTAATGATTATTTATTATTATTTAATGATCTGGAGTCAACAGGGGTGCCTCCACCAACTTCTAATGATCAGTTCAGCTTCAGTTAACCTCATCAGGGTTCATTGAAGTCATGGAGCACTAGCACTTGATGGTTGGCTTGCTATGACATGTGTTTGATTTCCTTCAGTTGAGATTCGGTCATTTATTGCACTTCGACTTCAGTTAGGGTTTGGTGAGTCAATTAGGGTTTTGGTCAAGTGGTTAACTGAGTGTGAACCAATTGCTGACAGTCAGTTAAGCTAGACTCACTCATTGATTTCAAATGGCCTCCTTAGGTATTCAAATTCCTCATTTGATTCAGGCTATTGCTTAACATTGTTATTGTAACCATTCATTGTTTATTAAATATACAGAGAGGAAACCAATTCCGGTTCTGATTAACACCATTTCTGAGTTATTTGTTGATTATTTCTTGATGAGATTGATTATTTGTTCCTAGATCAATGTGCAAGAATTAATAATTTCAAGGAGTCTCAACCTCCTAGAAGAATCCAAAGGGTAAGAGAAGCTCCTCCAAGTAGAGACTACTCTAATTTTCAATGTTTTCATTGTGACAAGAGAGGACACATTGCCCAAAATTGTCCCATAAAGAAACAAGAATATAGGAAGAGAATCAACAACAACAAAAGATATCATGCTCACCTAGCAGAAGATGAAGAAGAAGAAGAAGAAGAAGAAGAAGGACCTCCAAGGAAGCAAACAAGAGAAGAAGATGCAGAATAGTATGTACTATTCTCTGCACTCTCTGGGTCTGTAACACCTGAAGAAGACACTTGTCTTATTAATAGTGGTGCTTCAAAGCACATGACGGGGAAAAAGAGAACTCTATCCAAAATTGAATAGAGAAGCTCTTCTCAGAAAGTATCCCTAGGATATGACTATCAATATTTGATCAAAGGAGTTGGTGAAGCAAGCTACAAACTTGATTCAAGTAATCCTCTAAAGATGAAAGATGTATTGTATGTACTTGGTCTAAATAAGAACTTAATATCTATCTCAGATTTAGATAAGAAAGGATTAAGAGTTGCTTTCATAGATGGCCAAGTACTCATATGGCCCAAAGGAAAGAATATTGAAGATGCAATCATCATTGGTGAAGAAGAAGGAGGCTTGTATAAACTCAAGGGGCACTCAGAAACAACCTTTGTTCATGAGTCCACTGACCCTAGTGAACTATGGCATAGAAGGATTTCCCACATTAATTACAAAGCTCTACCTCATGTGAATAAAGTAGTGATGGGATTACCAGATATGAATATCAAACATGAAGGCATTTTCAAAGGATGTGTGAAGGGAAAGAACATCAAGAATCCATTTCTGAATAGTGAAACTAAAACAAAAGGTACGTTGGAATTGATTCATTCAGATGTTTGTGGTCCAATGTCTTCTACATCCTTAAGTGGCTTTGAATATTATATCACATTTATTGATGATTTTTCAAGAAATATGTGGATATACTTCTTGAAAGCAAAGAGTGAAGTGTTTGATAAATTCAAGGAGTTCAAAGCCTTGATAGAGAATATTTCAGAAAAGAAAATAAACACTCTCCTTTCAGAAAATGGAGGAGAATATACCTCAAAAGAAATTGAGGCCTTTTGCAAAGATGCTGGAATCAAGAGGGAACTAAATACTCCCTACAATCCTCAACAGAATGGGGTTGTGGAAAGAAAGAACAGAACCATCATGAAGGTAGTGAAGACAATGATATATGATCAAGATCTTCCAATGCATCTATGGGCAGAAGCAGCAAGAACTGCTGTGTATGTGCAGAATAGAATATCTCATAGTTCTCTTGGGTTCAAGAATCCAGAAGAGATGTTCATGGGAAAGAAGCCTGAGGTAAGTCACCTCAAGATATTTGGTTGTCCAGTATATATTCATATACCAAAAGAGAAAAGAACCAAGTTAGACCCTTATGGAAAGAAGGGGATATTTGTTGGATATTGTGAAGTATTCAAAGAATTCAGAATTTACATTCCTGGATTCCATCACATGGAAATCAGTTGATATGTGACATTCGATGAAGAGGAAGCCCTCAAGAGATCTAGGAAGTTCCAACATCAAGAAGTGTATGAAGAAGAGACACCTCCCAGAAATGAAGAAACTACATGTCTCCCTGAAGATGAAGCTCCTGAAGAACATGACATGACAGACCCTGGCAAGAACCTCCTGTAATGGAGATATCAAGAAAGAGAAAGCCTTCTTGGACAAGAGAAATTATACGAGAGGAAGAAAGATATGGAGCACCTGAAGGCTCCACAATGGAAAGAAAGAAACCTAATACTTTTTCCAACTACGTAGCCTTGATGTGTGATCTGGTAGATAAAGAACCTTCAAACTACAAAGAAGCTATACAAAAGAAGGAATGGGTAGAAGAAATGACTGAAGAATACCAGTCAGTAATGAAGAATGATGTATGGGATATAGTTCCCAAACCAGAAGGAAAGAGTATAGTATCCTCCAAATGGATATACAAAATAAAGCATGCAGTTGACGGAAGTATTGAGAAGTATAAAGCAAGATTTATGGCCAGAGGTTTCTCTCAGAAAGAGGGAATTGATTATGAAGAGACATTTGCCCCAGTAGCATGGTATACTTCAATTAGAACTATCATGGTACTTGCATCCATGATGAAGTGGGACTTACACCAGATGGATGTGAAAACAACCTTCCTAAATGGTGTGATTGAAGAAGAAGTATACATAGAGAAGCCATAAGGATTTGAAGTTGAAGATAGACATACTCACGTATGCAAGTTGAAGAAGGCCCTGTATGGCCTAAAACAAGCTCCTCGAGCTTGGTATGAAAGGATAGATAGTTTCCTGTCAAACATGGGCTTTACCAAGAGTAAAGCTGATCCTAACCTTTACCTAAAGGTTGTAGAAGATGAACCTGTCATCCTAATACTATATGTGCATGAATTATTCTTGATAGGGAAAGAGAAATAGATTATGGAAAGCAAGAAGAAACTAAAAAAAGAATTTGAGATGAAATACCTTGGGTTAATGCATTATTTCCTAGGTCTGGAAGTATGGAAAAGTTCAGAAGGAATCTTTCTCAACTAGGGAAAGTATGCAATAGAGATATTGAAAAGATTCAATATGTTGGAATGCAAAGCCATGGCTACTCCCATGGATTCCAACCTGAAGTTGTTAGCCGATGACTCATCAGAGTTAGTGTATATGACTCATTACAGACAGATCATTAAGTCATTGATGTACTTAACAAATACCAGACCAGACATTTGTTTTGCTATGAACACCTCAAGTCAATATCTAGTTCAACCTAGATGGGTTCATTTGGTAGCTGCAAAACATGTGATGAGATATCTGAAAGGGACTATAGACTTTGGTTTATACTATGATGGTAGCCATGAGTATAGATTGTATGGCTATACAGATGTAGATTGGGCTGGAAGTATCTCAGATAGAAAAAGCACATCAGGTAGATGTTATAGTCTGGGATCTGCTATGATTTCATGGTTTAGTATAAATTAGTCCAGTGTTGCTCTAAGCATAGCCAAAGTAGAATACATCGCAGCTTTCTCTGCTAGTTGTGAATCCATATGGCTTCAGAAGCTAATGTTAGGATTATTCAAGCTAGAGTTGGATACTACCGTGATTCTATGTGACAATCAAAGTTGTATAAAGATGACAGAGAACCTAGTATTCCATGACATATTGAAGCACATAGAAATTAGGTATTTCTACATTTGAGATATGATGTAGAAGGGAGCCATAAAGCTCCAGTCTGTGAGTACTGATGAACAAGTTGCTGATGTGCTGACAAAGCCTCTATCTTGAGTAAAGTTCGAACACTTTCGAGACAAGCTTGGTGTGGTTTAGAAATACCTTCCCCAAAAGGGGGAGTAGTGATGTTGTAGTGGGATTGTATCATCCCTAGGAACTTTCCCTAAAGTGATCCGGGGACCTCGGTCCTAGAGAATGAAGAGGGATTGTATCATCCCATGACTTCAGTCCTCGAGAATGTAGTGGGACTGTATCATCCCTGGAAACTTGCCCTAAAGTGATCCGGTGACTTCGGTCCTTGAGAATGTGGTAGGATTGTATCATCATTGAACCTCTATTCAAAATGGATCCAGTGACTTCGGTACTCGAGAACATGGTAGGATTGTATCATCTGTGAACCTCGGTTTAGAATGGATCCGGTGACTTCGGTCATCGAGATGGTGGTAGGATTCTATCATCCGTGAAATTTGGTTTAGAATGGATCCGGTGAATTCAGTCATCGAGATGGTGGTAGGATTGTATCATCCGTGAAATTTGGTTCAGAATGGATTCAGTGACTTCGGTCATCGTTATGGTGGCAGGATTGTATCATCTGTGAACTTTGGTTCAAAATGGATCTGGTGACTTCGGTACTCGAGAACATTGTAGGATTGCATCATCCTTGGACTTAGTCCTAAAGTGATAGGGACTGATTATCCTGTAATCAATTTGATGATTTCGGCTGTCGAGAATGTGATGATGATGATATTTCTGATCGAAAGATCAGAATGTGATGATGATGATTTTTCTAATCGAAAGATTAGAGTGTGATGATGATGATGTTCCTGAACGAAATATCATAGTTTGATTATCATGATGTTTTGATGACAATGATGTTTTGATGATGATGTTCCTGATTGAAAGATCAGAGTTTGATGATGATTTTTCTGATCAAAAGATCAGAGTTTGATGATGATTTTTCTGATCAAAAGATCAGAGTATGATGAAGATGATTTTGCTGATCGAAAGGTCAAAGTGCTAAAGATGTTGCTGATCGAAATGTCAAAGTGCTAAAGATGATGTTGCTGATCGAAAGGTCAAAGTGCTGAAGATGATGTTGCTTATCGAAAGGTCGAAGTGCTGAAGATTTTGCTGATCGAAAGGTCAAAGTGCTGAAGATGATGTTACTGATCGAAAGGTCAAAGTGCTGAAGACGTTTCTGATTGAAAGGTCAAATTGCTGAAGATGTTGTTGTTGATCGAAAGGTCAAAATGCTAAAGATGCTGATGATGATTAAAGAGTTTCTATCGTTGAAGATTGAATACAAAGACTATATAATGTTGAAAATCTTCCAATGATTTATAGATGTGTTACCCTAATGATGTTGATTATGTCCTCTATCTCTCTCCTACTATTGTTGTTGTTGATGTTGTTGAAGAATACCCTTCGCGTTAAGGGGGGGTGTTGAAATATTGTAACTTCGAAGAATATTCTATATGTATCTTTTTGTGGTCCCCGATGGTCCTACCGGGAGAACCACTTGTATTACTTTGTACCCCGATGCTTTTAATGGGAAGAACTAATAAGATTCACGAGGTAGTTCCCTATAATTGTAAAGGTGGGTCATTAGCACCCTAGTGTGGTTACTTGAGCCTACATGTGTAACTCGAGCCTACATGATTAACTCGAGCCTACATGTTAGATCTAATTATTAAAGTGAATGGATGAATATAAATAGAGGTGTGGCGCTCCTAATTTGGAACACACATCCTCACTTGTGTAGCACATTAGTGGAGAAGAGCGAAGTAGCTAGAGAAGGAGGAGGATCATGCTTTGATCTCCTTGTTGGTTTATCTTTTATCTTTTGGGGCATCTATATTGAGGAAGCTTTTGCTAGGTTTCTCCCTGTAGGGTTTTCCCAGGATAAATCTGTGTTGTTCTTGTGATATTGTTTCTTTCAGTGATCTTGTTTATATGCTTTTGTTATGAAAATAAAATGATATACTGATGTCTTAGATAAGCATATGAAAATTTAACAGATATACCCACCTTGGAGATAATGTGACCCAAGTACTGAATTCTATCTCTATAGAAGTCACACTTGCTCAGCTCTACATACAATTGATGCTCCTTGAGCAATTGCAATGTCAATCCAAAATTCTCTTCATGCTCTTCCTCATTCTTGGAATAAACAAGAATGTCATCAAGGAAAATAAGAACAAACTTGTCCAAATACCTCCTAAATACATTGTTCATAAGGCACATAAATGTAGCTGGTGCATTTGTGAGACCAAATGGTACCACTACAAACTCATAATGTCCATACCTTGTTCTGAAGGTTGTCTTATGAATCTCTTCATCCTTGATCCTTACCTGATGGTACCCAGACCTCAAGTCGATCTTGGAAAATAGCTTTGCTCCTCTCATTTGATCAAAGAGATTATCAATCCTAGGAAAATGGTATTTATTCTTCACTGTGACTTTGTTCAGCTGTCTATAATCAATACACAACCTGAGTGTACCATCCTTCTTCTTTACAAACAGAACTGGTGCTCCCCACAGAGACACACTAAGTCTAATATACTTCTTCTCCAACAATTCTTACAGTTGCATCTTCAACTCTAACATTTCTAGCGTGCTCATTCTGTAGGGTGTCTTGGACATTGGTGCTGCTCCTGAAACAAGTTCAATTGTGAAATAAATGTTCCTATTTGGAGAAATCCATGGAATCTCATTAGGAAACACATCCCTGAATTCCGGCAACACATGAAATTCCTCCAACCTAGGAGTTTCACTCTCTGTTGCTTCCAAAATATGAACTGCATACAACTAGAAACCTTTCCTATAGAACTTCTTCAACTGCATTACTGAAACCTGCCTCACAGAAATCACCTTTGGAATGCCTTTCACAATCCTTAAGTTTCCTTATTCATCCAAGCACTAAAAAGCCTTATTATAACATTCAAGCTTTACTCTATGAGCTTCTAACCAATCCATTCCAATGAGAACATCATAGGAACCAAGTGGTAGAACATTCATATCTACACAAGTGACCAATCCATTCATACTCAATGGACATTTCTCTATCACATCACTAATCTTTCTTTTAGTTCCAGTGGCTAACTAAACTAACCAAGATTTCTTATGATTTAATTTCTTGAAAGCACAAATCTCCACTACTCTAGGAGTAATGACGAGTAGAGCTAGGGTCAATCAAAATAGAAATAGATTGCTCAGCAATATTTCTTGCAACTTCAACAACCATTGACTAGTGATCTTCCTGGCAGTCTTCTAGTGCTCCATAAATCCTGGGAATGGCCCTTGATACTTGACCCACTATTTCTGCTTCTTTCATGTTGTAATCTATCCTTGCACTCTCATTCTCGAGTGGACAATTCCTGTGCATATGGGGTCCTCCACATCTCCAACATTGGAAAGGTTCTTTGTTCTGCTGTGGATCTCTTGGTTTCTCTCCCATCACTCTAGCTCGCTGATTCTCATCTTGTGATGACTGCTTCTACTAATTCCTAAAGCTAGAAGGTTTGAAACCTTTATTCCTTTGGTCAAACTTCTCATTCTTATTGTCCTTCCATGTCTTATGGTAATCGGGTTACCCTTTTCTTTTCTCATAGCAATACTTAGCCTTCCTTATTACTTCTTCAAGAGTTCTAGGTTGATAAAATTTATTCTGTCTTTGTAATACTGAGGTAATCCACTCAGGAAACGATGAATTTTCACTTTTTCTTCCTTGATGTACCTAGCATATCTCAACAGTTCTAGGAACCTATTTGCATACTCTTCCATGGTCTGTTGTCCAATTCTCATCTCATGGAATTCTTTGATATTGTCATCATAGTATCTATCAAAGAGATATTTCTTCTTGAAATACTTATGGAACTGTTTCCACTTAAGTCTCCTTTCACTGATCTTCCTTACTTATTTGAAGTGCTCCCACCAAATGGATTCCCTTCCATTCAGATTGAATATGGCAACCCTTGCCTTCATGTTTTCCAAATAACCCTGAACTTGGAAGGACTTCTTTATCCGAAGAATCCAAGCTTCAGCCTCTTGTCCATTCTTCACCTCACCATCAAACGTAGGAGGTTTAGCCTTCTTAAATTCATCTCGGGTGCAATCCCTATGGGGCCTCTTTCTCTTTCCCGTGTAAGAAGAAGAGCTTGAATCCCCACTAGAATCCTCTGAGTTAGATGACTTACTAGAAAACCTTCTTCTTCTTCTGGTACTGCTCTTACTTCCTTCAAGTTTAAATGTACCCTACCCAGAGTCTATATTTCTTTGCAAGTCTGTCAAACTCTGCAACATGGAAGCATTCAACTGATGCTGCTCTTCCTGGGATTTAATCAAGGTTCTCATGGTGGATGCAATATACGGTGGTGTCTCTTGGAATCTCCTTCCACTAGACTCTATGTCATCATTTCCAACTCGGACATTTTCCCCCATGGCATCTCACGCACACTCGTAGGAATATAAAGCATCATATTTGTCATGGGTTCTCATGGCCGAACCAAATATTACTTTTCCAAAGGTACTATGTGTTAGCACTCAAAATATACCCAAGGTTGTGAAAGGTAATCTTAAGGTAATAGCAAAATCGACTTTAGAAAGAAACTGGATTTTCTTTCCAGAGAGGGATCTCTCAGATATAAATTTAACAAGGCCAAATATTAGAGTCAACAATTTAAGTTATGTGGATGGTTGAAACAACACATATAACCATTGGGAAATGGATTCAAAACAGATAAATATAATGCAAAGCTTCATACACAAGAATTTCAACAAAGGCAGGATAATCATTCAGTTATAGTCATTCATTGATTTTTAGGTGATAAGAGAGAAACATCAACAGTCCATCAATATAGAGCATCACAGGATGAATTGCATATCAAATTTAGAGGAAATATTTGTGAATATCTGAAACAATAGCCAGAGCATAACATGTATGAATTCTGAAACTATTAAAACCTACGTTTCAGATATGAAAGAAAACAAAATGGACTGTAAACACTTAGAAAACAATCATAGGGAAAGAAGGAACAGACTGTAACATAAACAACACATGAATCTTTGAATATCAACTAGCATTCATCTCTGTAATTTCATTCAAAAATCATAAGTTCTCAAAAACATCAAATAAATTCAAATATATACAAAAATAGTTTCTTCCCAAGAAGATCAATAACCAATTAATCTGTTAATCATAAGTTTTTGTAACCATACCCCTAATAACTAGGAATAATAATTACATGCTATGATTGAAATAATAGATTGCTTGATTATAGAAAACTTAGTAACTGCAATGTATCCTGAATAAACAGCTTCATGAATTGCAACAACTGTCTTCATGGATGTAATATGTACTTGGTCTTTCCAAATTTCTCCACAACCTTCCATTGTTCCATATCTGAAGTGTCATATTCTGTCATTTGTCTTATTTACATCTCCAAATACACATAAGCTTCATAAGACACGGCATGAAATCCCTTCTTAATAATTAAAAACTTATCCAATATCTCAAAGTCCTTTGTCAATTTTTCCACAATGACCTTTCTTGTTAACCCTTTGACTAAATCTTCAAATTTGGAATGATCCATACGATCCTGTACCAATAAGCTGTGATATTGCTCCCAGGAAAACAATCGTCCTTCATCATCCCAAAAACAAGGGAGACCATCATCAAATAGATCTTTAAAAGAAAGCCTGAAATCCTTTATTTGAGAAGACATTTTATTCACCTTACCCTGCACCGCTTTCATGAGTTGATGTTTATTTATAAACTTATTTTCCCACAACGCAATTGCTACTCTGTCTTTGATTCCAATGTCCTGCAAATTCTGATATGTTAAATAATTTAAGAAATTCAAAGAATTTTGAGCAGTATTCAAAGGCTTCTTTTCCATAGTTTCATTGGCCAATTTAAATCTTTGAGTAGCTAAATTTACTAGTGCACTTTCATCATCAATAAAATTTAAATAATGCCTAAACTTGGTGATTTCCATAGACAAAGGATCCCAAGACAAATGTTTAGCTCCTCGTAAAGGAGCTTTTCCTGTACTTCTTTCTTTTAATTCATTGAACTTTTTCTGTAATTGGATTTTATCATTCCATGCTTTATTATTCTCCTCAATGCTCTTAGCCAATTCTGATTTGATCTTTTCCTTTTCCTCTTTTAATTCTTTAATCTCCACCTCTTTCAAACTCACCTGAGACATAGGAACTAATAAAGCATCTGCAGAAAATTGATTTAATGGTCTTTCAATATTAACAAGGGGTAAAACTATGTCAACAAAGGGTTGACTCATCAATTCTTCCATAACTTCCTTTTCATCATTTTGATAATTTTTCAGCTTTACAATCTGAGCCATCAATTTGGTTCTTTCTACTTCCCACTTGTTTTTCACCTCCTGTAGCTTCAATGATTTTCCTTTATAGTCCATCATTTCCTGATAAATTTTCTCTTTTTCCTCTTGAAGTGTAAATAATTCTGAAGACTGAACGTGTTCAGCATTAGGGACTTTAATCTTCTTCTTCAATACTTGAATGGTATTTTCCTTCTCCTCTAGAATCTTTTTGGTCTCCTGTATATTACTTGGTTCAGTCCCTAGGCTTACGACATCTCACCGCAAATTTTTAATTTGAATCAAATTTGCTTTATTTTCAACCTTTTCATGCTTTAATTGAACCTCCATCTTATCTACAAGGGACTGTAATTTAGTAATTTTCATAATTTCATGTAACAAATCAGAGTAAATAACATCTCCAGTTTGTTTATGGAGTTGTATTTTATTAGGAACACTAATTTTGTCTAACTTCACCTCCATTTCAGACACTTTCTTGTCACTAACCACGATGAATTTCAGGGTATTCCTCTCTATGTCTCGAGTAGAAATCAATGAAGTCTTTTGATTGATTAAATTTCTAAATCGAGGAAGCAGATTCTTAGTTTCCTCTGATGATTGTATTTCTTTGTCAACATAACTTGATATTAACTCTGTCCTGGATTTGTAGCGGGAACTGGACTCTATGTTACTTTCTTCTCTGAAGGAATATTAATGCATATGTACAGAATTTTTCTGGAACAAGACCATCTTCTTTCAATCTTCTGAAAATATTTCTTCTGAAATAGTTTGATCATATTGAGGGTGTGTTTTTATCTTTTCTTGAGAAATATTTTCATCTACATCCATTCCATCAGTTTCAGAAAGACTCCTCTTATTCAAAATGTTGGAATTAACATGCGTTTGAGCCACTGCAGTCAATCTATTCCTCCTATCTTCATCAGCTTCTGAATTTTCTTCAAAATTAGCCAAATTTTCTATTTTATCTAAACCTTCAACAGTTTGATAATCAAACAGTTTATTTTTGTTCAACTGCTTCCTCTAAGAAATAATGTGATGTGGATCATAATTTACTTTTTGTTACTTCTAAAAATCCATAACTTCTAACAATTTCTCTATGACTAACAAGGCGCTTTTATTTTAAAAAATGAAAGGACCAACTTTGAGAGGAAATTTAACATTGGAAGACTTTTTAAATTCCTCAAAATGTTCTTCTTTTGCATATTACCTCTGTCTCATAAACTCTAATGTGAATATCCTTGGAGTAAAAAAAGCGGGTAAGCTATATGGTTCTCCAGTGAACCCATATACTCTAAGAATAGTAAATTCTTTATACAAGAACCAATATCTTGTTTTGTCTTCGAAGGAATACTGTAAGATAAGCCCCATGTCTTCCAAAACCCTTTGCAAGAAATCATCAAAAAGCAATTTGTAAATCTCTGCCATGATTGTATTTACAAACTCAAACATGTTAATTTGTTTTGGGAGGTCTGGAGAGAACATGGTGGACAATAACTACAACTCAGACACATTCAAACAAAAAAGCATGTTCAGTAAATATGACTGATATCTAAAGAACCCGACTTTAGGGAATTCAACCAACTGGGTATGGATAACTTCGACTATATACTCATCAAGATTAAAACAACGGGTTGAGTGGTATTCAGCGTCAATTGAACCTATACTTAGCAAGAAACCTAATATGACTTCATTATTATGAGTATCATCATCCAAACCCAAAATTTGACTGACCAGTGACATGACCAACTGTACTTCCTCCTTGAAAATATTAACATTGTATGGTAGAAATGGACCTTCTAACGAGTGACCATCTTTCAGAATACTGGATAAAAACTGGCATATGACTTCAGTTCTACAATTTTTATACATTTCAATTAAAACTTGTTCATTTAAAGACTCACAGCTATGAAGGAAATTGTCAGGCAGACTCAATATCCCGTGAACAGTTTTTGCGTCAACTTTACAAAGGATTTTTGATGTTGTATGGTTCATAATGACTCTTTCAGAGGAGGAGTAACTATTCGTGCACCATTCGAAAAATTTGGGGAAAGGTATGGTTTGTTCAATAGCAAAATAATATAAGAAAGAACTGCAGACATTCAGAATATCATTCCCTTGTGAATTATGTAGCCACAAATGCTCCTTTGAAACTGATACACTACAAACTGACAGAGTAGGGTCACATACATTCCTCTCCCTATCAACAACAACCTTCTCTCTCTCGTCCAAAACTCTGCACAATATTCTAGAACCCTGCTCCTCCATAATAAATAATGGCGACAAGTATTCAATCAAGGTCTCAGTGTTTCAAGGCTTACTTGGTAACTGTGGATACGTAGAAGTTGAATTTCTGAAAAGATGGCGCACTATCCCTTATTCTTCTCACCCTCAGCGTGCAAATGAAATGAATTTACCTAGGTCAACTCACTTCTTATACAACGAATTATTCTGGGGCCCTTAAAAAGTTGTTTTTCCTTTATCGCTTTCCTCAGTAGAACTCACCAAATGTTACCGCACGAAAAGCAGTTTAAATTCCTCTACCACTCATTCTTTTTAATTATCTCATAGCTTCGCACTCTAGAATATATTATGACCATTGATAATATTTCATCTTTTGTCTAAACCGTTGGATCAAAATCTATTCTACGTAATCCGCCAGCATTTCTCATTTTTTAAAGCATGCATCTTCACTCCGTGGACTGCCTCATAATCGTAGATTCTATTTACTTTATTTATTAGTCATTGATCTTTCTGTTTTGTTAGCCACGTCCACCTCTCTTTCAAAACTTCTCTCTTGCACAACTTTCCCCAACGGATCAATTTGCAATCGTAGATTTCACACTCATAAATCTACACCTTTGAATTGTGCCATAAATTAACCAAAATGCGCATTTTAATAAGGGACTCATGACTACCAACCTTTACCAATTTTTATGTATCCCCTTGTCATTTCTTGACCACATTTCCTCCTCAATTTTTCAACATAGGAGGTGTTAACAAATGGCTCCAACTGGGGATGATATCCTCCCTGTGAGGTATCAAAGAACTTGTAGACCAGGTGCATGTCTCTAAATTTTGTATCCAAATCTCCAAAAAAATTTCTTTTTCTCTGATATATATTTTCTAAATAAAGAAAAATGGCTATCCTCTCAAATATTAGGGCCTTCACTCCGGGATTAAAAAATAATCGGTTCACCATATGTATTGCTTTCAAGAAAATAAATACTTACAAACTATGATACAAATTTCGCCCTCCACCTTAGGACAGGTAATGCTTCAAAAATCTTCCATTAACAGGGTTACTCCCCAACAAAACCACATTTTGATATTCTAGAATAAATGCATTTTCCCCTCTGTGACCTACAATAACATAAGGACCTACCCAAATGTGGTCAAATTTTCTATGGTTATCTTCCTTAGGAGCATCCCATTTTAACACCAGGTCATCAATTTGGAACTGTTCTTCTTTCACCTTTCTATCAAAAGTATTTTTCATTTTTTCTTGGTGTACCTGCACTTTATCATAATATTTATTACTTTTCTCCTCCAATTCGATAATTTGGTTTATCCTTCTCTGCATGTGGTTTGGCTCATCCTGTTGTTCCTGAAAATATTTCATAACTGGAACACCCAATGATGCTGGAAAAATGACTTCAGTTCCATATAGTAATTAAAAAGGAGACATCCCAATCACCCTTTTAGTGTTAATTCTATCAACCCACAAAGCATATTTAAGCTTGGTATGCCAAGAACTCTTGTTATCTTCTAACAACTTCTTAATAATTCTTACCAAACTCTTATTAGAAGACTCGGCCAATCCGTTTCCATGTGGGTAGTAAGCAGTTGAATGATTTAAACTGACATGATATTTATGACAAAAATTAATCATCTTTTTGGATTTAAAATATGCTGCATTATCAGTCACTATTCTTCTAGGACACCCAAACCTAGGCAATATATTTTCTTCAAGAAAATCCATAATTACTATCTCAGTAGCTCTCCTGGTAGGTATTGCTTCAATCCACTTTGTGAAACAGTTTGTGGTTGTCATAATCCATTTATGTTGTCCTGAAGAATTTGGGCTCATTTATCCAATGAAATCCAAACCCCACTGTTGAAAATGATCTTCTACTATTATTGGATTAAGAGGGAGTGGAATTACCTTTCTCTTACCATCAAAAATTTGGCACTGATGACATGTGCTAGTTTCTCTGTACACGTCCAAAAACAATGATGGCCAATAAAAACCTACTCTTAAAATTTTGTTTTCTATCACCTTCCAAGAATGATGTCCTCCACAATATCCTTTATGAAATTCTCTCACTATGTGCTGGGCTTCATTTTCTAAAAGGCAATTAAGTAACACACCTCCAGGATCCTTCCGATAAAGGTACTGATTTAAAATACAAAATTTAGCAGCTTTCAACTTCACATATCTTGCTCTTGTTTTACTTAATCCTGCAGGAGCTTGTAAATTTTGAAGAACAAGAACAATATCAGAATACCATGGAGATGTAGTGAAATTGATCATTACCTCCACCCATGTGTCCAACTAATGAGATTGACTAGATAAGAAATTAAGCTGTAAAGATTCACAGTTTGAATCTTTCAACATTTTTTCTAGTCCCTACCCTTTAATCAACTTGGTAGGTCTGATTTCTATATCATACTCCAATAATGTTGCTATCCATTTCACTCTTCTTCC
The DNA here is from genome assembly GCA_001517045.1 of Pseudotsuga menziesii. Taxonomy (NCBI): domain Eukaryota; kingdom Viridiplantae; phylum Streptophyta; class Pinopsida; order Pinales; family Pinaceae; genus Pseudotsuga; species Pseudotsuga menziesii. The sequence continues at coordinate 332,300 of LPNX011139903.1, forward strand.
TTCTAGGTCAGGCTATGTGAGAATCCCTTTTACTGCACTGGTTGGAACATGAGCAATTATATGTGAATGAAGGATATACACCCTGAAATATTTCAAGGATTTAACCAAAGCGTATGCTTGCTTTTCCATAATATCATATTTTAATTCCCCATCTCTCAACATCTTATTGAAAAAAGGCTATATGTTGCTCCATGTTCTCATTATTCTTTTGTAACAAAATTGCAGCAATAGTATGTTCTGAAGCATATGAAAATATTAAGAAATCTTTAGTGAAGTATGGACTCACCAACAAAGGAGCTTCTGAAATGGCTTGTTTTATTTCTTTAAAATATTTCTTAGCCTCTGCTGTCCATTTTATTTCATGGCCCTTTTTCAGCATATTTGTGATATTTGTTAATATCTCAGCAAAACTAGGAATGAACCTTCTCAAAAAATTTACCTTTCCCAGGAATGATTGTATTTATTTTTTGCTTCTTGGTTCTCCTACCTTCAAAATTGCACTGAATCTTTTAGGATCAATCTTTATTCCATCCTTTGAAATTATGTGGCCCAACAACTTTCCCTCTTCTAATGCAAAATTTGATTTTTTTGGATTCAATGATGTACCAAATTTTCTGCATTTTATAAAAACTTTTTCCAAATGGTGAATATGCTCTCTATAATATCTTGAATATATTGTGATGTCATCCATATAAATCACCGCAAATTTTCCTATTTCTCCTGCAAAAGCAATATCCATGGCACGCTGGAAGGTAGCCCCTGGATTCATCAAACCAAAAGGCATCTTTGCATACATAAAAGTGCCCCATGGTGTGGTGAAAGTAGTCTCTTCTTGATCTCCAGGTAACAACTTAATCTGATTGTACCCTGAAAAACCTTCCATCATTGAAATTCTTTCCGCTCTAGCCACTTTCTGCAAAATATGATCCATCTTTGTCAAAGGATAATTATCTTTCATTGAGACTTTATTCAAATTCCTGAAATTTATGCAAAGCCTTATTTTTCCATTTTTCTTTATGTCAGGAACCAAATTAGCAACCCACCTTGAGAAACTTAAAGTCACAATAATTTTGGCATCAAACAAATTTTTTATTTCCTTCTCAATAACTGGTAACATCTTTGGATTTATTCTTCTGAGTTTCTGTCTGAAAGGTTTTTATCCAGGTTTGATTGGAATAGTATGTTGTATTATTGAAGTATGATATTCGTTAAGGTCTTCATAACTCCAGGCAAATACATCTGTATACTTTTTCATCAATTTCACATATTCTTATTTTTCTTTGGTAGGAAAGTTTTTAGACAGCTTCACAATCTTTGGATTCTCTTTAGTACCAATATTTCTATCTTCAATAGCATTATCAGCAGCTTTCACTTTTGGATCTTTAGCAACATCATTTTGATCAAAAACAATTTCTAAGGGGATCAAACCTCTTGGTATAAAATTACTTTTTAATTGAATGATATCCTTTCCTCCTAAACTTCCCTTCAATTTTTTAGTACTAATCTTTTTTTCTTCGCTTTCTTTAGCATCTTGGAAATTTTCACAATTATCATTTTCACCATCAATATGAGTGTTCACAAACTCTCCAAACAATTCCAAAAATATTTTTATCTGCATATCATCCTCAAATACCTACCAATATTTAGAATTATCAGGTATGGATGGTCTATTTACAATATCCACTTGATATTCCTTTTGACTAACACTTGGACTTTTAAATTTACCAGCAGCAACCTCCAAAGAATCAACTACCGTATTCTCATATCTAGGAACCACCTTAATTGTATGTTCTGTAAAATAGTTACCAAACATATCCCATACTTCATTTCTATAAGCTCTCATCCAGTGATGTCTGGTTTGATAACCCTCATTCACCTAGTTTATTACAAGCTCTGAATCTCCCAGAACTCTTATCCTTTGTGCTCCCAGATCTTTCAATGCATGCAACCCAAGTAACAAAGCTTCATATTCAGCCACATTATTCATGCATTCAAATGTTAATTTATGTGCTAAATCTTTAAAATCCCTGATAGGAGAAATTATATATACACCAGCACCAGCACCAACCTTTGCCATAGACCCATCAAAATACATAGTCCACAATCCATCTCTTTTCTGTTTCTTTTCCATAACATCTTGTTCCTTTACCCCCTCTTCATTTTTTTCAGATTTAATTTGCAATGTAGATTCCAAATCACAAGGGACAATATCATTAAATAAAATTGAAGAGCCCAAATCAGTATCGACAACATATATATGATGAATATCAGGTCTATATTGACTGCTTACTACATAAGGAGTTCTTTCTCACTATACAACCTCCTACTTCCATCTTGGATAGGAATAGTAGCGTATGACATGTCAATTTGCAAACTACATTTTAACTTTTAAGTCCAAGACCTTGATAACAATATTCCAAATTTTGGTGGAATGTTTGCCACTACAACATCCATTACTATTGTTTTGGCTGGCAATTTATTTAAAGTCACTACCATATCTTTAATTAGACCAAGACACTTCACCCTCTTAGAATCAGAGGAATACAAATCTTTATATGGTCTCGTAACTTCCAGTCCCAAAATTTCAACTACTCCTTTAGGCATTAAATTATGTGATGCACCTGAATCTAACATGGCATTATGTACAACCATATCATGCACATTCAAACTTAAATAAAATGGAGGAACCTCTTCATCATCTATACTTTGAACCTTTGGTCCAAATGAAATAGTAGGATTATCATCTGTCAACTCTAAAATATCTAATTGAAATTCTTCTTGACCTTTAACCATCCTTGTTATCGTATCCCTGTACTCATTATTCCTCAACAACTCATTAAAAGGAACAGAGATTTTCATCTTGGAAAGTTCATTCTGCAGATTGAAGATAGAATTAACTTTCTCTACATCTACTAGTGCCACCTGTTTTGTTCCTTTTGTTTTTCTATTTTATTCTCAACTTCTTTATTCACAATAGGATCTTTTTTTATTTCCTTTCCTTTCTCTGTATTTAATGAACTGGTAGAAGGATGGTTTGAATTTGGCCTCCCTTTATTTACAACAACTTCTCTGTTTCTCAATCTGATCTTCCTTTGTACATCATCCATAGCATGTAAATAACCGCTCTGATATTGTTCTGATTCCTTTTCAAAATCCTCATTTCCACCTTCCTCTGCAAACATGTGATGTTCTTCTTCAGTAAGGTATATCTCTTAATCTAATTCCCCAAAAAGATGAATTTCATTATTAGCGGGGTCTTGTTAATTTGCAACATAATTCTCAGGGAAAGGTGGTTGAATATGTTGTTCTTCCTGATTCCTTGGGTTTCTCGTATCTCTTTGCCTATTTTTTGGAGGCATAGGAGGATTTGGCCTTCTAAAAGACGGATTTCAGATTTGAGGATCAACTTGTTCTCTATTAAATGATCTATTGTCCAAAGTCAATCTATCCATTAACTTCTCCATTGTTTTCAACATCATTTCAAATTTAATATCAGTAGCAGAAGAAGAAGTAGAAGGCATATTTTCTTCTCTTATTTTCCTCCTATCAATGTCTCTTTGTTTTATCTTTCCACTCACCATCATATTTTCTTCCACTTCTAAAGAATCTGTAAACATGGCAGCGAGTCTCACTGACTTTCTCTCCCTTAATGAAAATGCAAAGTCATTATCAAAGGCCTCAGCATAATGAAGTTTAACAGCAACTGCAGAAGGTTTTATCTCTTCTGGAATGGAATTTTAAACTCTCATAAATCCACTTGAAAATTCATGAACAGGTTCCAAACCTCCTTTCTTAAGACTATTGTATTGGGACAAAAGTTACAAAGGGCTTTGTTTAGCATCCCACCTTTCTAAAAATGCATTTTGGAAAACTTGAAAGGTCAGGATAGATGCAGCTGAAAAATATTTAAACCATTTCTTTGCTTCCCCTGATAGTCTTTGAGCAAACAACCACATTTTAATATTTGCATAATTAACTTCCTCCAAGTCAACAAAATCTTCAAATTTTGCCACATGTTGCTTTGCTGTTATACCTCCCTCTCCATCAAACAAATAAATTCTCTAGGAATAATTTTGGGGAAGATCATGCAATACAACAGGTAAACATAAAGGGGGAAATCTGGCTGCCATTGTCCTAGGTGGATTTGGAGGGACTGAGGAATTTTGAATGATTTGAACAATAGGTCTTTCTTCAACCTTCGCAGACTGTTGAATATCTCTCCAAAGGGAATCAAGTAATTAAGATTCTAATCTACAAGGGTTGAATTCAACATTTTTAAGATTAGATCCATATTTAGATTTCAACAAACCCTTTTCAACATTAATTTCCCATTCTTGATCAAGGATGCTATGAAAATCTTGAGAAGATGATGCACCAAACAGAGAAATATCTATTTTCTCTTTGTATTTTTTCTTAAATAATTTTTTTGGATCCTCCAAACTTTGTAAAACTTCAGTATCAAAATTACCTCATGTATGTATTTCAAAGCCAGGATGTCTTTTGAAATCTTGAAATAAATTTAAACTAGAATCGCTAGGGAAAATGTACAACCTTTTTTACTGACAAAAATTCCTGTTTGCCCACAAAAATATTTTCTTGATCTTTATAAACTTTTTCGTTCCTCCCAGGGATGATTTGCATCTATGGTCCCAGTCAACAGCGCCAATTTGTTAGCACTCAAAATATACCCAAGGTTGTGAAAGGTAATCTTAAGGTAACAACAAAAACCACTTTAGAAAGAAAGTGACTTTCTTTTGGAGAGGGATCTTGTTAAATTTTCATATGCTTAGCTAATACATCAGTATTTATTTTCATTTTCATAACAAAAGCATATAAGCAGGATCATTGAAAGAAAAAGTATCACAAGAACAACACAGATTTATTCTGGGAAACCCTAAAGGGAAAAACCTAGAAAAAGCTTCCTCAATATAGATGCCCAAAAAGATAAAAGGTAAAACCAACAAGGAGATCAAATCCTAATCCTCCTCCTTCTCCAACTGCTTCTCTCTTTCCACTAATGCACTACACAAGTGTGAGTGTGTGTGTCTCAAATGAGGAGCACTACACCTCTATTTATATTCATCCATTCACTTAAGTTAACTCATTCGACATGTAGGCTCGAGTTAAATCATGTAGGCTCGAGTTACACATGTAGGCTCAAGTAACCACACTAGGGTGCTGATGACCCACCTTTACAATTAAAGGGGACTACCTCATGACTCTTATTAGTTCTTCCGATTAGGAGCATCGGGGTATAATGTAATACAAGTGGTTCTCCCGGTAGGACCATCGGGGACCACAAAAAGATACATATAGAATATTCTTCGAAGTTACAATATTTCAACGCCGATTAGGAGCATCGAAGTACAATGTAATACAAGTGGTTCTCCCGGTAGGACCATCGGGGACAAACAAAAAGATACATATAGAATATTCTTCAAAGTTACAATATTTCAATACTCCCCCTTAACGAGAAGGGTATTCTACAACAACATCAACAACAACAAGAGTAGAGATAGGGGACATCATCAACATCAGCAAGGTAACACATCTATAAATCATTGGAAGCTTTTGAACATCATGTAGTCTTCATCTTCAATATTCAGTATTCATCATCATTAATTCTTTGATTGCTTTGATCAGCAACATCTTTAGCATTTTGATATTTCAATCAGCAATGACATATTCAACACTTGGACCTTTTGATCAGCAACATCTTCAACACTTTGACTGTTCGATCAGCAACAACATCTTCAACATTTTTGACCTTTCTATCAGCAACATCTTCAGCACTTTGATTGTTCGATCAGCAACAACATCTTCAGCATTTTTGACCTTTCGATCAGCAACATCTTCAGAACTTTGAATTTTCGATCAGCAACAACATCTTCACGACTTTGATTGTTCGATCAGCAACAACATCTTCAGAATTTTTGAACTTTTGATCAGCAACATCTTCAGCACTTTGACTTTTCGATCAGCAACAACATCTTCAGCACCTTGACCTTTCGATCAGTAGCAACATCTTCAGCACTTTGACCTCTCAATCAGCAATATCATCATCAACACTTTGACCTTTCGATCAGCAGCAACATCATCATCATCATATTTTGATTTGTCGATCATAATCATCATCACATTCTGATCTTTCGATTAGAACCATCATCATCATACTCTGATCTTTCGATCAGAAACATCATCAACATACTATGATCTTTCGATCAGAAACATCATCAACATACTCTGATCTTTCGATCAGAAACATCATCATCATACTCTGATCTTTCGATTAGAAACATCATTAAAATATTCCTATCTTTAGATCAGTACGTCATCATCATCATACTCTGATCTTTCGATCAGTATGTCATCATCATCATACTCTGATCTTTCGATCAGTATGTCGTCATCATACTCTAATATTTTGATCAGTACGTCATCATCATCATCATCAGCAACAACTTGCAATCCACAACTGAAAGACAAAAAGTCTTTGGATCACTTTTGGACTTAAAGTCCAGGGATGATACAATCCCACCACATTCTTGACAACCAAAGTTACGGATTGATTACAGGAGAATTAGTCCCTATCACTTTAGGACTAAGTCCAAGGACGATGCAATCCTACCACATTCTCTAGGACTGAAGCCACTGGATTGATTATGGGAGAATCAGTCCGTATCACTTTAGGACTATGTCCAAGGATGATGCAATCCTACCACATTCTCGAGGAACAAAGCCACCGGATTGATTACGGGAGAATCAGTCCCTATCACTTTAGGACTATGTCCAAGGATGATGCAATCCTACCACATTCTCGAGGACCGAAGTCACTGGATCTATTATGGACAGATGTCCTGGGATGATACAATCCCTCTTCATTCTTGAAGATCAGGGTCTCCAGATCACTTTAGGGTAAGTGCCGAGGGATGATACAATCCCACCACATTCTCGAGGACCGAGGTCACTGGATCTATTGTGAACATATGTCCTGGGATGATACAATCCCTCTTAATTCTCGAGGACTGAGGTCTCCAGATCACTTTAGGGAAAATTCCCTAGGATGATACAATCCCACTGCAACATCACTACTCCCCCTTTCAAGGAAGGTATTTCTGAACAACACCAAGCTTGTCTCGAAAGTGTTCGAACTCTACTTGAGGCAGAGGCTTCGTCAGTACATCATCATCCAAACCATCATCATCTACATCTTCAGTATGTGAATACTAAACTATCACCATATGTATCTCCAGTATGTGAATACTGAAAGCATCATCATCTATATCTTCAGTATAGAAATACTAAAAGAATCATCATCTCTATATTCAGTATAGAAATATGAAATCACCATCATTTGTATCTACAGTATGTAAATACTAAAATATCATCTATATCTTCAATATGGGAATACTGAAATCATCATCATCTATATCTTCAGTATGGGAATATTGAAACATCATCATCTCTATATTCAATATAGAAATACTGAATCACCATCACCTGCATCTACAGTATCATCATCTGCATCTTATCTTGTATGTAGAAATACTGGATTTCTACGTGTTACATCAGAACACAGGGTTCTTTGTCATCACAACTATGGTTATCACATAGAATCATTGTAGTGTCCATCTTCAGGTCAAAGAGACCTGATATTAGCTTCTGAATCCATATGGATTCACAACTTAGTAGATAAATCTGTTATGTATTCTACTTCAACCGTGCTAAGAGAAACACTAGACTGTTTCCTGCTAAACCATGAACTCATAGCAGACCTAAAAAAAAAGCATCTACTTGATGTGCTTTTCCTGTCTGAGATAGTTCCAGCCCAATCTGCATTTGTGTAGCCATACAATCTATACTCATGGCTACCATCATAGTATAGACCAAAGTCTATAGTCCCTTTCAGATATCTCATCACATGTTTTGCAGCTACTAGGTGAATCCATCTTGGTTGAACAAGATATTGACTTAAGGTGTTCACAGCAAAACAAATGTCTGGTCTAGTATTTGTTAAGTACATCAATGACCCAATGATCTATCTGTAGTGAGTCACATCCACTAACTCTAATGAGTCATCAGCTAACAGCTTCAGGTTGGAGTCCATGGGCGTGGCCATGACTTTGCATTCCAACATATTGAATCTCTTCAATAGCTCTACCACATACTTTCCCTGGTTGAGAAATATTCCTTTTGAACTTTTCCATACTTCCATACCTAGGAAATAATGCATCAACCCAAGGTCTTTCATCTCAAATTCTTCTGCTAGTTTCTTCTTTCTTTCCATGATCTATTTCTCATTCCTTGTCAAGAATAAGTCATCCACATATAGTAATAGAATGACAGGTTCACCTTCTACAACCTTGTAGGAAAGGTTAGGATCGACTTTACTCTTGGCAAAGCCCATGCTCATCAGGAAACTATATATTCTTCCATACCAAGCTTTGGGAGCTTGCTTCAAGCCATAGAGGTCCTTCTTCAACTTGCATATTTGATTCCATATATCTTCAACTTCAAATCCTCATGACTATTCGATGTAAAACTCTTCCTCAATCATACCATTAAGGAAGGCTTGTTTTTACTTCATCATGGAAGAAACTACCATGATAGTTTTGAAGGAAGTGTACCTTGTTTCCTGGAGTAAGTGTCTCTTTAGAATTAATTTCCTCTTTCTGATAGAAACCTCTAGCCACAAGTCTTACCTTACTTCTATCAGCAACATGTCTTATCTTGCAAATCCATTTGGAAGATACCACATTCTTGCTTTCTGGTTTGAGTACTATATCCCAAACATCATTCTAGTATCATAACATCTTATATGAGTTTGTATTCTTAGGTCATCAACATATCCTAGTCTTCTGCATTCAACCTTGAAGGTTGGAACCCACTTTACTCTTGGTAAAGTCTCGATCCATCACAAAGCTATCCATCATGTCATACCATGTCGAACTCAGATATAATTTTCTGTAGTCACTCCCCCTGAAGTGGAATATCATCTTCCCTCTTCATTTTGTACAGGTGGTTCTATGCTTGATATATACTGGTCAATAGAGTATGTCATTTCATAGTCTATTCTTTCTAAGGAAAATCACGAACCTTTCTTTGTACACTTGTTCTTGTAGATCCATGTGGAAAATACTACGTACTTCCCTTTATGTCTTGAAATCATATCGTATACATCATTCCCCATGATCAACTGTTATTCTTTGATCATAGCTTCTTTCATAGCATTGTTTTCTTCATCTTGAGTTATCTCTTGTACCCATGGTGGTCTTCATCCTTCAAGGTGGATCTACCACTCTCTGAATCTCTTTCTTCCATCATGGTGTCTCTAACCCTGGGAGCTTAAGATTCATGTTTATTGGAGTGAATATTGAATTGTCATCACTTGTTCTTTGGAACAAGTCTCATCCTTGTTTTCTTGTAGGAGGTTGTACAGGACCTTTCCTACAATTCAAATGCACCAATTGCATGGTTAGAACTATATCATAAAACATATGCATAACTACAAATTCTTATGCATCATGCAATTTTTTAGTCAATACAACATTCATCCATATATCACATAAACTTTCTAGATGCCTTCCATCTCTACCATGACATCATTGAGATTGTGCACTAATCCAATATGTCAGCAAAGAGGTTTGATAAGTAGCAATGGAGAGTTGTATAGCACCATGAGCTACTTACCCATCACATGCATATTGGTAGTATACAGTCATTAATGCAAACAATCTATCATGCATAACACATCAAATAAATATAATCAAATGTATAACAAAACAATATCATGAAATGACAATTGAATACTTATCTTTTATTTGTTTCATGGGTAGATTCCATCTTGATCATTCTGCTTTATCATCTTCTTCATTCATGAAATCGTCATTTCTTATCCAAATGATAAGATGAATAAGAGGTTCTTCAAGAATTGAGTTCTTCATATTCCTCATCCCTTGAGGGATCTTCTTTGAATGGTGAGAGCTTGATCTTCAATTGCTCCCATCTTCTTCTTCTCTTCTTATGAGTCGAGCTGAAAGCAATTACTTCCTTCTGGCATACATTCTTTGCATGAATGAATCCCATGATCCTGGGAGGCCATTCAAGGTGACTATCACCACTTCTGGATTATTCACTTCTTCTTCTACCGCTTCAAGTTGTTCTGCATTCTGGATCTTCACATTCTTCAACTATTTTCTCAAAGCCATATTCTGATTTAAGTTCTTATATTCAAATAGCTTGATCAAGGAATCAAACATATTTGGTGTCTTTAGGGAAGACACTTGTGGTACAATTTTATCTGTGATTGAATCAACAATGATCTTTTCGGCCTTGATCAAGTTCTTCTTGTGTAAGGCTTTGAGCCTCATCTCCGTATGGAATTGGAACCTATCTACTCATGTAGGTGTTCAATTCATTTTCTTTAGAGATATCAAATACTTCCATGCTTGGAATTTTTCAAATTTACCAAACTTATCATCAAGCTGATGTGATAGATCACTTTTAAATGAGAACCTCAAATGCAAATAGCAAAAGATTAGATCTTACCGATTTGAGGTGTCCGTCCTACTTCCAGAGTTAGCTGATATAGGGTTTGTCAGAGAAACCCTAATTTTCAAAAATTGGAATATTTAAGATCTAATTGGATAGAAATATATATCTCTTCAAATGGAGCTGTCTAATGTACTCCTTTTCTGAAAACAATGGAGGGAAGCTCCCGGAATAGGAAGCCCTAGTTTTCCAATTTCTTCCGCAGAAATGCCTGTCACTGTTTCTGTGATATCTCCGAAATTACTTCTCCTATGTGTCTGAAATTTGGTACTGAGGTAACCTCGTATGTCCCTTATCCAACACCATAGGTTTCATAAAAATTTGTTTCACCAGTTGAGATTTATGATCCTTTTCCCACGGTGACCTGTTACAGAACTGTTCAGAACAACGAAGTTGTACAGACTGCCACATGTCACTGTTTCATATTTTGGTTCTCAAATTAGGACCAAAAAAATTAAAGTCCATGATATTTCTAGAAAATATTCAGGAATTCAATTTGTACTCTGTATCTCAATCTATAGCAATTTTCCCCAGGTGTCTTGTTTAGGGATGAATTCTAGAAGAGGCTGGAACCCTAACTTTGAGGGATCATATCTCCCCAAATATAGAAAATATGAGGCTGCCTTTTGGACATTGTGTACATATGGATTTTAGCTTCGGCCTCTACAATTTTCAGATCATGAACCTTCTCCAATCTCAGGATATATCGAATTTACCAAAACTTAGTAGTTTTAGTATTTAGGTTTTTTGTAGCTCGGGGTCAAACTAGGGTTTGACTTTCCCAAAGTTTCACCCAACCAAAAATATTGATCTAGGTCTCTAAACTTCGATTTTGATGAGGAGAGAAATCCTATGCTAGGCTTACGCAAAAATTCCTCTTCAACAAGAAGCCCTAATTTCTTTTGGGGAGAGAGGGAGAGCTATTTTTCCTTGTGAAAGCTGTCCTATTCAAGGTGGCTCTGATACCATGTTAAATTTTCATATGCTTAGCTAATACATCAGTATTTAATTTCATTTTCATAATAAAGGCATATAACCAGGATCACTGAAATAAACAGTATCACAAGAACAACACAAATTTATCCTGGGAAACCCTAAAGGGAAAAACCCAGCAAAGGCTTCCTCAATATAGATGCCCAAAAAGATAAAAGGTAAAACCAACAAGGAGATCAAATCCTGATCCTCCTCCTTCTCCAGCTGCTTCTCTCTCTCCACTAATGCGCTACACAAGTGTGAGTGTGTGTGTCTCACATGAGGAGCACTACACCTCTATTTATATTCATCCGTTCACTTAAGTTAACTCATTCGACATGTAGGCTCGAGTTAAATCATGTAGGCTGTAGTTACACATGTAGGCTCAAGTAACCACACTAGGGTGCTGATGACCCACCTTTACAATTAGAGGGGACTACCTCATGACTCTTATTAGTTCTTCCGATTAGGAGCATCGAGGTACAATGTAATACAAGTGGTTCTCTCGGTAGGACCATCGGGGACCACAAAAAGATACATATGGAATATTATTCAAAGTTACAATATTTCAACACCGATTAGGAGCATCGGGGTACAATGTAATACAAGTGGTTCTCCCGGTAGGATCATCGGGGACCACAAAAAGATACATATAGAATATTCTTCAAAGTTACAATATTTCAACAGATCTCTCAGATATAAATTTAACAAGGACAGATATTAGAGTCAACAATTTAAGTTATGCAGATGGTTGAAACAACACATATAACGATTGGGAAAATAGATAAAGATAATGCAAGATTCATACATAGAATCTCAACAAAGGCAGGATAATCATTTAGTTACAGTCATTCATTGATTTTCAAGAGATAAGAGAGAAACATGAACAATCCATTAATATAGAGCATCACAGGATGAATTCCATATCAACTTTAGAGTAAATATTTGTGAATATCTGAAACAATAGCCAAAGCATAACATGTATGAATTCAGAAACTATTAAAACCTACGTTTTAGATATGAAAGAAAACATAATGGAAGGTAAACACTTAGAAAACAATCACAGGCAAAGAAGACATAGACTGTAACATAAACAACACATCAATCTTTGAATATCAACTAGCATTCAGCTCTGTAATATCATTAAAAAATCGTAAGTTCTCAAAAACATCGGTCCAAGCTTATGGGTTCCAACCCCCAATACATCAAATAAATTCAAATATATACAAAAATAGTTTCTTCACAAGAAGTTCAATAACCAATTAATCTATTAATCAAACATTTTTGTAACCATACCCCTAATAACTAGGAATAATAATTACATGCTTTGATTGAAATAACAGATTGCTTGATTATAGCAAACTTAGTAACTGCAAGGTATCCCAAATAAACAACTTCACGAACTGCAACACCTGTCTTCATGAATGTAATATGTACTTGGTCTTTCCAAATTTCTCCACAACCTTCCATTGTTCCATATTTGGAGTGTTGTATTCTGTCATCTCTCTTATTGACACCTCCAAATCCACATAAGATTCACAAGACACAACGAGAAATCCCTTCTTAATAATTAAAAACTTATCCAATATCTCAAAGTCCTCTGTCAATTTTTCCACAATGACCTTTCTTGTTAACCCTTTGACTAAATCTTCAAATTTTGAATGATCCATGTGATTCTGTACCAATAAGTTGTGATATTGCTACTGGGAAAAAAACTGTTCTTCGTCATCCCAAAAATAAGGGAGACCATCATCAAATAGATCTTTAAAAGCAAGCCTAAAATCCTTTATTTGAGAATATATGTTATTCGCCTTATCTTGCACCACTTTCATGAGTTGATGTTTATTTATAAACTTCTTTGACCACAACACAATTGCTACTCTGTCTTTGATTCCAATGTCCTGCAAATTCTGATATGTTAAAGAATTTAAGAAATTCAAAGCATTGTGAGTAGTATTCAAAGGCTTCTTTTCCATAGTTTCATTGGCCAATTTCAATCTTTGAGTAGCTAAATTTACTAGTGCACTTTCATCATTAATAAAATTTAAATAATGCATAAACATGGTGATTTCCACAGACAAAGTATCACAAATCAAATGTTTAGCTCCCTGTAAAGGAGCTTTTCCTGTACTTCTTTCTTTTACTTCATTGAACCTTTTTCTGTAATTGGCTTTTATCATTCCATGCTTTATTCTTCTTCTCAATGCTCTTAGCCAATTCTGATTTGATATTTTCATTTTCCTCTTTTAATTCTTTAATCTCCACCTCTTTCAAACTCACCTGAGACATAGGAACCAATAAAGCATCTGCAAAAACTTCATTTAATGGTCTTTCAGTATTAACAGGGGGTAAAACAGTGTCAACAAAGGGTTGACTCATCAATTCTTCCATAACTTCCTTTTCATCATTTTGATCATTTTTCAGCTTTACAATATGAGCCATCAATTCGGTTCTTTCTACTTCCCACTTGTTTTTCTCCTCCTGCAGCTTCAATGATTTTCCTTAATAGTCCATCATTTCTTGATAAATTTTCTCTTTTTCCTCATGAAGTGTAAATAATTCTGGAGACTGAACTTGTTCAGCATTAGGGACTTTAAGTTTCTTCTTCAATACTTGAATGGTATTTTCCTTCTCCTCTAGAAGCTTTTTGGTCACCTACATATTACCCGGTTCGGTCCCTAGGCTTACGACATCTCCCTGTAACTTTTTAATTTGAATCAAATTTGCATTATTTTCAACCTTTTCATGCTTCAATTGAACCTCCATCTTATCTACAAGGGACTGTAATTTAGTAATTTTCATAATTGCATGTAACAAATCAGATTAAATAACATCTCCAATTCTTTTATGGAGTTGTTTTTTATCAGGAACACTGATTTTGTATAAATTCACCTCCATTTTAGACACTTTCTTGTCACTAACTACGATGAATTTTAGGGTATTCCTCTCTACTTCTCGAGTAGAAATCAATGAAGTATTTTGATTGATTAAATTTCTAAATCGAGGAACCAGATTCTTAGTTTCCTCTGATGATTGCATTTCTTTGTCAGCATAACTTGATATTAACTCTATCCTGGATTTGTAGCGAGAACTGGACTCTGCGTTACTTTCTTCTCTGAAGGAATATTGATGCATCTGTACAGAATGTTTCTAGAACAAGAACATCTTCTTTAAATCTTTTGAAAATATTTCTTCTAAAATAGTTTGATCATCTTGAGGGTGTGTATTGATATTTTTACAAGAAATATTTTCATCTACATCCATGCCATTGGTTTCAGAAAGACTCCTCTCATTCAAAATGCTGGAATTAACAGGCGTTTGAGCCACTGTAGTCAATCTGTTCCTCTTATCTTCATCAGCTTCTGAATTTTCTTCAAAATTAGCCAAATTTTCTATTTTTTCTAAACCTTCAACATTTTGATGATCAAATGGTTTATTTTTGTTCAACTGCTTCCTCTAAGAAATAATGTGATGTGGATCATAATTTACTTTTTGCTTCTTTTTAAAATCCATAACTTCTAACAATTTCTCTATGAATAATAAGGCATTTTTATTTTAAAAAATGAAAGGACCAACTTTGAGAGGAAATTTAACATTGGAAGACATTTTAAATGCCCCAAAATGTTCTTCTTCTGCATATAACCTCTGTCTCATAAACTCTAATGCGAATATCCTTGGAGTAAAAAGAGTGGGTAACCTGTATGGTTCTCCAGTGAACCCATGCACTCTAAGAACAATAAATTATTTATACAAGAACCAATCTCATGTTTTGTCTTCTGAGGAATACTGTAACATAAGTCTCATGTCTTCCAACACCCTTGGCAAGACATCATCGAAAATCAATTTGTAAATCTCGGCCATGATTGTATTTACGAACTCAAACATGTTATTATATTTCAAGAGGTCCGGAGAGAACATGGTGTGCAAGAACTATAACTCCGACACATTAGAACACAAAATAATGTTCAATAAATATGACTGATATCTAAAGAACCTCACTTTAGGGAATTCGACCAACTGGGTATGGATAAATTCGGCTAGATACTCATCAAGATTAAAACAAAGGGTTGAACGGGATTTAGGATCAATTGAACCTATACTTAGCAAGAAACCTAATATGACTTCATTAATATGAGTATCAGCATCCAAACTCAAAATTTGACTGACCAGTGACATGACCAACTGTACTTCCTCCTTGAAAATATTAACATTGTATGGTAGAAATAGAACTTCTAACGACTTAATATATTTCAGAATACTGGATAAAAACTGGCATCTGACTTCAGTTCTACAATTTTTATGCATTTCAATTAAAAATTGTTCATTTAAAGACTCACAACTATCAGGGAAATTATCAGGCAGACTCAATATCTTGCGAACAGTTTTCGCATCAACTTTAAAAGGGATTGTTGACGTTGTATGGTTCATAATGACTCTTTCAGAGGAGGAGTAACTATTCACACACCATTCGACAAATTCGAGGAAAGGTGGAGTTTTTTCAATAGCAAAATAATATAAGAAAGAACTGCAGACATTCAGAATATCATTCCCTTGTGAATTATTCTACCACAAATGCCCCTTTGAAACTGATACACTACAAACTGATAGAATAGGGTCACATACATTCCTCTCCCTATCAAAAACAGCCTCCTCTCTCTCATCCAAAACTCTGTGCAATATTCCTGAACCCTGCTCCTTCTACATAATAAACAATGGCGACAAGTATTGAATCAAATTCTTAGTGTTTCGAGGCTTACCTGGTAACTGTGGATACGTAGAAGTTGACTTTTTGAAAAGATGGTGCACTGTCCCTTCTTCTTCTCACCCATAGCGTGCAAACAAAATGAATTTACCTAGGTCAACTCATTTTTTATACAATGGATTATTCCGGGTCCCTTACCAAGTTGTTTTTCCTTTACCGCTTTCCTCAGTGGAACTCACCAAAAGTTACCACGTGGAAAGAGGTCTAAATTTTGCTACCACTCATTCTTTTTAATTATCTCACAGCTTCACACTCCAGAATAGATTATGACCATTGATAATATTTCATCTTTTGTCTGAACCATTGGATCAAAATCTATTCTATGTAATCCGCCAGCATTTCTCATTTTTTCAACCGTGTATCTTGACACCGCGGACTGCCTCATAATTGTAGATTCTATTTACTTTATTTCTTAGCTGTTGATCTTTCTGTCTTGTTAGCCACTTCTGCCTCTCTATCAAAACTTCTCTCTTGTGCAACTTTCCCCAGCGGATCAATTTGCAACCATAGATTTCACACTCATAAATCTACACCTTTGAATTGTGCCATAAATTAACCAAAATGCGCATTTTAGTAAGGGACTCATGAATACCAACCTTTACCAATTTTTATGTATCCGTTTATCATTTCTTGACCATATTTCCTCCTCAATTGTTCAACATAGGGGATGTTAACACTATGACTCTGCAAAATGTGTTGCCAACACCATTTGTCAGATACACATTAATTCAAAATAATAAAAAATTACTTACTATCACTTGGCCTATCTAAGCCCAACGTTGTAATCCACAGCTTGGATACCACACTGTCGTGTACTAAAAATTGACATTAAAGGTATCCTTGACTGGTTCTCATCCCATCCAGGCCCAATGGTGCAACCAATAGCTCTTATACCATGCTGTCATGTACCCATACCCCATCATTATGCAGAATTAAAAATTTTATCGAGAACCTTCAGTGTTCATCGAAACACAGGGCATGGTCGTGAACCACATCTCGACAATTCCAACACTGTCATGCTCCCTTCCATATTCCATATATAAGTTCAACAATCTACAAGGAAATATCTCAGAGGATATCGGATGACGAAGAGAAAATGCTACGAAATCAACGTTCGTAAACGATCTCGTAGACCAGATCTAAATCAATGGTTTAGAATTTTCCCGCAAAAATAAACGGTGTGGAAATCCCGAGGTGTGGGGTCGGAAGTTACACAAAATATCTATCTTACTTCCCACATCCCACATCCCACATCCCGCATCGAAAACAAATAAACGGCAGATAATCATCCCACGAAGATTGACAGCACGAAAACTTAACTTGCGGGATTGGAAATATGGAAATCGCAACACCACGATCCCGGATCCCGCAAGTTGCGCAAGAAAGTTGCGGAAGGAAAATATGCGGAAACCAAAATCTGTGAAATGACATTTTGCATCCCGCATCCTGCAAAATCCTTAATCCCAAAACTACGCAAATGAGGATTTATAGCAGAAAAATCAACTTTTCAGCTGACTTCTTGGATCGATTTGATCATCTAGGCCATTACCAAACTAGCCAATCTACCCTGCAACTTAGTAAAATGCATTGAAGGAAAAACATACATAGATGCCTATAATTGCAGTTATTTAGGAAACAAAGAATAACTCAACATAGCAACATGTTCATCACATTCCATCAAGCAAATACAATCCAAGCATTACAGTTACAGAGAATTATGTGGACAATAACACTTATCTTGAATAAAGCTTGTCTTGCAACCAGCTATGTTGCTGCAATGTTCCACACAACTATAGGCCAGTGTGATCCTTAATCTCTCAGTAACATTTCCAGCCCCAAGCTAGGCATGATTTCCTACAGGGATAAGGGAACACTAGCAAACTCATACATAGCCAAGGATGCAATTAAACTCAGCCAAGCCAACATAGTTGGGTTTCATAGGTTCTAAGGTAAAAACATCCCTCAGATGGGTTTCATAGGCCACTTAGCCAAGCCATCTCATAATTGGGTTTCACAGACTATTCATAATCAAGCCAACATTCACCTTTAAGGACAAGTCAAGCCAACAGATGGGTTTATCAAACTATTCACAGTCAAGGCATCTCACTACTGGGTTTATTAGGATACCTAGCCAAGCCAGCATTAAAAGTTGGTTTTATCAGACTATCCATTCGAAGGTTACTTACCAGGCCAGGTGCAATAGACATAGCCAAGCCAATGGATGGGTTTAATAGGCTACCAGCCAAGACATATTTCCAGTTGGGTTTATCAAGATTCTAAGGAAATGGGTAGGAAGAACTCCTAATCTAGTGAGATCATCTACAGAGCTAAGGACACCTTCACAAGATCTATCTTTCCTGGATCCCCCTCTGCCTACACACCCAATAGAAGGAAGTGTTCCCTTCTCTACTCCACAGTCCCTTAGGATACACCTTCCCTTCCAGTTCTCTTTAGGATGTGCATGGCGGGTTCACCAACCACTCTTATCTTACTGTAAGGTTCCACACCAGGTTTATCAAGCGCATTCTATGTCTCTCCCATTCCTAATTCTCGCACACAGTCATACCCGAACCAGGTTTCACAATCACAACAACCACAGGGAGACTCTACATCACATGCTTACTTTGAACACAAGTAACAAGGTCTCATACACTCTGTATTTTAGGATAACGTTGCAACACAACAAATACCATAATGTCCAGGAAAAACAACTCATAGAACGCGAAGGATACATACACACAAGAAAGGCTCTGCAATTATTTTGCTTCTACACGATGACCGAGGAGTGAAGATGATGAAACCATGATCGAATGATATGAATGATGAATGAATTCCCTCGTAGCTCTCAAAACATGAGAGTAGGTACCGACGTGAAATGGGTCAAACTGACATACATCTTTGGTGTTTCTTATCCCTGCAAGCAAAACAAAACACTCTAGAGCTGGGTGCTCTGCCCCATTCAAAATTTCCCATACCCTTCCATTCCAAGCAATAACTACCTCAACCACCTTCTTGTATAATAAATGGTTAGGAAGAAAAGACAAGAAATAGGGTAGTTGACAGTTCTGATGGGTTCTCCCCATGACACATGGCTTTTCCCCAAACAAGCTCAAGGTTAACATTGCCACCCCTTTATCCTTAGGAAAATCATGCCCCCATCTCATTATTTGTTGCATTGACATAGATGACCATGGGTTTTCATTATATTGCATATTTACATGATTTTTACAAGTGTTCTTGACTTAACACAGAAACCATAGGCATCAACCATGATCGCCTATTAACTAACATTAATCAATAACAGGGCCTTGGGCTTGAGCTCCTTGTCATGATTCGATCTAATATTTACATCACATGCATTAATGCAATGGGGTCAAAACTGGGGTGTTACAGGTCCCTTTTCTTTAAGCCTGAAGAAGAAGTCTGCCACTTGTGCTTACTACCTTCTAAGGCCAGATTTTTCTATTTGGAGATCTGGTCAACATAGGTAGAGATGAATTTTTTTTGTAGTTCAATCAGCTACTGGTTTTTCATGGGAGATTGTTGTAAAGGAAAGTATCCTATGGCTAGGGTTTAAGAGGCCATCAACATACTAGGGTTGAAAGAGAGATGCACAATGTTCAGCAAGCATATATAAGCAAGATTAGGGATGAGAAAGGTCCACACCTGACTAACTGAAGGCTGGTCCAAGATTTCTCTTCAATCCTCTTCTTGCTCCTCTCGCTCCAAGAGACCTGCAAAACGAATTATACCTTCCTCAAACCATTATGACCACATATAAAACAATGATAATCAAATAAACATGAACTAATGATCTGAATAACATCATCATATGATCAGAAACAGAGATTCAATCACACATTGAACAATGATTTGGGAAGAAGAAGGACATCAAATCTTTATTAATCTTGAAAACAAGTACAAGTATACCTTCTCTTCAAGTTTGGCACCTCACGAAACCTTGATCTGGTTCTGCTGCTTCTCTTCTCCAAATAACTCAGCCTCCAAGCTCTGCAACACAAGGGGAAGACCTCCACGGAAAAGGTGTGGGAAAAGAGAGTCCCGATTCCTCCAGCATAACAATGCATAAATTCAAGTCCCCTCTCATGGACCTCCCTACCTCTATTTATATGATTAAAGAAGAGATAGGGGCGAAGACAAAGTGGTTACAACTGAAGAAATCAATTGCATAACTACCCAAACTAACTCAAAAGGTGTGTTTTTATGTTTAAATGTCGAGAGACCTATTCGTGACTATGGATAAGGACAACCCGCGAATGATCCGTGAGTTTCCATAAGAGAAACCCATGAATACAAGCATCCATGACTTGTAATACACGAGACTCGCGTATGATTCGCGACTTGCCTATAAGGAGAGTCGCGTATACACAAAAAAACACATTTTTAAGGTATTTTTGGGAATTTTCAGACTTTGGCATCTTTCAGAAAGTTTTAGCTAACACAAATACCTTTCAAATGGTGCAGAGATGAGGTCAAACAAAGTTACATAACTCAAGATAGGGGTCCTCCAAGATAGGTGTCTTTTCAGTGACTTTCAATGACTTTCATGAAGTGTCGACATGCGACGGGATCATGGGAAAGTGGTCACAGGAAGAGAAGTGTCATTTTGAGCTATAACAGATGCCCCTAATGTGTGAGGTTAGAGGGGAAGACGATAGCTGAAATACATTATAAAGGAAACAACTGAGTATGGAGAGGGCAAAGAATCCAAGATTGAAAGGCTCGAGTGAAGGTACTTGAAAGAGAGATAAATGTCAGAAAAACTGATCTCTGGCATAGACATGTCCATATACAAAACATCACCATAAATATAGGCGGATCCAACATATGTATAACTGATGAAACTATAATGGTCGCTCAATATGCAAAAAGGCGCCATATCAAATCTAAAGGAGCCATGGCCACAAATGAACAAGGCGGATCCATACTCAACAATCGATCATAGCCACAAAAATACAAGGTGGATCTATGTCTTAGCAAAATGCCGTATAAAGTATAACAAGGTCTTGCACAACTTGGGCAATAGCAAAAGATGACAATGCTACTATCGGCCCCAAGGTCTTCAATCCAAACTGCCCAAAAAAGGTATGAATCCTAACCATGCGAATAAAGGAGATGAAGTCGAACATGGAGGAAACCGTTTGATTACCGATCAATAATGAGAACCGTTAACAAACACGAGGGAAACCACCATTAATGAAAATGGTCCCTAAGGTACCTAGTACATTCTAACAAGTGTGATTACAAGGACTTGAATTCTAACACTTGAAGAATCCATCGAGTAGGAGACATTAAGGTATCCCCACTACCCAATAGCGAGGGAAATTGCCATTGAGGACAACAATTCCCAAGGTACTGTCATAAAACTCTAAATCTCGTCCCCAGAGCAAGATGTGTTGCAGTCGATAGGAAGAGATCCGTTGGAAGGAAGGCATTAAGGCATCCTTCATAATCCAACACGAGGTAAGTCAAAGACTAATTGGATTTGGAATTGGTACTGAATTTCACAAAAAGGACCGCTGAAGACATGATGTAATGAACTGATACCAGGGAATGGACGACACAAAAGGTCAAGGAAACTGCAGAATGGCCGACAAAGGTTTAATTCTTGAATAGTGAGCACGACACAAAATTGACTTAGGTAGATTTTGACACGAAATAAGACCAACGAAACAAATCTATAATGTAGGAAACATTAATAGATTCCCCATATAATTGGAAAAGAGACCAACTGGAGGAGTAAGAAACTCTGAATCAGAATAAGGTCAAAAGACTAGGACCCAACTGTTGATAAACTCAAAACTGGTGCTTTGTTCAAGGAAACAAGACTTGCTGCCATGATGTAAAAAACATGTCAATGAACTTCCCTTCCCCCTTTCTTGTAAAGGTTTAATGAGTCCAAGAAAGCAAACTCGGGACCATCTTCATTTTTGGCAAGCTCGAAGAAAAGAAAGAAGAATGCTTGATAAAGCACTGATTCGTGGATTTTACGAGCCCGAACTAGTACATGCTCGATGGTGTTTTCATAGTTTAGAGAGTCTGAAAACTCCAAAGAAGACTCCAGGGGGGTCCTTTTTCGTACAATTTAGTCTCCTAAGGCGGAAAAAGTATAAAACATACCAAAGAAGAAATCTCTTAACTTATGAAGAAGAAAAGGCGCACCTTTTTCATACTTAGTCAGGAAGGTCCGCAAAAGGTTAAATTACCACCTACCCAACGCTCCTTCAAAAGCAGCATATAGCCTGAGTTTTACAAGTGTGAAGGAAGGCAAGATCACTCGGAAAGATCCATTTGATTACGAGAAATGGGGCTTACAACAATAAACTCGATGTTTTGTTCTTTAGGGTTTAACGAGCATGACAAAGACATAAAGTACACTCAAAATCTTTTTCATGTTTTGGTCCAGAGCACGAAAAAGAGAAAACTAAGCTCATACCAGGGGTTCCTTTTCCGTAAGTTTAGTCCCTCAGGTCCGGAAAAGTGATAAACCTATGCCTGAGAATACTCTTCTCAATTCAAAAGAAAAGAGAGTAATCATTTCTCGTACTATTCCACATGGTCCGAGAAAGAGATAACTTACCACCAATGTGGATGCCCATTTACGTATTCTTAACGAGCCTGAACGAACAAGTTTACTCAGCAGTCAAGTCTATTTTGAGGAGTCAGACTTGGGCCTAAAGAAACTCAATATCTTTCCCATGAAGTTTTAATGAGTCCCGAAAAGTCAACTCGTGGCCTCCTTACTGTTTTTAACAAGCTCAAAGGAGAGCAGAAAGAATCCTCTAAATGCGAGGAGACGAGTGTCATAGACAGGTGAAACTAGTTCCAAGCGCAAGGAACGGACCTATGCATAATGCAAGGAAAGTGAGCAAGATAAGGACACTTAGGGAATGTCTCCTCAAGGTAAAGGGTGTCAAGTTGAAAAGGCAAAATGATACAAGGCTGAACGGTGATGAGAACAAAGATGAGGGCTTATACAACGAGGTAAAAGCGCGGAAGCCAGCATTAGGCTCAAAAGCGCAAGCAGGGCACATGCAAATGAAATTACGACTTGAACAAAAAGGTGAGGCCAGTAAATAGTTGTGAATCCAACTAGAAATCCTGTCTCCAAGAAACAACAACATCATAATCATATTCAGAAGAAACGATCCGATGCGGGTCACTTTGGTAGAAACACATGTGACTTTGCTATCTTCTACAAAAGGTAAAGTCAAGGCAGAATCAACCGAAGAAGATTCTATAGAACCAAGGCTCGAGGGTTTATAATCAATAAGATCAACCTCAGAAGGAGAGAAAAAATCAACAAGGGAGATAGAGTCTATAGGAACAAACTCAGTATCACAGGAGTTGAAAAATTCATAAGAAAAATCAAACTCATCAGGATCACTAACTTGTTGTTCAAAGGAAGAGTCAAAAGACTCAGCAAGACCAACATAAGAAGAAAGGTCAGGATTACTAGGAAAATCAAGGTTAGACTTAGTCACAACTGAACCAACATCCAAAAGAAGGTTAGACCGTATCAAAGACTCTAGGAAGACTTCATCCAAAGGAAGGAGATCATCCGAGATAGGACACATGTCTAAACATTCAAATGGATTAACAGAGTGGAGAGCAGGTTCCATGGTCTGTATAAGATGACTCACCTGTTCAACTGCTGGGACCAAGTCCTGAGAAGGTAAGCATGAAAACAGAGGTTGCTTCTCAGTAGCAATTGAACATAAAGGACATGAGGCCACATAGTTCAGCTGTGGCGGGGTAGTGTCTATAGAAACACTGGGAATCAATAAAGGAAAGACCTGGTCTAAAGTTGGGTTAGGAGACGGATCAAGAAAGTCCAACTGATCAATGGTGACAATTTATTTGCCATGATTAAATTACATCACACGAAAGAATGTTGACACCACTGCTTGCATGGCGTAGACATAATCAAGTCCAAGGGATCTTCTATCACCATGAAGTCAACTAAGACGGTCTTCCCACCCAAAGTAACAGGTGTTTGAGCAAGAATTCCCAAGGCTATACAAGTTCTTCTATCAAACGCTAGTAACTGACTAGCAGTCGACACAAGGCTGGGAGATCCCATGCCTCACCAAGCACAAGCAGACAAAATACTAACTGAGGCTCCTTCATCAACAATACAACGAGCAATCGTATAAGGTTCAACTTTGACCTTTATCTGGAAAGGTGCATTAGAAGGAAGCCGCGGCTCAACTAGGCTATCCCAATCAAAGGAAGCAATCCGAGAGCTTGGTGGGGGTTGATCCGAAACAAGTTTAGTGCCCCCTTGTTTAGTAAGTTCTGAACTGGAAGTGAAGAAAATATGACTAGTAGACACTTCACTCTCCAAAGGAAGAGTGGGATTGATCGATATTGGAATCGATTCAACCGCTTCGTGAAAGTCACTCTCCGAAGGGAGAGTGGGATTGACCAAAGATGACATTGGTTCAATCACATCAAGATCACTCGTCGAAAGAAGAGTGGGATCAACCAAATATGAGATTGGTTCGACCACTTGATCAACCAAAGGTTGAGTAGGTTGTTGAGAAACTATAGGTTGTTCAGGAGAAGGAAAATCTTGAGTCTTGGACCACACTCTTCGCACCTCTGCAATAGCAGGGCATAGGTGAGTAAGATGATCTCCCTCACATAGCATACAAGGGAACTTAAGTTTGCACTTCAAACGACCAATTTTCTCAACAGTGTCAACATGACTAGCAGTGGCTGACTGTTTTCTCTCAACATGACCTACAGAGGATGAGAGTTTGCCCCCAACATGAACAATAGAGGCTGGGTGACTGGGTCCAACCTGACTAAGAGAGGCTGGTTGTTGAGAGACTTCAGAATGTTCAAAAACAGGATGACCATGAATGCAAACTCTTCACACCTCCACGATAGAAGGGCATTTATAAGTAAGGCGATCTTCCTCACAAAGCTTAGAAAGAAACTTGGGCTTGTGTTTTGAACGGGTAGTCTTTTCAACAATGTCAACATGACTCACAGTGGTTGACAGATTGTCTTTAGCATGAACCACAGAGGCTGAGAGACTGCCCCCAGCATGACTATTAGAGGCTGAGAGACTGGGTCCAACATGACTTGCATAGGTTGGACGGGAACCATCAACATGAACAACAGAGGTTGAATGGTTTGGATCAATATGCTTTGCAGCAGTTGAGTGTGTGCCCCCAGCATGAACAACAGAGGCTGGGTGGATGGATCCAACATGAACAACAGAGATTGGATGGGGAGGTTCAACTTGAACAATAGAGGTTGAATGAGTTCCTCAGCATGAACAACAGAGGCTGAGAGGTTAGATATGACGTGCCCTAGAAAGGTTGGAAGGATCCCACCAGCATGGTCAACAGAGGTTGGATGGTGAAGATCAACTTGACTTGCAAAGGTTGAGTGATTAGATCCAACATGCCCTGCAGAGGTTGGATGGGTGCCCCCAGCATGAACTACAGAGGCTGGGTGATGAGTTTCAACTTTACTTGCAGAGGTTGAATGGGTGCCCCCTTTCTTATGTGATTTCTTCCTATTCCTCCTTCTTTTACTCCTTTTAGACTGTCGGTTACTAGTATCAGTACTTTCACTGCATGAGGTAGAAGGAGGAGGAGAATCAACTACAGGTGAAGGGAAGCAGTGTTTTGATGCCCTTGATATAAGGAGCTTACTTGAGAAGCATCAGGAGCATTTGGGACAGTTGGAGTGGAAAAAAACCACATCGGTAGCCCTAGGGTGAATCCAGGAAGATTCAAGGTGGCCATCAAGGGAACACCAACATTCCCCGTGAGAGGAATAGTACAAGGAGTTCCCAGCATGGGGATCTCTTGGTTGGTGTTCAAAGGGGTGTTAGCCATAGTTTCAAACCAGGAGACAAACTCTGAGGTTGAAAGACAACCAAAATTAAAAAGCACACACCTAAAGGCACACTAAGTATAGACAAACCACACAGCACTCACTAAAAAATTCCTAAAGCCCAATAGACAAATGGGTATAAGATATAGTTTCGAGAAGAAAGCTGATAAACAGTTACTTGGCATCCCTATAGATGTTCTTAGGCACAAGTGGAGGAATCACCCACCACCCTCCCACACTTTCTACCGGGGTTACCTTCCAAGTCCATCCAAGGTCAACCAGAAATAACCTTCCGGTGTACCTGTGTATGAACCCTAGATTTCAAAGAGACTAAAGGCTACCTTAACTATATTGACAGTCTAGGGGGGACAGTCACAAGCCAGACTCGTACGCATGGGCAGGGTAGCTGAGCCCGAAACTCTGTCCAGGACAGAATCCCCAGATGCGTAAAATTCCTGAGTTACACTTTGACAAGGATTCAGAGGGTTATCTCCTCTGTCCAAGCCTCCATGCGGTCTCGTGCTTAACTCCCGTTTGAGAGGAGCTTCCCAGATACAATCAAAGTAGAAAAGGATTTACCTAGTGATAGGCCAACTACGTCTGAATATTAACACTTGTGGGGAGTTTAAACTCCATATCCCACAAGTCTAGCCTAAGCTAGTTGGTGTATGACCCTATAAAATAAAACTTACTAGTAATTTTTAAAATTATATCGTTTATTTTAAGGGTTGTTTTTAGTCAAAGGGTAAATGGCATGAAACTTATGTGGTGTTTTGACTCAAAGATGAAACAAAATGAATAAGCAAAGAGATATGAAATGCAAAAAGCAAAAACTATTCTCTTTATATTTTCAAATAGAAACTTGAAAGCCAAAAAAGGACAAATTCTTTTTATATTTTTTTAAAAACAATGATATGCCATGCAATCTAGACTAAAAAACTAATCTACATGCATATAAAGCAAACATATGTTTTTGTATTTTTCTTTTATAAATGCAAAAGAAAAATCATCCTATTAACTAATGCAAGCAAGTACTGTAAGCAAAGAAAATAGACAACTACTCTACACCCCAAAAACAAACCCTAGGTTTCCCTAAAGTTAGGATATAACTTCTCTTGAAAAGAAGGCTTACAAAGGTAAACAAGCCAACAAATTTGGAATGAATAGACTGAGCGAAAAGACTGACATAAACAAAGGTCAAGAGGTCCCAATTATCAATCTAATCCTACAAACAAAGGCTGCTCAGTACCTTGTCCAACAAGGTCAAGCCAAATAAGGAGGTAGGGGGGGGGAAGCAGCAAAAACAAGTATAGGTTCTTTTTAATTTTCTTTTATAAATGGAAAATAAAAACTACCTACAAAACAAAGTATGCAGATGACAATAACAAAGCAAAATGAACTTTGCTATACAACCACCAAACAAACTCTAGACTGAACTAAAGTCAGCATAATCCCTACTTGGAAGGAAGGCTTGCATAAGAGACAAGTCAACTATTTGGGCATGGTGAATTTAACCAAAAAAAGAAGAAGGAAACCAGCACCAACAAGATTATGAAATCAACCAAAGATCACTAACAGAGGCTGACCAAAAACATAAGCCAAAAATATGACCAAGCAAAGGAGATGGGGGAAAGAGCAAAGAGAAAAAACTAATGCTATAAAAGGGCTTACCACATAGATAAAGAACAACCAAAAGAAGATGAGACTAAATCCATGGATTCATGCACCTGCAGAAGACCCTAAAAGACCGACCCAATAGCCCACAAATAGAAGAAAAACCACAAAAAAGGAAAAAAAGAATGTTTAAAGGGGCATTCGCGGGTTGCACTACTGGCAGGTTGCGTATCATTCGCGGGTTGCTAATACAACAAGTCGCAAATATAAGCATTCATGAGTTGTATAACAGGAAATTCGTGAATCACTCACGGGTTTCCAATATAAGCAGTCGTGAATACAAAACTAGATACGCAACTGTTCAGGCATGTAAGCCGCGAATAGGTGGAAAAACTCCAAAAAAGGTCAAAAAACTGCCTTAAGAAGGCAGGGGAGGTGTGAAATCAGACTTAAAAGTGTTCCTAAGTGGCAAGAAGGAACTGAAACAATGCAAAAGACTAAAAGGAATAAATAAAAACCCCAAACAGGCAAGGCTATCCCCAGTGGAGTCACCAGTTCTGTTGTAAAGGAAAGTATCCTATGGCTAGGGTTTAAGAAGCCATCAACATACTAGGGTTGAAAGAGAGATGCACAATGTTCAGAAAGCATATATAAGCAAGATTAGGGATGAGAAAGGTCCACACCTGACTAACTGAAGGCTGGTCCAATCTTTCTCTTCAATCCTCTTCTTGCTCCTCTCGCTCCAAGAGACCTGCAAAACGAATTATACCTTCCTCAAACCATTATGACCACATATAAAACAATGATAATCAAATAAACATGAACTAATGATATGAATAACATCATCATATGATCAGAAATAGAGATTCAATCACACATTGAACAATGATTTGGGAATAAGAAGGACATCACATCTTTATTAATCTTGAAAACAAGTACAACTATACCTTCTCTTCAAGTTTGGTACCTCACGAAACCTTGATCTGGTTCTGCTGCTTCTCTTCTCCAAAGAACTTAGCCTCCAAGCTCTGCAACACAAGGGGAAGACCTCCAGGGCAAAGGTGTGGGCAAAGAGAGTCCCGTCTCCTCCAGCATAACAATGCATAAATTCAAGTCCCCTCTCATGGACCTCCCTACCTCTATTTATATGCTTAAAGAAGAGATAGGGGCGAAGACAAAGTGGTTACAACTGAAGAAATCACTTGCATAACTACCCAAACTAACTCAAAAGGCGTGTTTTTATGTTTAAATGTCGAGAGACCTATTCGGGACTATGGAGAAGGACAAACCGTGAATGATCCGCGAGTTTCCATAAGAGAAACCCGCGAATACAAGCATCCGCGACTTGTAATACATGATACTCGCGTATGATTCACGACTTGCCTATAAGGAGAGTCACATATACACAAAAAATGCATTTTAAGGTATTTCTGGGCATTTTCAGACTTTGGTATCTTCCAAAAAGTTTTATCTAATGCAAATACCTTTCCAATGATGTAGAGATGAGGTAAAACAGAGTTACATAACTCAAGATATGGGTCCTCCAAGATAGGTTTATTTTCAGTGACTTTCAATGACTTTTATGAAGTGTCGTCATGGAAATGTCGACATGCGACGGGATCATGGGAAAGTGGTCACAGGAAGAGAAGTGTCATTTTGAGATATAAAAGAGATGCTAGCCTCTTTTCCTAGAAAGTAAGGAGAACCTAAGGAAATTTAGGTTCACTCTAAATCCATAGATTGGGGTTAGCCTCATTCTGAGAGATTGTCTGAAAGGAATTTTTCCACTACACATGATTATTGAAAAAAGAGGAAATATACCTCAACTGGA
The DNA here is from genome assembly GCA_001517045.1 of Pseudotsuga menziesii. Classification (NCBI taxonomy): domain Eukaryota; kingdom Viridiplantae; phylum Streptophyta; class Pinopsida; order Pinales; family Pinaceae; genus Pseudotsuga; species Pseudotsuga menziesii. The sequence continues at coordinate 361,906 of LPNX011139903.1, forward strand.
CATCTCCGAAGTAAGGAATAGGGTTAGAGTGAAGGTCCATAGTACAATCAATCTCATGCAAATAGCATTCACATAACAAGTTCTGTTCAGTGAATCTGCTTTCCATAAAGGTCTCCAAAAATTGGGCAGAGGGTGTCAATTGATAAGGTCTCCCCTCCTTTAAGGATTTTAATTTAAACAAATTCAATTGTTAATACAATAACACTAGATAGGAGGGATATGGATATTTGAAACTCATCAATTCCTGGGAGAGGGTGTACAATTTATATTTCTCCTTCTGCGTGGATTTGAATTTCTTCAATTCCTTCAACTCATTTTGTACCTCCTCCCAACGAAACCTTTGAAAAATTAACTCCTATGCCCATTTCTCCCTCAATTCATTAATAGTTTTTCTATGCTAAAAAAGGGAGACCATTCCTCCCTGATATCGATCAACATGATCTTTCCACTTCTTCAGTTCCACCTTCAACAATGAGAGCTATGCATTCTTCTCATAATTAAAATATGAAACAATTTCTTGAGGAATTTGCATTCCTACCTTATCACCCGATGTTTCAGCCTTCTCACTTTTAATTGAGAGTGTATCAGCTTCCTTTTCCATTGGTGTTGCAACAACCTCTATCTGTGTGGCTGCTTTAGCAAAGGTAATTGGAAATGCTGGTTCTTATGTAGTAGCATCCTCTTTCATCAATATTGTAGCAACCTTTGTCTTCATGGCTACTACAGGAAACAATTTTAGTAATGTTGGTTCTTGTGTGACAAAATCCCTCTTTTGAATCCCATCCCAGCACACTTCAGTCTGCGATGTGTTTTTGACATAGAATTTTGGGGATGCTGGTTCTTGTGTAACAACATCCTCTTCCTGTTCAACTTATTCCTGGACCAGTTATGTGTCTTGAGAAAGTTCTGGAGTTTCCTAGAGGTCCTCTAGGTTTTGGTCAGGAATTGTATCTACGTCAGGATCAACTTCTTCCACTTGAGTGGTAGCCTCAATAAGAATTTTCGAGGGTGTTGTTTCTTTTGTAACAACATCTTGTCTTCCAACAGCTGAGTTTTCTCCTGAGTGACTTCAATATCCCCTACATAAGACTGATCCAGGAATACTTTAGTACTCCTTGATGTTTGGCATTGCATTTTCTCATCTTCCCCTAATTCTAGGTCAGGGATCATCTTGAATTCCGGTTCATCTTCACCCTTCAACTCCACCACAGGTGCTTCTTTTTCTTCTTGAATTGCTTGTCTAGGTTTTTGTGCCACAAATGCGTGCACTGTGACTTAATATCTTGACTGGTTAAAAATTTCACCACTCAAGACATACCACTTTTTCCAATTCCTCTCCTTCCTCAACAAGAGCCGGTGAACCTTCCAATTGGTTTGCATCGTCTACCAATCTATACAACATTCTCTCCACCAGTTTCTTGCATGCTTCCTTCCCATTCTCCAATTCCCTTCGAAGATTTTGCACTTCTTCCTTTAGCAAACCGTTTTCATAGAAGATTCCCTCAATTTGAGGTTCTTCTCTAGCAGGTTCTTGTGGAGCAGCATTTTTCTGCGGTGTGAGAATGGGAAATTCAATATTTGACTCAATGTTCTACCATCTTTCCCGCTCTTCTTTTGTCGCTATGATAGATATGGTTCTCCTTCTATTTACCGGCCATGATGTTTTTCCTTCTTCTTTTGATCCTCTTCTCTTCCTATGTGGCACATGGGTTTCTAATCCTGCAACTGATATAGAAGGAACGTCTCCCATTTCAACATCTTCCCTTGTCTTTTCCACCACAACATCTTCTTCAATTTTGGTTCCCCCAAACTCAGGGGAGGATTCAATGGTAAATATCTCTGCATCTCCTTCTACCATTATATCTCCCACAGACTCAGCTTCCACTATCGCAACATATAATGCTGCTCTAGTGTCATCTTCCATTGTTGGAGCCTCCATAATAGCTATTCCTTCCATAGGTTTTGCTGTTGTTACAACCTCCTCCAATCCTTCATCTCGATTATTTTGGTTCTTATCCGACACTGTCTCATCTCCCCCAAACTGAATTGGAGGGGCTCCAGACCTTCTCTTGTACTTCTATGCCCCCCAACTATACAGGTGCCCTATATTCCTCCTCTATTGCAACACCACCCAATTGTGCAAGTTTCCGAATTATCTTAGGCTGAGAAGTAAATTGTGCCCAGGTTCAGTTCTGCTGTGCTAAGGCCTTTAAGATAATTAGTTTAACTAGGCCATGATGAGTAAGGGAAGCAAGTGGGTGTCGAGCTGATCTTACAAAACCCACCATGTAATGTAGGGATTTAAACAAATAAAATGGCATATTGAGTACAGTCCTGTGGCGTAGATGAGATAATAGGGGAAACTCAAAGAAGTAAACAGTTTGGTACCTACCTCCACAGGTGATATACTTCTTCAGGAAGACTTCCACTTCATCCCAAGGATGAGAAAATGATTGTGCTCCTATCCCCCCCCTTCCTTGACGAACTTGTTCACCAAATTCAAGAAAATCCTTTACTATGATCACATTGTGCATTTTTCATCCAAACCAAGTCCTTCCTACTTGAGGTAGAACCGTAACCTCGGCCATAATTTCTTCAGTGACTTCTATGTGTAGACCTCTAACTTCTGAATGGGTGTCTATCAAATTTAGGGAAAACTATAGAGCTATTTATGTATGAAAACAACTTAAGAGTTGAAAGTACTCAGTCCAACCATCCACTTCAAAAATAGAAAAAACCTCCACGTTCCTACGTAGAATCGCCATATTCATAGGTTCATGTCGGGATGGTATACCCATATCACCTCTCCTTCTTAGTTCTAGTATCAAATCAGAAAATTAGAGGCCCAGAAGTGGAAGTTACAACACAGGAACATGCAACAAACAACTGATGTCAGGGTTGGATAAATTAGGAAAGTTAATACAGTTATGGGTAGGGAATAATTGGAAAGATTTGGCACAGATTAGGAAAAAGGTGACAGTCATGTGATAAGATCAAGTACCCATTCAAACACACTGATTGAAAATTAAATGAGTATGGGTCTACTGACATGTACAAAAAGGTAAAGAATGATTAATTTTGTCAAATCCAATTTACACCTAATCATGTAGATGGTCAGAATCCGTACCTTCAGGATATAAGACAAACCATGAATTTCCATAATAGTTCAGCGTGTCATTGCAGCCATCACTTGAAAGCGTAATTGCATGCCTGCTACTATGATCATACCCCCAGTGAATCAAGAGCCATATTTTCATCCTTGACAAAATTATAAGTGGAGCAGTGAAGTGAGTCAGAACCCAACAGAGTCATGAAAGGCAATATTTATGGATGAATCTGATAGAGTCGTAGCCCTATTATGGACAAATATGGAGGATTCGTAGCCATTTTGTGGACAAATATCAAGGAGTCGCAACCATTTTGTGGACAGATATGGAGGATATGCAACTACGAAAGTATTGAAGGTAGGAAACATATATCAAAATTGCAACTGTAGAATGTGGCAAGTGTGGCAGAGTCACGACTCCAAAAATAGGGAAATAGGTGAAATTTGGCTGAGTCACAGCTGGAGAATAGGACAAGTCCAACACAGTCACAGTTGCAAAAAATAGAAAAATGGGTTAAATTTGGTAGATTCATAGCTGGAGAATAGGACAAGTCTGGTAGAGTAACACTTTCGAAAAGTAGAAAAATGGGCAAGGTTTAGCGGAGTCACAGCTCTGCAATGAGACAGTTCTAGTAGAGTCACAGCTGCAAAAAATAGAAAAATAAAAAAGGTTTAGCGGAGTTGCAGTTTCACAATGGGACAAGTCTGATGAAGTCACAGCTACAAAAAATAAGAAAATAGGTAAAGTTTCAGTTGATCATCTGCTACCACTGAAGTGTTCATCATTTTTTCAGGGAGTTTTTCTAAAACAGGAAAATAAACTAGGGCTCCCACAGTCATTTAGGCCCAATCATGACCACTGCTCCTTAAGTGAATTCATACACAGATTCTTCAAAGAGAACCATTCAAGTGTAAGAGAAAACAAAATAAAAATAAAAATAAAAGCATCAACTTATTTATGTACAAATTCATGTGTGGAAATCACAGTGTCCTTTTTAAATATTTACAGGGGTAGAGAAAAATGCATGCCCTTGCATTAAATGATATCCTAGATCAGCTGAAACATGTGAAATAAATTTGTCCTTTGAAATTGGCTTATGATACAGTCGCAGCCTGTGGCCATTAGCAAATAATGGCATACGATATTCATTAATAGTGACCAGGCAGAATGTTCCATAATCAAACACCCTGTCTATTGGGTATGGTCCCAACCATCTTATACATAGCTTACCTTTAAAGTCCCTCTTGAACCTAGAATCATACAATAATTCTCATTCTTCTTCACAAAATACTTTCTTCTTTATTGTGATAAATTCAAACCATGCAAGAATCTAGGATCGTTAGCGAAGCTCACAAATCAAATTTGGTGCAAAACTAGCAAAAAACCATCAATTGAAAGACAAATTACACACACAATGTCAACTAGAACAAGATAATTTTGGACTGTCTAACCATGAAAATGTTATTATCAGGTATATATTACAACATAGGAGTTTTGTGATTCTCTGGAATCCAATTGTGAGCCTATAAGTCAAAATTGGCAAAATGGCATCAAACTCCCCTAAGTGGGCCAATCAGGCCCCAAATCAACCCAAACATCCAGGAATTGCTGATTGGATGTGGATGAAGTGATTTGGATCAATTATTACACCTTGGACAGCATGGGTGTGGAAAAATGGGTGGTATAGAGTCTCAATGAATAATTTAATGCACAAAATCAAGCCAAATTTGGGCAAAATCCCACTCTAGCGCTCCTAGTAAACCTAGTTGTCCACATTCAATGAATGTGAGTGCACCATCAATGATGACGGTACAAATGTGTCTGGTTGATTGAGCTGGAGTGATCATGTGGGTGTGAAGGCCCCAATTTGACATGGAATTAGTCCAACTAAGCACCCCTAGTTCACCTCATAGTGTATTAAAGTTTAAAAAGCGATAAAATTGAATAATTAGTGTAACTAAGGTACTAATGGTTGGATTACTGTTCTAAAACCCTCCCTTAATGCAAATATTGAGTACTTGTCATAAAATGATGGAGGCCTTGTCAACAATGGCGCAAGTCACCTCAAATACATAATTCAGAAATTACAATTTATTTTCCCATATGAACCAACGAAAAGAAGGAAAACCTCATGGGACAAAAAATTCCCTCAAGAATGGACATAAGGATGTACCTGCAATAAATAACAGAAAATTACCATCCTTCACTCACCCCAATCAAATATATCAGGTAGGTGAAGGTATTCTCAGTGAAAACCTATGTAAAAATATCAGTAGTTTTCTCGGTGGATGGGCAATACTGCAGTGAGATCACCCTATCATGCACTAATCCCCAAATGTAATGCATCTGTATCTCAATGTGCTTTGTCCTCTGCCTCTATACTATATCAGTATATATATTGATGGAACTCTTATTGTCCACCCAAATGTTAGTGGGATAAAATTGTGACACCAAATTCCCAAAGAATTCTCTACAACCAAACACATTATGTAGCAGCATTGACTGCTGCCCTGTACTCGACCTCTGCCGATGAAAGTGAAATGGTGTGTTGTGTCTTAATTTACCAGTAAATTGGAATTTCAGAAAACATAAATACAAAAACTGAAGTTGACTTCCTGTCAGTGGGATCTCCATCCCAATCTAAATAAGAAAATCCGGCTAGTTGAAGTGAGGAACTAGCTGTGTAATGCACCCCGAAAATCTTGGTTCCTTGGACATAATGAAGAATTATTTTTTATTCTCTCCAATAGAGATCATGTGTCTGGTGCATATGTATTTCTACAATACTCATAGCATAATAAAAACCAGGTATTGTGTGTGTGGGGTAGAGCAAGATTCCCACTACTTTCCTATAGAGTGTAATATCTACCAATGGAGAATTGCCAAATTCATGCATTTTAATACCAGAAAGAAAGGGAGACTTGGATTCCTTACACTCAGACATATTAAAATTCCTTATCATTTCTTAAGCATACTATGGTTAAATTATCTTGATGCCCATTTCATTTTTCTCAATTTCCAAGCCCAAAAATTGCCTTAGCAATCCTAGGTCTATCATGGCAAATTCACTATGCAAAGATGACTTAATTTGGCCAATTGAATTGGTGCAGATACCTGTAATGAGGATATCATCAAAATAAATATAAATGACCTGAAAAATACCATCATTTTTCTTCAAATACACATTAGGGTCTTATTTGCATCTATTGAAACCAATATAGAGCAAAAAAGCATCCATTTTTGCATACCAAGCCCCGGGGGCTTGCTTGAGTCCATACAGTGATTTCTTCAACCTACATACCAATGAAGGATCCTATAGGAAACCTTCATGCTTATACATATAGATATATTCCTGTATCTCATCATGTAATAAAGCACTCTTAACATCCATGTGGTGAACTTCCCAACCTTTAGTAGCTTCTAGCGCTAGAACTAGTCTAATTGAGTCCATCTTTGCAACTGGTGCAAATGTCTCTGTGTAATCAATACCATGGACCTGAGAATAGCCCTTAGAAACTAATATTTCCTTAGGTTTCATATCAGAAACATCAGCATCAATTTTGTTCCGGAAAACCCATTTGCATTGAACAAGCTTCCTCTTGGGATGAAGGAGAACCAATTCCCATGTATTGTTCTCTTGGAGGGACTGAAATTCATCTTTCATTGCTTATTTCCATATAGGGTTATTACAAGATTTATTATATGTATTATTATTATACCCAATCATCATATAAAATTTCTCATCAAGATCACTATCACTTGCACAGGAAGTTTTACTAGTTTCTGATCTAGTCTTCCTAGGCTCATGGGGATTGCCTACCAATTCCCCGGCTACTTGTACAATTTTTTCAGCCCACTTGGTCCTATATGGTGATTCATATACATAAATATCATATTCATAAACATATATATCAGAAATATCATAAAAAACATGTCATGTATCATCACTTACATCTTTGAATGGTTGAGGAGAGGAGCATTCCCCCGGTGCAAGCTCACAGTCTGGAATTGGATTTTCATTAAATTTCACCCTTCTTTCAAAAAATGTCTTGCAAGTAGAAGTGTCAAAGAGATTTTATCCATTGGTTTCCTCACCATATCCAACCATTATGCACTCCTTGCTTGTTGGTTTCAAGGATTTCCTCTTTTCAGAGGGAATTCTAGCCCATGTTCTAGTCCCAAAAATTCTGAAATTTGAGACATTTGGATTTTCACCAAACCATGCCTCATAAGGTGTCATTCCTTTTAATTATTTGTGAAAGGCTCTGTTTTTTATGTGAGTAGCACAACTAGTGGATTCATCCCATGTCTTGGGACTTAGATCCCTTGCTTCTATCATGCATGTGGCCATCTCCTTGAGTGACCTATTCTTCCTCTCAACCACACCATTTTGTTGTGGTGTGTAGGGAGTTGTGTGTTGCATTTGTATGCCACTCTCCTCACAAATTTACTGTGCATTATTATTCACATAATCCTTCTCATTATAATTCCTAAGGACCTTAATCTTATTCCCACTCCGATTTTATACCAATGCCTTCCAAATCTTCAAGTGTTCAAACACCTCAGACTTCAATTTAAGGAAGTACACCCAACAAAATCGAGAGTAATCATATATGAATGTAAGCACATACCTTGATCCACCATATGATGGAGTGGTAAATGGACCAATAAAGTTTGAATGCACCAACCCAAGTGGTTGTGTTTCTCTCCTTTCCTTCCCCTTCTCATAGCTTTGCTCAAGATGCTTCCCAACTACACACCCAATGCATGCTCCATTTGATGATATTATTTGTGGAAGTCCTTCCACCATATCATCTCTGTGTAGTTCCTGGAGGTATTTGTAGTTCATGTGACCAAACCTCTCATGCCATATCTTGGAAACTTCATTGGCATGTGAGAGAATTGATTGATCATTGGAAGTGGGGAGGAATCTTGAAAACTTGTACATCCTCTCATGATGATATGCATACCCAATAGAAATGACTAGGTTTGTTGAGATTTCTATAATCTATACCATGTCTGGAGTGAAGGTCACTCTCTTTGGATTTCCTATATGGGTCATCTGATAGACTGAAACCAAGTTTGCTACAAGGTCTAGTACATACAATACATCACCAAAGAAACCATTCTCTAGGTCAATCCTACCAATTCCTTTGGTCTAGAGTTCTGAATCATCCCCCATTCAAACTGCTAGGCCAACATTCAAAATCATGGAGGAGAAGAGCTCTCTCTTAGCCACCATGTGCCTGGAAGGCCCTGAATCAATGAAAAAATATGAAGAGTTAGAGGTACCTTCCACCAAAGCATGACATTTCTCCTTTCTTTCATTTGAACTGGAGTTTCCATCCTTCTTCCTTGCGCTGTCAGGGACTGGAATGGTGTTCTTATCCAACAGCTACACCATATAGTCAATGGTATTTTTCATGCATGAGCTCTCTGGGTGCCATCCCTTGTGGCAGTAGGTGCATTTGGCCTTCTGTTTTCCCTTCTTGTCCTTCTTCTTGGAAGGATTCGATCTTGCATCACTGAATTTGGTTTTTTTTGGGTTTTCTTCTTCTTTGGAAGCTTCGAATTTTTGGACTTTGTCTTTCCCTTTGAGGAATTTGAAAATACCATTGCTAGTGCTTGATCCTTGGTCTTGATGGTGCCCATTTGGAAAAGCTTGTCTTGCTCTTGAGTGAGTGACTCCATGAATTTTTCCATACTAGGCATTTTCTAGTTTTGAAGTGTTAACTTGCTGGAGTGGAGTGTACTCACAAAAACTGAGAACTATGGCCCCAACTTTGAAAGTATGGAAAAGATCAGTTGGTACTCTTTCTTCTCAATACCACATTGTTTTAGTTGCAAAATAAGTGACTTAAACTTGGTGAAGAATTCCTATATTGTGTCAAAGTGTGCTCGGCTCAAGCTGATAAGCTCATTCTCAAGCTGGTGACCACGTAGTTCATCAGTTTTCCTGAACAATGTCTCTAGTTTTACCCATACCTCATTGGGTGTTGTCAAACTGTCAATGCGAAAAAATAGCTCTCTCGAGATGCTCAGACACAACAATCCAAATGCCTCATCCAATCTATTGAAGTACTTAGCTTTCTCAACTGAAGAATTTGGTTCCACCTTAGTACCCATGGTAACTCTGTAAAGCCCCTTGGATTTCAGCTGAATCACCATATTTTCCTTCCAATCAAAGAAATTGAAGGGTGTTAGCATGATGTGGGTAGCCTCCACTTCTTCCTGCACTGATGATGAAGAAATTGTCGAATGTTCTACAAAAGCACAATTCAATTTTATTTGGAAATCCACTAAAAATGCAGCTCAAATCACTCTGAATTGATTTGCAACTCAAAAATATCCAATAGGATCTGATACCATGTGATAAATTCGAACCACAGGAGAATATAGGAGCATTAGTGAAGCTCACAAATCAAATTTGGTGCAAAACTAGAAAAAACCCATCAATTGAAAGACAAATTACATACATAATGTGAACTGGAACAAGATAATTTGGACTATATAACCATGAAATGTGTTATTATGAGGCATATATTACAACATAGTATTTTCATGAGGATTTGAAAGCCAATTGTGAGCATATAAGTAAAAATTGCCCAAATGGCATCAAAGCCAATCAAGCCCCAAATCAACCCAAACAACCATGAATTGTTGACTGGGCATGGATGAAGTGATTTGGATCAATTAGTACACCTTGTATTCTATGGGTGTGGAAAACTAGGTGGTTGAGAGTCTCAATGCAACATTTAATGCACAAAATCAAGCCAAATTTGGGAAAAATCCCACTCTAGTGCTCCAAGTCAACCTAGTTGTTTGCATTCAAGGAATGGGAGCACACCAACAATGATGAGGGTGCACACATGTCTGGTTTACTAAGCTGGAGTGCTCATGTGGGTGTGAAGGCCCTGATTTGACATGGCATTAGTCCAACTAAGAACCCCTAGTTCACCTCATCATGTATTAAAGGTTAAAAAGCAATAAAATTGACTAATTAGTGTAACTAAGGTACTAATGGTTGGATTACTATTCTAACATTTATGAACTGATCGTTCCACTTAGATTGCTTATGTTTAATTAACATTGTTTTATGCACAACAGTTGTGCACTTCTTGTCGAGTTCATTTAACAGATTCAATCTGTTCCTCTGAGCTTCTGTCAAGTATAAGTTTTCTTCCATAGTTGTCTTTAAAGTTTTGATTTCAAATTCAATGGGAAAGACAATTTTCTTACCAAACACCAAGTCATATGGGGAGAATCCCATAGTGTTGTGCCAAGTGGTGTGATATTCCCATAGTGCCTCTGGAAGTATGTGAACTGCCAGTCTCCGCAATGGATTCTGGCTATTTTTGTGAGGATAGATTCAATCACTTTTTTTGTACTTTCCACTTAGCCATTGTCCTATAGATGGTATGGTGAAGTTATCCTATGCTGAGTGTGGTACTTATGTAACAGAGCTTCCAGTTTGTGGGACACAAACTGCGGTCCTCCATCTGTGACTGTCTCCTTGGGTACTCCAAAATAGGTGAATATTTATTCATATAGGAAACATATTATAGCCTGTTCATTGGCCTTGAACAAAGCTACAACCTCCACCCATTTTTTAATATAATCGGTGCAAACTAAGATGTAAACTTTTTTCTTTGAGGAAGGTTTGATAGGCCCAACAAAATCCAGGGCCTATCTGTTGAAAGGTTCAACCACCAACTATGGTTGAAGAGTAATCTCATCTAGTCTATTGGGTTGGACCATTCTTTGACAGCTATCACAAGCCAGAACATACTTCTTTGCATCCTTGAAAACTGTTTTCCAATAATATCCCATTTGTAATACCTTATGACATGTTCATTTGTCAGCAAAATGTCCCCCACAGGGCCCATCATAGAAATCTTTTAAGATGCTAAAAATTTCATCCTCCCATACACGTCTTCTGATCTCAAGATCAGGACCTGTGTAGAAAATATGGCCATCTATCCAACAGTACATGGCACTTTCCTGTATAATTTTCTTTTTTTCTCTCTTTGACAAATGTTCTAGAATCTTTCCTACAACCAAATAGTTAGAAACATCTATGTACCAAGGGGAATGAGCCGAAACTGCAAACAAATGCTCATCTTGGAAGAAATATTTGACTACTAAAATGTCATCATTGTTAGTAAGTCGATATAAAAAGTCAGCAACAACATTTTCCTTCCCAAGTCTCTCAATAATGGTAATGTCAAATTCCTGTAACAACAACAACCATCTAGTTACTCTTGCATTTGTGACAGGTTTGTTCATTAAGTACTTACTAGCTGAATGGTCAGTGTGTACAAAAGTGGGGTACCCAGTAATATAGTGTCTAAATTTATTAATGGAATAGACAATAGCTAGAAATTCCTTTTTTATAACAGTGTAATTGAGTTCAACAGGGGTCAAGTTTTTACTAATATAGTAAATTGCATATGGGGCATGACCTTCTTGTTGTCCCAACACTGCTCCAATGGAAGTATCAGAGGCATTTAAGGAAATGTAGAAAGGCATAGCCCAATTGAGCCCTCTTAAGATGGAGTTGTAGACAACCTATTCTTAAGTTTAGTGAATGTTGTTTGGAATGCATCGCTCCAATTGAACTGTACATCCTTCATCAACAAAGTAAATAAAGGAGAAGCTAGTTTGGAAAAAAATTCTATAAATCTTCTATAATAACCAGCATGCCCTAAGAAGCTATGTACCTCTTTTTGTGTTCCAGGAGTGGGTATATTTTCAATTACCATGATTTTGGATGGATCTACCTAGATACCATCAACAGAGATAAATTTCCCCAAAACTACACCCTCGCTCATCATCATATAGCACTTCTTAGTGCTCAAATATAGTTGGGTTTATTCATGACATACTAAAACCTTTTCTAACTCTTCAGTGCCTCTTCAAATCTATTACCGTATGGGGTAAAGTCATCCATAAAAATTTATGTGCTATGATTAACCATCTCAGAAAATATCCCAATCATATATCTCTAAAAGGTGGCAAGTGCATTGCATAAACCAAAGGCAAGTACCCTGTATGCAAAGGTACCCCAAGGACAGGTGAAAGTAGTGTTTTCTTGGTCCTCAGAAGCGATCTCGATTTGATTGTAACCGCTGAATCCATCTAGAAATGAGCAAAAATTCTTCCCAGAAAAGGTATCAAGTACCTGATTGATAAAAGGTAGGGGAAAATGGTCTTTCTATGTCGCTTTGTTTAACTCCCTATAATCTACGCAGACTCTCCATTTCCCATTTTTCTTTGGCACTATCACGAGTGGAGAAACCCACTTGCTGTCTGATATGGGGTATATAAACCTTGCTTCCAAGATATTTTGGATTTATTCTATCACTGTCCCTTAGGTTAGGGTTCATCCTTCGTTGTGTTTGGCACACAAGATGGGAGTCACTTTTAATGTAAATGTGATGGGTGTGCATATTAGAAGGGATACCCTTCATATATGTGTATTCCTAAGAAAAATACCCCTTGTATTGTTTCAGAATAGTGATCACACGTTCCATTTCATCAGTAGTGAGATTCAGATTAATGTTCAGTTTTTTTCCTAGCTCTATCTCAATTGGAATGCTCTTTGAATTCATGAGTACTAGAATTATGTTGGCGTCACTGACTAAGGTATCCTCTGTGATATTTTCTTGTTTTTCTTCATCTAAAGTAATGTTCAATATATGGTAAACATGTTTATTGATAAATATAGGCTCACTGATGCAACTATTGATAGCATCATCCTCTGTTTCATCCTTAAAGGTTAATTATTTCACTATCATCAACAATGATTGAACGCTTTCTTACTCCTCCAGCTCCATCCATAGTGGAGTTTCAGTTTCTAAGCTGGGTTAAGCTTGAGGGTATAAGGTAAGGCCTTTTGTACCAGTCCCATCTAAGATAGTCATTGACTCTGACTGACACGTGATGCAAGAATCTGTTGTGGCTAACCAAGGTCTTCCCAGGATCAGTGGATGTCCCCCTAGTTGTGACTTCGGCTGCAAAACAAGGAAGTCCACAGGGTATTCCCATGAATATACTGAGACAATGAGGTCATCCAATATTTCCTTGGGTTTGATTGTGGACCTTTCAACAAGTTATAAAATAGTGGGGGTTGGACGAAGATTGGTGATCCAAAGTTTTCTTACAATTTTGATGGTCATAAGGTTAATAGATGCACCTAAATGTACCAGAACATTCAGTATCTGAGTGTTACCAATATGTATTGTGATAATAGGGTTCCTGGGATCATTGTATTTGGCTAAGGGAGTTTTTCCCATTATCAATTGAGAAATTTTTCCTATCACATGGACAGTTGGAGGATCCCTGGGCTTTCTTTCTACTTTTCTTACACACAGATCCCTGACTATTTTGGCATAGATGGAAACATCATGAAGGGCATACAATAGTGGAATTTTGACATATAAGTTTTTAAAATTCTCCTAAGAGGTTAAAATGAGGTTTTTCCACTATATTTTGTAGTGTCATTCGTTCAGAGTATGGAGGTTCTCTAATTAGTTGTGTAGGTTGTGTTTCAATGAGTGTTTCTCCCTATGTTTCAATCACTATCTTGGTAGGAGTCTCACCATCCTCGATGATGTGGATCATTTTATTAGATGGGTATTGCTAGTTCATTCTCGCTTTAGTCACAGAATATGGAACATATTCAATGACTAAGGGCTCCATAACCCTCCTTGATCGTAGGCGTATGTCATGGTAGGGAAATGGGGTAATGGAGTAAGTAGACATGTTGGCAGTGTCCAATTGGTGAACTGATTTATTATTATTTGGGTCAGGGTTAGGTTGGGTAGGAAACTGTGGTCGTATTGGCATATTCATTGGTGCAACATTTTTTTGGAGTTGCAGCTACGGCTGCTGGTATTGTTGCTAAGGGTATTGCTGAGGAGGATATTGTTGGTGAGGAAAATGTTTTGATGGGGGAATTGTTGATGAGGGATTTGATTATGAGGAAATTGATTTCTTGGATGGGAGATTCTCTAACCAGGAGACCAAGAAGTTTGTTGGTTTGTTTGTTGTGCCCAAGGTGACCAAGAGTTAGAATTATGCATAAAAGGTTGAGATGGATTCCATTAATTGTTAGAATAATGTGAAGGGAATTATGTATTCATGTTATTCATATTATTCCAAAAAGGTAATGAGTCTGGATTCATACCTTCTTTTCGATGCTTCCAAGGCTTCTTCTGAGCAATGAAGTAGGCTTGCTCCACATTAGGGGTATAATGCTTGCAGGACTACCTTCACTTGGGGTAGTGAAGGAAATTCCTTAGTGTCATGATTCCGTTCACATATTTGGAATACTTCCACCTTGTCAAGTGGACACTCCTTCAGTGGGTGTTTCTTCCTACACCTCGGATAGAATATGCCACGTGTCAAATATTCTACTGCTTGGCTCTTAAGACATCCATTTCTGAGGATATGGAGCTCATCATCTCTGTATTAAAATGTTTGAGAATATTTCCTATTTCTTCCCAAGTGGCTCCTCCATTAGATGACTTATGTGTTCTTTAGAAGACATGTCATTCTAGTCCCTTGTCCTGTTTTTTGGTTCTGGAGGATCCTCTTGAATATATTTGACATAAGTTGATGATCTTATCTAAATTTTCTTTCAATATATCCCCCTTTCCCAACAAATTCATCATATACAGGAAATATTCTCTAATCCCACGAAGTAGGATGGTCTTGAGCACATCTACTCCCATGTCATTTTTTCCTTCCCTCTATACATAGTACAGAAGTCTCTCTATGAAATCCTCTAGACTCTCTTCATCCTTACATACCATTTTAAACAGTTCTTCTCATTTTCCCTTAGTATTACAATACTCCTGGTACTTCCCAAGGAACACCTATTTCATTTGTTCCTAGGTGGTAACAATGTCACCACCGAGGCTCATAAACCATCATAGCGCGTTGTCCTTCAAAGAGGAAGGGAAATTTTTTAACTTTTATTCACTATACATGTAATCATAGTTGTGATATAGGATGTCAAATTTGAAGAGAAACTCATCTGGATCCTCTGTAGCTTTCCCATGAAAACGTGGTAATCCTGATGGTGAGATGTTCTTCATGGGATCTTGTTCAATTGGATGTCAAATGGGGAACAAAAGTGTGGGAACGGTCTCATCACATGGAGGGTCACCATCATTCTGATGGTTATCCCCTACTCCTTATTCATGATCTTCAGAGTGGCATCTATTATTCATGTTTTCCTCTTCTTTCTCCTTCCTTCACTTCCTCTGATTTTCCCATGCCTTCTAGAGATGTAACCACTCCTCCTTTGTGACCTCCTTCTCGTCAATGTGGTAAAACAACTCTGGATCACCTACTCCCACTTCACTAGCTCTATCTTCGTCTGTAGGGAAATTAGATGGTGTCACAACTGCTCCTGTTCTCTCCACTGTAGAAGCTGATGCTTCCACCGTAGGAGTAACCACGATTATTTTGACAAATGATGGTCCCTAATGGAAAGATTTGGTAGAAGAATTATCCCTGGAAAATATATATTCAATGAATGTCCTCCTTACCAAGGCTATACTACCTCCATGACCTCAACCACCTACAAAGTTAGTATTCTGGGGAATTCTGGGGGTTCTGGGAATGTCATGTTGTACTCTCCTTGTATTCATGCAACCCAAAAAGAAATCATGCAAGATTAAAAATTACTAAAGAAAAATGAATAAATGAAACTACTACTGTGTCTATCAATTATCTTCCCCAACAAATTGCCAAAATGTTGGTCACCCTATATGCTAATTAATTACAACTAGCACACAGAATGCTCAATATGAATTGTCAACCCAGAGAAGTTTGTTTGTTTCAAAGATAATTAGCACTATTTGTGCATAAACACTAAGAAGTTGATTGAATGAATGAAATAATAACTGTCCTACCTATCTACTTAGTCAAACTCCTCTCATGGCTAAACTGATCTAAATTACCCACCTAAGAATTCATAAATGTAATTACCTTCCTACAATATCAATCTACCAATTAACGAATCTAGAAATAGATAA
Source organism: Pseudotsuga menziesii (assembly GCA_001517045.1). Lineage (NCBI taxonomy): Eukaryota > Viridiplantae > Streptophyta > Pinopsida > Pinales > Pinaceae > Pseudotsuga > Pseudotsuga menziesii. The sequence goes on from LPNX011139903.1 coordinate 378,059, forward strand.
CTAAACTTACTTTTGCAAGAAATTAAATGCTAACAGTATCAAACTATATGTGAATCCATCGCAACCAGTGTAATTCAACTAATATAAGAATTGGAAATAACAGTAATTGAACCAAACAAACTCCAAACTATAATCTGACTGAATTAGCAAACCTAAGAAAGATAAGTAACTGAAAGGGGCTGAAGCTAAGATTTACTATAATTGGCACACATGTATAACAGAAACTATCTTACACAATTGAATGTCACACCACATTGTTACATCTTAATAGGAATGCAAACATTGAATATCAAAGGAAACACAATGATCAACCATTATTGTTGCAGCTAACTGTAAATAATGCATCTACTATAATTTCCACACCTCAAAAAAAAATAATCAATTCATCTAATTGACTTGACGATCTCTGTGGGAACGTGGGCCCAGCCTTCGAACAGAGACATTGGGGCTAACACAAATTAAGACGCAGAAATTTGAAGAATCCTACTCCTTATATTAAAAATGGTGAATTACAGTTACAGCTCTCTGTCACAACTTACACTGTCTAATCAATAAGCAACCAACCCTTGGCTCAGAATGTCTCCCCATATTTATACATGAACTACATAACCTTCACCCACTAATATTGGACAGCCATGAAGATCTATGATCTTCGGGCTGCCTTGTTACAACGAGTTATTACAGTTGTGAGTGAAATTGAATGGAAATAGGGAATGTAGGGAATATTGTTGCTATGGATGTTAGTGGATGGACATAACCAATTAGATAGGAGATACTCTATCTATTGCATCTATTCCTTAAGTAGCAACACATTGTTGTAGTTAAGTCTGTTGCAACTACCAAGCGAAATGATGACCAATGTTTGCATCCAGCATGTGGAGATGGGACTAGTAGGTAACAGGTGGTACCCAATACTCATTTCCTCTTCATACCATGTGGGATTCTACAGCTATGTTCCTTAAGGCTTGAAGTATCTTTATAAAATCAAGACATGTTAGCATAATGTTGGTTTATTGGTCAATACTGAGAGGGGGGGGTGAATCAATATTGTTAACTTTTTACTATTTTGACCTATTTTTAAATCTATCATTAGAAACACATAACAACAAGAATACACACAACACAATTTTAACGTGGAATCCCAATAGGGTAAACCACCAATACGTCCTATTACTGCAAAATTGTTATTTACAAATATTTTTTCCTGCTGCTACAAACAAGGATGGTATTACACCCTATTTACCAATACCAATTGGAAGGAGGCTATGACCCCCTAGTTTATGAGCTACTATTGAAAGGATTCTACAACACCCTATTTACCAATGCCAATTGGAAGGAGGCTATGACCCCCTATTTTATCAGCTATAACTGAAAGGATTCTCCAACACCCTATTCTCCAATGCCAATCGGAAGGAGGCTACAACCCCCTGATTTATCAGCTACAACGAAAAGGAGGCAACAACCCCCTATAGGCCTGTTGCCTTCCCTAGCACCGTCATGCCACCCTAATATGTTTTGCATGATTTCTCTCCCATTGAATTCTGTCACACCCACTAGTCTCTGATTCTGATCATGCAATTTGAACTATGGAGACATTTTCCTTCTTACTCAGGTCGTTGCTTAAATACTTCTCAGCATTTAAGCTTCTTTCAATAGTCGTGTCTCTTCAAATTGAACAAACAAAACTTTCACTATTGTGCCATTTCATAAATTAAGATCACACCTTTTAGAACATCCTTCCATGTTCTTCCATTGATCATCCACCTCAGAGATCATTTCCGTAGCTCGAAAACCATTTTTTCACCTCTGTACAACATTTGCAGGTGCTTCCGCACTGCCAAACTTCTTTCCCCAAGATCATCTTCCTAATCCTAATCAGATTCATTGATATTATCTCTAATTCAATCTAGATGGTCGATCTAACCATTGATTTTTGCCTCAAAATCACCTTTCCACACCAATATTACCTCATAAATGATTCCCCACCGTTGATCTTCATCATGCATTTTCATGATCATCGATCTCTAGATTGCAGGATGTAGGATGCAGGATGTCGAGTGTCTGTTTTGTTCTTTCCGCAAGCTCCTTTTCGCAAGATTCTTTATGCACCATCAAATTTTTTTAGCGGAACTAACTTCAACCATACGATCTCTCCATATTATGGGATGCGGGATGTAGGGTGCGGGATGGGGAAATGTAACATTTCGAATTTTTGCAAGCTTCTTTCCGCAATTTTTCTTCCGCACCGTCGATCTCTTGCGAAGTCTTTCTTGACTATTGATATTGTGTATTGCAGGATGCAAGATGTGGAATCACACTTTCCTATTTTGGACTTCTGCAACTTTGTTTCCGCATTGCGGATTGCATAATACAGGATGCGGAATCACACTTTCCTATTTTGGGCTTCCGTAATTTTCCTTCTCCAATCTTGTTTCTACATATTCCTAGACCGTTGATTTCCTTGTGGATTTACCCCTGACTGTCCATCTTGAACTTTCGTGGAAGTTTGGATTTTTCACCTAACTTATGTAAACCTGATCTTCACTGTTAGATCTAGTGTGGGTCTCTCCCTGACCTTCCATTCTAGAACTAATGCGGATCTGCATTCTGTCTTTGCGGATTATACAAAAATTGATCCTCATTCATTATACTTCATGCAGATAAATATGCCACCTCATCATTGTTCCATGTCATCACTACATTAGTCTTTCATTGAGTGCATCATCATTAGGACACCATCATATTCCATGTCATGATACGTGTCATGCCACATCCTAAAATATGCCATACCATCCCATCACTACCTTAGTCTTTCACTGAGTTTGTCCTGCCATCATATCCATTGGTTATTCCTTTGTCATTCATGAAAACCTTTGACATCAATGACAACTATAACCCAAATTTTCCAACAATATCCCCCTTTGGAATTGATGGCAACATCTAAACATTCTCCCCCTTTGACAACAATGACAAAGGATAACCTGTTATGCCAATGTTGCACCTATTTTGATATAGGATTTCCTATCTTTCTACTTTCTAACAACTCCCCCTATCATCATATATCCCCTTTATTAACTGAGCTATGTTATTTTATCTTAACACTTCCTTTCTTGGAACAGGTTCTTGAATGATAATGATAGATCCATGGAATCCCCCTGTCATTGTACTTCCTCTCCTTTCTCAACATTTTTGTGACAGAGTCTACACTCAACATTTTTTTAACAGTCTTCCATTTTCTATTCTAGGCTACATGTTTTTTTTAAATATTCATGCTACCATATCTAATGGTCTATTCTTATTCTAAGTTAATTGGCTTCCTATTTTACCATAATTCCTTAATCCTATGCATTTAGATATTCATATAAAAACCTAGCATATACTACTGGATTATTTTGGATTTTAGATCTATATGATCAACTGTCTAGAGACCCATAACTTTAGATCATTAACATATATATTACTTTATTTTATTACATAGTTTATCTGGTCTCACTATCTCAGACACAAAGACTCATAACCTCAACTTTTTCCTTTGTCAATACTGAACTTATCCTGCTACCTTATCAATAGACTGAATTTTTATTTTTAGATTTGAGTTTTCTTCTACTGTCAACAGGTTTTATGTGTCATGAATTCAAATACTAAGTGAACATAATCATCTTTATCTTCTATTTGATTGCAGACAGCATGGCCTTCATGACTCTCACATTTTTTTGTTCTCATGTTACTTCATACTTTCTCTTATGGCATACATACCCCAAACCTGATCATCCATCATCTTTGGAGAAGATAGCTTTCAATATACTTCAAAATTAGATACCAATTGCATTTTTTCTTAGATACCAATTTTATTTTTCTGGCTTTAACTCCCCCTAAGTATAATATCCCTTCTAATGCTATTTTCATGGTTTTCTTTAAATCATGAGAGACCTCTATAGAAAAGGATCCCATAGTCATCACTGCCTCCTTCTTCATCCTCTTCATCTTTATCGATGTACTCTTTTATATCAATAAGTATATTTCCCTCATGATAAGTGTCATTTTTATCTATGACCTCATTATTCTCAACATCAACCACTGAGACTTCATTAATGACTAAAAGTTGTGTTTCTTTTGAAGCTTCTAATTATTTCATCCACACCTTTTCAGGAGGTGTACTATTTACTTTGTTGAAATATTGTAACTTTGAAGAATATTCTATATGTATTCCTTTGTGGTCCCCGATGGTCCTACTGGGAGAACCACTTGTATTACTTTGTACCCCAATGCTCCTAATCGGAAGAACTAATAAAAGTCATGAGGTAGTCCCCTCTAATTGTAAAAGGTGGGTCATTAGCACCCCAGTGTGGTTACTTGAGCCTACATGTGTAACTCGATCCTACATGATGAATATAAATAGAGGTGTAGTGCTCCTCATTTGTAACACACACACTCACTTGAGTAGCGCACTTGTGGAGGAGAGAAGTAGCAAGAGAAGGAGGAGGATCAGACTTTGATCTCCTTGCTAGTTTTTATCTTTTACCTTTTTGGGGCATCTATATTGAGGAAGCTTTTGCTGGGTTTTTCCCTTTAGGGTTTTCCCAGGATAAATATTTGTTGTTCTTGTGATACTGTTTCTTTCAGTGATCCTGTTTATATGCTTTTGTTATGAAAAATGAAATGATATACTGATGTCTTAGCTAAGCATATGAAAATTTAACATGGTATCAGAGCTAACCTTAATAGGACAGCTTTCACAAGCTACCGAAGGTAGGGATTCTTAATTTTTGGTTCTCTCTCCACAATCGATCAGCAAAAGAAGGCTAGGCTAACTCTCCATTGAAGGGTGCATCTTTCTGTCGAAGCGGAATTCGATTCCGAGCATTTTAAGTTTTCGGTGCGGGAAATTAGGGCTTCTTACTGAAGAGGAATTTTTGAGTGAGAATGGCATAGGATTTATCTCCTCATAAAAATTTAATTTTAGATACCTGGATCAAGATTTTTGGTTGGGTGAAACTCCAGGAAAGTCAAACCCTAGTTTGACCCCGAGCTAGAAAAACCCTAAATACTAAAACTGCTACGTTTTGGTACATTCGCTATATCCCAATATTGGCGAAGTCTCAAGAGCTGAAAATATAAAAGGCCTAAAATCCAATCCTGATGTATACTGTGTCCAAAATTCAGCCTCTGATTCGCTATATTCTAGGATATATGATCCCTCAAAGTTAGGGTTCCATCCTCCTCTAGAATTCATCCCTAAACATGACACCTAGGGAAAATTGCTATAGAGTGGGCTACCGAGGTCCAAATTAAATTACTAAAGATGTTCCATAAATATCACAAAATTTAATCTATGTGGTCCAAATTTTAGAACCAGAAGATGAAACAATGACACGTGGCAGGCTATAGAACTTCACTGTTCTGAACAGTCCTGTAACAGGTCACCTTGGGATAAGGATCATAAATCCCAATTGGTGAATAAAATTCTGATGAAACCTATGGTATTGGATCAGGGACATGCGAGGTTACCTCAATGTGAAATTTAAAACATAGAGAAGTAGTAATTTCAGAGATATCATAGAAGCAGTGACAGGAATTTATGCTAAAGAAATTGGAAAACTAGGGCTTCCTATTCCGAGAGCTTTCCTCCACTGTTTTCAGAAAAGGAGTACATTGGACAGCACCATTTGAAGAGATATATATTTCTATCCAATCATATCTAAAATATTCCAAGTTTTTAAAATTAGGGTTTCTCTGGCAAACCCTAGATTAGCCAGCTCCGGAAGCAGGACGGACACCTCAAATCGGTAAGATCTAATCTTTTGCTATTTGAATTTTAGGTTCTCATTTCAAAGTGATCTATCACATCAGCTTGTTGATAAGATTGGTGAAGTTGACAACTTCCAAGCATGGAAGTTTTTGATCTCTCTGAAGAAAATGAATTGGACACCTACATGAGTAGAGAGGTACCAGTTCCATATGGAGATGAGGCTCAAAGCCTTACACAAGAAGAACTTGATCAAGGCCAAGAATATCATTGATGATTCGATCACAGATCAACTTGTACCTTAAGTGTCTTCCCTAAATACACTGAAGATGTTTGATTCCTTGATCAAGCTATTTGAAGATAAGAACATAAATCAGAAGATGGCTTTAAAAAAAACAGTTGAAGAATGTGAAGATCCAGAATGCAGAACATCTTGAAGTAGTATAAGAAGAAGCGGAGAATGTAGAAGTGGTGATAGCCACCTTGAATGGTCTCCCAGGATCGTTGGATTCATTCATGCAAATAATATATGCTAGAATGAAGTGATTACTTTCAGTTGACTCTGGGAAGAAGAAGAAGCTCGACTCATAAGAAGAGAAGAAGAATATGGGAGCAATTGAAGATCAAGCTCTCACCATTCAAAGAAGATCCCTCAAGCAATGAGGAATATGAAGAAATCAATTCTTGAAGAACCTCTTATCCATATTATAATTTGAATAAGAAATGATGATGTCATGAATGAATAATATGATGAAGCAGAATGATCAAGATGGATTTTACCCATGAAACAAATAAAAGATAAGTATTCAATTATCATTTCATGATATTGTTTTGTTATACATTTGATTATATTCAGTTAATGTGTTATGCATGATAGATTATTTGCATTAATGACTGTATACTACTAATATGCATGTGATGGGTAAGTAGCTCATGGTGCTCTCCATTGCTACTTATCTAGAATGAAGCCGCCTTGATGACATATTGTATTAGTGCACAATATCAATAATGTCATGATAGAGATGGAAGGCATCTAGAAAATTTCTGTGAGATATGGATGAATGTTGTATTGGCTAAACAGTTGCATGATACATAAGAATTTTTTGTTATGCATATGTTTTATGAAATAGTTCTAACCATGCAACTGGTGCATTTGAATTGTAGGAAAGGTCCTGTACAACCTCCTACAAGAAGGATGAGACTTGTTCTGAAGAACATGTGATGACAATTCAAGATTCAATGCAATAAAATATGAAGCTCTAAGGGTCAGAGACACCATGACGAAAGAAAGAGCTTCAGAGAGCAGTAGATCCACCTCGAAGTATGAATACTGCCATGGGTACGAGAGATAAATCAAGATGAAGAAAAGAATGCTATGATCAAAGAATAACAGTTGATCATGGGAAATGATCTATACGATATAATTTCGAGATATAAAGGAAGTACATAGTATCCTCCATATGGATCCACAAGAACAAGTGTACAAAGCAAGGTTCGTGATTTCCCTTAGAAAGAATAGAATATGGCATGACATACTCTATTGAACAGTATATATCAAGCATAGAACCACCTGTACAAAATGAAGAGGGAAGATGATACTCCACTTCAGGGGGAGTGACTATAGAAGATATATGAGTTCGACATAGTATGACATGATGGATAGATTTGTGATGGATCGAGAATTTACCAAGAGTAAAGTGGTTTCCAACCTTCAAGGTCGAATACAGAAGACTAGGATATGTTGATGACCTGACAAGATGAACTCATGGAAGATGTTATGATGAAAGAATACTAGAATGATGTTTGGGATATAGTACTCAAACCAGAAAGCAAGAATGTGGTATCTTCCAAATGGATTTGCAAGATAAAATATGTTGATGATAGAAGTAAGGAAAGACGTGTAGCTAGAGGTTTCTATCAGAAAGAGGGAAATAATTATGAAGAGACACTTACTCCAGGAAGTAAGGTACACTTCCTTTAGATCTATCATGGCAGTTTCTTCCATGATGAAGTAAAGACAAGCCTTCCTTAATGGAATGATTGAGGAAGATTTTTACATCGAATAGTCACAAGGATTTGAAGTTGAATATAGATGGAATCACATATGCAAGTTGAAGAAGGCCCTCTATGGCCTGAAGCAAGCTCCCAGAGCTTGGTATGGAAGAATAGATAGTTTCCTGATGAGCATGGGCCTTGCCAAGAGTAAATTCAATCCTAACCTTTACTACAAGGTTGTAGAAGATGAACCTGTCATCCTATTATTATATGTGGATGAATTATTCTTGACACGGAATGAGAAAAAGATCATGGAAAGCAAGAAGAAAATAGCAGAAGAATTTGAGATGAAAGACCTTGGGTTAATGCATTATTTCCTAGGTCTGGAATTATGGAAAAGTTTAGAAGGAATCTTTCTCAACCAGGGAAAGTATGCGGTAGAGATATTGAAGAGATTCAATATGTTGGAATGCAAATCCATGGCCACACCCATGGACTCCAACCTGAAGTTGTTAGCTGGTGACTCATCAGAGTTAGTGGATGTGACTCATTACAGATAGATCATTGGGTAATTTATGTACTTAACAAATACCCGACGAGACATTTGTTTTGATGTGAACACCTTAAGTCAATATCTTGTTCAACCAAGATGAGTTCACCTAGTAGCTGCAAAACATGTGATGAGATATCTGAAAGAGACTATAAACTTTGGTCTATACTATGATGGTAGCCATGAGTATAGATTGTATGGTTACATAGATGCAGATTGGGCTGAAAGTATCTCAGACAGGAAAAACACATCAGGTAGATGCTTTTGTTTGAGGTCTGCTATGAGTTCATGGCAGGAAATAGTTCAGTGTTTCTCTTAGCACAATTGAAGCAGAATACATAGCAGATTACTCTACTAAGTTATGAAGCCATATGGCTTCAGAAGCTGATATCAAGTCTCTTTGACCTGAATATGGATACTACAATGATTCTATGTGATAACCATAGTTGTGATGACAAAGAACCCTGTGTTCCGACGTAACACATAGAAATCCAGTATTTCTAAATACAAGATAAGATGCAGATGATGATATTGTAGATGCAGATGATGGTGATTCAGTATTTCTATACTGAATATAGAGATGATGATGTTTCAGTATTCCCATACTGAAGATATAGATGATGATGATTTCCGTATTCCCATACTGAAGATATAGATGATATTTTAGTATTTACATACTGTAGATACAGATGATGGTAATTTCATATTTCTCTACTGAATATAGAGATGATGATGCTTTAGGTATTTCTATAATGAAGATATAGATGATGATGCTTTCAATATTCACATACTGGAGATACAGATGGTGATAGTTCAGTATTCACATACTGAAGATGTAGATGATGATGGTTTGGATGATGATGTACTGACGAAGCCTCTGCCTTGAGTAGAGTTTGAAAAATTTCGAGACAAGCTTGGTGTGGTTTGAAAAGACCTTCCCTGAAAGGGGGAGTAGTGATGTTGCAGTGGGATTGTATCATCCCTGGGCACTTGCCCTAAAGTGATGCAGAGACCTCAGTCTTCGAGAATGAAGAGGGTTTGTATCATTCTGGGACATCTGTCCATAATAGATCCAGTGACCTCGGTCCTCGAGAACATGGTGGGATTGTATCATCCCTGGGAACTTTTCTTAAAGTGATCCGGAGACCTCGGTATTTGAGAATGAAGAGGGATTGTATCATCCCGGGACATCTGTCCATAATAGATCCGGTGAACTTGGTCCTCGAGAATGTGGTAGGATTGCATCATCCTTGGACATCATCCTAAATTGATAGGGACTGATTCTCCCATAATAAATTCGGTGGCTTCGGTCCTCGAGAATGTGGTAGGATTGCATCATCCTTGGACATAGTCCTAAAGTGATAGGGACTGATTCTCCTGTAATCAATCTAGCGGCTTCGGTCCTTGACAATGTGGTAGGATTTCATAATCCTTGGACATAGTCCTAAAGTGATAGGGACTGATTCTCCCGTAATAAATCCGGTGGCTTTGGTCCTCGAGAATGTGGTAGGATTGCATCGTCCTTGGACATAGTCCTAAAGTGATAGGGACTGATTCTCTCGTAATCAATCTAGTGGCTTCGGTCCTTGAGAATGTGGTAGGATTGCATCGTCCTTGGACTTATTCCTAAAGTGATAGGGACTGATTATCCCGTAATCAATCCGGTAACTTCGGTTGTTGAGAATGTGGTGGGATTGTATCATCCCTGGACTTTAAGTCCAAAAGTGATCCAAAGACTTTTTGTCTTTGAGTTGTGGATTGCAGGTTGTTGCTGATGATGATGATGTCGTACTGATCGAAAGATCAGAGTATGATGATGATGACGAACTGATCTAAAGATCAGAGTATGATGATGATGCACTATGATGATGATGTTTCTGATCGAAATATTAGAATATTATGATGATGATGTTCTCTGATTGAAATATTAGAATATGATGATGATGATGTTGTTGACGATGATGATGTTCTCTGATCGAAAGATCAGAATATGATGATGATGATGTTTCTCTGATCGAAATATTAGAAGTTGTTGATGATGATGTTCTCTGATCAAAATATCAAAATATGATGATGATGATGTTTTCTGATCGGAAGATCAGAAGTTGCTTATGTTTATGATGTTGCTGCTGATGATGATGTTTTCTGATCGAAATATCAGAATGCGATGATGATGATGATGTTCCTAATCAAAATATTAGAATGTGATGATGATGCCATATTATCAAAGTATGATGATGATGACGTACTGATCGAAATATCAGAATATGATGATGAGTTGATGTTAGAGTATGATGATGTTCGGTTGATGATGTTTCTGATCGAAAGATCAGAGTATGATGATGATGTTGTTGCTAATCGAAAGGCCAAAGTTCTGAAGAAGATGTTGCTGATCAAAAGGTCAAAGTGTTGAAGATGATGTTGCTAATAGAAAGGTCAAAGTGTTGAAGATGTTGCTGATCAAAAGGTCAAAGTGCTAAAGATGTTGTTGCTGATTGAAGATTCAAGATGCTGAAGATGTTGCTGATCGATGTGGTCAAAGTACTAATGATGCTGAAGAATAAATATTGAAGATGAAGACTACATGATGTTGAAAAGCTTCCAATGATTTATAAATGTATCACCCTGATGATGTTGATGATGTCCTCTATCTCTCTCCTATTATTGTTGTTGTTGATGTCGTTATAGAATACCCTTCTCGTTAAGGGGGAGTGTTGAAATATTGTAACTTTGAAGAATATTCTATATGTATTCCTTTGTGGTCCCCGATGGTCCTACCGGGAGAACCACTTGTATTACTTTGTACCTCGATGCTCCTAATCGAAAGAACTAATAAGAGTCATGAGGAAGTCCCCTGTAATTGTAAAGGTGGGTCATTAGCACCCTAGTGTGGTTACTTGAGTCTACATGTGCAACTCGAGCCTACATGATTAACTCGAGCCTACATGACAGATGAGTTAATTTATGTGAATGAATGAATATAAATAGAGGTTTAGTGCTGCTCATTTGTAACACACACACTCACTTGAGTAGCGCACTTGTGGAGGAGAGAAGTAGTAGGAGAAGAGGGAGGATCAGGCTTTGATCTCCTTGCTGGTTTTTATCTTTTACCTTTTTGGGGCATCTATATTGAGGAAGCTTTTGCTAGGTTTTTCCCTTTAGGGTTTTCCTAGGATAAATTTGTGTTGTTCTTGTGATACTGTTTCTTTTAGTGATCTTGTTTATATGCTTTTGTTATGAAAAATGAAATGATATACTGATGTCTTAGCTAAGAATATGAAAATTTAACATACTTCTCCTTCACCATGCTCTATGTTGGTGTCTTGTTCCCTTTTCATCGTTTTATTTTCTCCCCTGGCTCTACAGTCAGCCACCTTATGACCAAACTTATGATAGTAATGACAATAACCATGAAATTTTTCTTTATCCACGGGATTTCTTTGGTCGCTCGGTTTCCTAACTTCCATTTTCTTCCACTATGTTTGAACTTCTATTGGGGCATCACATTTCAGTTTACAATTCCTAGCCAAGTATCCAAAGTTATTACATTTGTAACACTCTATATCAAACCTTTGGAGAGGTCCAAATTGGTTATGATATCTTACATTCGGCTTTTTAATTGCATCCTTCTTGTACTCATGAACTTTTTCATAAGCATTGAATTTCAAGGCTTTATGACCAAAGTTATTAAAGGAATAACAATGACCCAGAAATATTTTCTGATTTCTATTTATTACTTGTCTCTTGAGCTCCGCATGATTTTTGTCTTTGACAAGTAAAGACAAAGCATATTCTTTTCACTTTTCCTTTTTAACAAGATTCATTAGTACTTTAGCATAGCTCTTTGTATTTCCTCTCTGATTACTGAGTGGGAAACTCTCTGCCTTCTTTTCTTTAATGAAACCTAAAGCTTATATGTCACAGGATGATCTTTGACTATTCAGAATGTCATCCAGAATACTTGATTTGTTTTTAAACTTAGATTTGATGAATTTTTTATCAACCCCTTCTCTAAGTCGAGCAATTTATTTCTCAAGTTTTTGAGAATCTTGAATTCTCTTCCGAAGAAGAACTACTAGATATTCCTCACTCTTCTTGGCCTCTTGAAGTTGGATTCTCAAATCAGTAATAATCTTATTTGTCTCTTCTTGGTATTTGGACAGTTTCTCTTTCAAAACTTTGTTCTTTTTCCTACATCTTTCAATTTCATCTACAACAACCATGTATTCAGCTTCTATGTCCACTTCTGATTCCTCATATGAGTTTGTTGTTCCTAAAAACAAGATTTCATTATCTTCACTTTCTTCCTTAGCATATAATTTCTTCCTTTTCTCTTTATACTTCCTTCTATCCCTATGACAGCATGATTCTTCATGGTCAGTCACTTCTTATTTTGGGTAGGGACACTTATGGGAAAAATGTCCAATCCTGCCACAGTTAAAACATTTCAAAGGTAGTTTACCTTTGTATTTCCTAGTTCCTTTATTAAGTCTACTTACAAAGAGGGCTCCCTCATCATCTATATTTTCTTATCAATTTTTGGAAGTGACTTTAAACGCTGCTTCTTTCTTCTATTTTTTATCCTGTCTAGTTGTCATCTCATAAGTAGTGAGAATTCCATGCAGCTCATCTACTATAACATTTTTAAGGTCATCTCGTTCCTCTAGGGTGGAAACCTTTTGAGTGAGATCTCATTGGTAAAGTTCTTAGTACCTTTCTTACCACTTCTTTTTCTTTCAATTTTCCTCCAAGGGCTCTAATAGCATTAACCACCTCATCTACATGAAGAAGGTATTCCCCAATGTTCTCTTCTTCTCTCATTTTCAGGCTTTCAAATTGACTTTTATACGTCTGGAGTTTGGACTCTTTGACCTTAAATGATCCTTCATAGAAAATATTCAACTTATCCCAAGCTTGTTTGTAAAAAGTGCATTGCATAACCTTAGCAAACATAGTGTTTGTTAATCCACTCAAGATTGTGTTTAAGGATTTGGAATTACCTTCATATTCACCTAGTTCAACTATGTACGTAGGGTATTGGTTTTCTATGTTATGTTCCTTTTTAGTTGCTTCCCAAACCTTCCATCCAAGTGACATCATATGGCATCTCATTCTGACACTCCAATACGCATAGTCTTCTCTGGTAAATAGTGGAGGTCTGTTAGTGTCCATCCTTTCTTGCTGATCCATAGTGGTTTTCATAGAATATCTACCTTCCAGTGGTTAAACTACGCTGAAGGAACCTGCTCTGATACCAACTGTTGGTTTATTGGTCAATACTAAGAGGGGGGGTAAATCAGTATTGTTAAATTTTTACTATTTTAACCAGTTTTAAATATATCATTAGAAACACATAGCAACAAGAATACACAGAACACAATTTTAACATGGAATCCCAATAGGGTAAACCACCAATACGTCTTATTATTGCAAAAATTTTATTTACAAATAGTTTTTCTTGCTACTACAGACAAGGATGGTATTACACCCTATTTACTAATACCAATTGGAAGGAGGCTATGACCCCCTGGTCTATTAGCTATGACTGAAAGGATGCTACACCACCCTATTTACCAATGCCAATTGGAAGGAGGCTACGACCCCTTTTTTAATCAGCTACGACTGAAAGGATGCTACAACACCCTATATACCAATCCCAATTGGAAGGAGGCTACAACCCCCTGATTTATTAGCTACAACTAAAAGGAGGAAACAACCCCCTACAGGCCTCTTCCCTACTCTAGCGCTCTTCCCTACTTTAGCGCCACCCTGCCACTCTGATATGTTTCTCATGATTTCTCTCCAACTAAATTGTGTCACACCCACTGGTCTCAGATTCTGATCATGCAATTTGAACTACAGAGACATTTTCCTACTTACATAGGACACTGCATAAATACTTCTCAGTGTTTAAGCTTCTTTCAATAGTGACATCTCTTCAAACTAAACAAACACACTTTTCACTATTGCTCCCTTTCATATCCAAAGATAACACCTTTCATAACATACTTCAACATTCTTCCATTGATTCTCCACCTCACAGATCATTTCCATAGCTTGGAAACCATGTCCGCACCTCTGTAGTGACATTTGCAGGTGCTTCTGCACTACCAAAGTTCTATCTGTAAAAACACCTTCTTGATCCTAATCAAAGTCGTTGATCATATTTCTAAGTCAATCTAGATCATTGATCTAACCATCGGTTTCTACCTCAAAATCACCTTTCCACACCAAGATTACCTCATCAATGATTCCCCACTATTGATCTTCATCAGGTGTTTTCATGATCATCGATCTCTAGATTGTGGGATACGGGGTGTCAAGTGTCTATTTTATCCTTTCTGCAAACTTATTTCTGCAATATCTTTTCCACAAGATTCTTTCTACAATATTATTTTCACATCAACGATCTATTGTCATGGAACTAACATCGGCTGTCCGATCTCTCTAGATTGTGGGATGCAAAAACGTAACATTCCGACTTTCCGCAAGCTTATTTCCACAATATCTTTTCCATAATTTTTCTTCTGCACCATTCATATTTTGCGGATTCTTTCCTGACTGTTGATCTTGCAGATTATGAGATGCGGGATGCAAAATCACACTTTCCTATTTTGGACTTCCACAACCTTTTTTTTGCATTGCAGATTGCAGAATACGGGATGCAAAATCACACTTTCCTATTTTGGACTTTTGTAACTTTGTTTCCGCATTTTCTTGGACCGTTGATTTCCTTGCATATTTAACCATGACCATCCATCTTGATCTTTTGTGGAACTTTGGATTTTCCGCCTAACTTATGTAAACTTGATATTCACCATCAAATCTAGTGCGGGTCTCTCCCTGACTATCCATTCTAGAACTAATGCAGATATGCATTCTTTCTTTGCGGATTATACAAAAAATGATCCCCATTCATCGGATCTCATGCAGATAACTATGCCACCTCATCATCATTCCATTTCATCACTACCTTAGTATTTCACTAAGTATATCATCATGAGGACACCATCATATTCCATGTCATTATATGTCTCATGCCACATCGCCAACTATTCCATGGCATTTCATCAGTACCTTAGTCTTTCAATGAGTTTTTTCTGCCATCATATCCATTGGTTATTCCTTTGTCATTCATGAACACATTTGACATCAATGACAAGTATAACCCAAATTTTCCAACACATAATTCAAGAGACAGAGTTCTAACCATAACAATCTTAGGAATTAATAGAATAAAACAATAATTAATCATACCTGTAAAGATTTAAGCTCAATGTGAGGAAGAATAAATGTCTGGTTTGTAGAAATGAAGTAGGACACGGAAAAAAGGATATAATGGGTGTGGTAAAAAAGGGCTATTACAGGACCCAAAAATGATGACTTTCAATTAATAGACATTGTTGATGACACAAACCCATATCCTGTAATTTTGGGGATCTCTTGGGCAATCGATAATCAAACCATCATCAATTTTAATATAAGAATATTATCATTTGAATATTCTGATTTAGCAGTGGTCACACCAATTCATCTGCTCAAAGGTCACAGATACATTGATCTTATAAATAGTGAAGGATAAGGAGACTATCTCGACCATATTTTTAATATCATGTCTATAAGGGATGATTATGTAAATCCAACAACTAACAGATCCCTTAGCTAGAGGATTATTAGCGCATGTACGTTAGATTCTGGTGAAGCATTGGAAAATGGTAGAATTAGATGAATGAAGTATCCATGAGAAAGTATGCAGAATTACACGGTCTTTGTGATAGGTAGGAATCGAGGAAATTTATATACCTACCTATGAAGGTTTACGTAACCTTGCATATTTTCTAACAGAGTTTGAATAAAATTTCATAGAATATCAACGCTTGTTCACCCTAGAATTTGTGCTAAAAACTACACCCGCCAGATGGTGGGTCACACATAAAGAATCTATCTTGGAATGGCCACAATGTCAAATATTGATGGAGATAAGATTCAAAGAAGAGATATGTTATACTTGTCAAAAGTATACAGGATTGACTAATATTGTCGACCATATTGATTATTTTCATGTGACATGGGAGACATGTCCACGAAAGGAATGGGTTCATTAGTTCATACATGCATTAGACATGATACCAAGGAACTAGTATACGTCAATTGAATTGACATGAGAAAATATTGAATCAGATGAATTAGATACTAGCATCCTACACACATTTGAATATGTTGATGATCATTCGTTGATTGATGTTGCATTGCAAGTAATCAACAAAAATATATTTGAAGACATCCATGTTGCAATGACAAACTTCAATCAGCATAGCGCAACAATCCAACATTGGATGGAGTTCTATAATGTGACCAAAGAACCTGATGGCAATGACCCACTCTATGTAAACATACATGATTCTAAAGGTACATGTGCAGTGGAAGGATTTTGTATTTCTAGCGACCAATTTTTGAATCAATTAAAAGTCAAGAAAGTAAATATTGGCTTCTTGGAGAATCCAAAATTTTCCAATATTGGAGATTATTGGGATGGCGATATTGTCGGGTAGATCATGGATCTATTGCATGAGTTTCAAGACCTGTTCCCTATCAAATTTTTAGATATGAAAGGGGTTGTCATAGACCTTCAAGAAATGAAGATACCATTAAATCCCTGCATAGAACCTATTAAGAAACCATACCGATTGCTTCTATGGTATAATGAAAAAGTCAAAGAAGCATTGGACCAAGTGCTGGATGCAGGTATCATATAACCTGTAGAAGAATCAAAGTGGGTCAAACTGACAGTAGTGCAAGATAAAAATACTACTAGTGAAGTGTGAATTTGCATCGACCTAAGACAGTTGGAAATGATTGTTGACATGACCCATTTTCGACTCCATTTACAGATAGGGTACTGGAGAGTGTCAAGGGTCAATAAAATTACTCATTCAATGATGGTTTCTCTAGATACCATCATATTAGAATCACAAAGGAAGACTGACACAAAACAACCTTTGTGAGGGAGTGGGGTTGTTTCCAATACACAATAATTCATTTTGGACTCAAGAATTCTCCTGCTATTTTTTCCAGGATAGTAGTGGCTTCCTTCAAATATTTTATTCATAAATTCTTGAGATGTACTTCAAAAATTAGACCATATTTGGGCTCATTAATTATCATATTAAGAGCCTTAGGATGATGCTGGAACACTATCACTAGTATCAAATTTCACTGAACTTAAAGATGTGTATCTTTTGTGCCTCGTTTGGAATTCTATTGGGCCATGTAGTTTATCACGATGGAATATTGGTCGACCCTACCAAAATTGTGATCATCATCAACTTACCATCACCTACCACATTGAAGCAACTGAGAGAAACATTGGGACATACATGATACTACCAAAAATTTATCAAAGGATATGCGTAGGTGACTGCTCCAATGCAAAAGCTATTGAATAAAGATGTTAAGCTCCAGTGGAAGAAAATTTTCCAAGAGATTCTGGACACTTAAAAGAACAAGATGGTTATAGCACCCATACTTGTATTACTAGGATCGAAAAATGAATTTCATGTACAAGTTGATGCGTCATCTGTTGCACTCAACATGGTACTAGTGCATCCTTGTGAAGGGTCGATTGATCATCCTATGGCCTTCTCTATAAGGAAATTATCAATAGCAGATAAGAACGATACGGTGACAGAAAGAGAAGGAATAGCTATGTTAAACACTCTGCATGAATTCAAACACTACTTGCTAGGTGGACTTTTCAAAATGTACACAGATCATTCAACATTGAAATACTTGGTCAATAAGACAGTATTGTGGGGGATGTTAGCACTATATTTGAAATTGTTGATTGTTTAATTGGAAGGTTTGGAAATGATCATATTTGAAAATTTTGTGGAAGCACCCTTTAGATTATTTGGTTAGCATGATCTTTCATCATGGGTCGTTGGATGAAGAAAGGGATTTGATATACGGTGGTGGATTGTTCCACTGTTTGAAACATGGGGGATAAATTGAAATGTTCTCGCTAATAGAATGGAGGTGAAAGGTGTCAAATATCGAGGGCTCAGATTAAAGAGGCTGTAGATCAATGGTGGAAATAAATTTATGCAGGTCGAAGATCCAAGGAATAAACTAAGTTTTTGGATTTGCAGAATCAGTTATAAAGGTGCAACTTTGAATGGCTGAGATTGATGTAAGTTA
Organism: Pseudotsuga menziesii; assembly: GCA_001517045.1. Lineage (NCBI taxonomy): Eukaryota > Viridiplantae > Streptophyta > Pinopsida > Pinales > Pinaceae > Pseudotsuga > Pseudotsuga menziesii. Next base: position 396,547 of record LPNX011139903.1, read on the forward strand.
ATATCAACGACGCTGGAGCATTCCATAGATTGAACATGATTAGATGTAAGAATTTTTTCGATTTTCAGAATTGGTTAAGTAGTGGAAAGATTAGATAGACAATATGTGAGCGGAGATAGATCTACAGTCGGAAATAATTCTGTAGATTGAACTGGAATAGAGAAATTCAAGTTTCAAATCTGTGGAAAGTGGTAGGGTCCACTTTGATCAATAGTTGTGATAGTGGTTAGGTTTTGATTGATAGATAAGGTGCATTCTGCAAACGAAATTTGCTCGATTGATCTAGTTTGAAATGATTAGTGGAATGTTAAATATTTCCACAGTTGGACGGTCTCGATGAAGGGATATTGTAGATCAATGGTTGATATTGATTCTACTAAATCAAGTTGTGTAGGGTGATAATGTTGAGCCTCGGTATTGAAATATTTCACATGAACGGATTAGATTTCAAAGAAAAACAAATCTATGGTATAAACTACAGGAGACGCACAGTGTTATGAAACATAAAAAATTATAAGAAGCACCTACGTGGAGTTCAAGGGTTTGTTTTTTCTGAGCATTAGCAATTGACGATAAACCTGACTGTGCAGAAAGTGCCAACCTGGATGAGTCAAAACACTGTGATAATTAACAAGGTAGGCATCCTAAAAATTTCCAAGTTAATCTAAAAATGGATGAAATAGAAGTGGTAGAAGTGGAAGATAGTGAAGAGTTAGGGGTTTCCTGTCAGAAGGTTGAGAAAAGCTTCAAAGGAAAAAATCCTGAAGTTTTTGATACCATTTTACTGAATGAAACAACTGAGACGGAAAAAAATAAATTGAAAATTCTTAAGGACCAGGATAGTGACACCCATGGTGTTTTCAGGTCTTTCTTTTATTTTTTCTATGTTGACCAGACCCCCAATTTCCCTGAAATTGTTCAGTGGTGTGCTAATAATTATTCCATGGCTCAAGAGGTCATCATGGATAAACCTAAGTATAGGATCCTTTTCTTATTTGTACTCCTGGGATAAATGAACAAAATCATCTAGGACAGATAGTGTTTTGCGGATAACAGAGGCAGCTGGGAGTAAGGAATCCTTTTTTAAGTCATGTTCAAAGCCTGACAATGAGGTTATAAGTTTATCTTACCCCATTGACCTGGTTTTGTTTAGTGAAGAAACCCAGTCGTGTATAAATTTAGGCAGTCATTTTTTGGGGTTAGACACTAATGGTTCTATTATAGAGTCACATTTGAGTATGTTGTTTATCTGAGGTACTTTCCCAATTGAGTCTGAACTTCCAGGTCAATCTTTCCAGTTTTGTTTCCTTAATTTTGATGAGTTCCTAGATGAGAACATTTGTTCTCAGTTAGTCAACTTCCACGGTACCAGACTTTTCAGATTCTAGTCCTTTTTGTTGAAGATGTTCTTATCACATAATTAAGATAACCTACAATTTCCTTAGTTGGTAATCATTGATGAAATGACCCAGGATTATTACAACTTCATGAATTGTTTTATGGCAGAAATATACAGCATTTTTTTTCAGGAATGATTTACCAGGGTATTTCCAGAGATGAAGGAAACATTGCAACTTTCCCCTAGTAAAAGGATAGGATATTGGTTCCTTTTAGAGTCTGAAACAATTATAAGGTTATATGAATTTTTGTACCAGCCTTATGTTCTTCCAGCCTTTCTAACAACTAGAATATTTTCTTTGGAATTTTTTAGACAAAGGCTTACAGTTGAGGAAGAACATCTCTTGAACTTTAGGAAGAGTCTAGATATTAAATTTCCATGGTAGGAAGGGCCATATGTTGTCAAAGTAGAGATTTTCTACCAATAATTGATAATCTACTCAGAAGCATGGGGTTCTCTTTGGGAGCTGCTATAAACTATGATCCACACTAGGTAATCTCTAAAAGAAGACAGGAAAACAAAAATAAGCCTTATGAACATACTGAAATAGCTAGAATCAGAGAGGCAACTAATTATGAAGATTATCCTAACAAAACCCCAGATAATATCAGCATGGAACAAGACTCTATCTCATCCATACTTGGAAATAATTCTTCCCCGATGGATATTTCTAACGTAGTTGCAGTTACTGGTAATATTTCATCATTAATAAGTTTTTCATGAAATTCAAGGAAGAGATAACATTTAGTTTTCATGGACACTAAATAATTAGGCACTGCTTGTACACCGAAGAAGCAAAGAATTGGACAAGAGGGAAAAATGGTACAAGTGAAGAAGTGTAGCATGAAAGGTAAACAAAAGCAAGAAAAATCCAAAGTAATTGGTCTGGAGCTTCAAGATTATGTATTTGATTGAGTAACCCCAAGAAATCATACATCAAAATAGGAGTGGTTGAATACCTATAAGGAAGTGGATAATAAAACCTTTGATGAAACAGTAAAATTATACGAGGAAGTGAGACAATTTCCAAATCTAGATGTAACTTTAAAAACTATAAGGGATCATGCCAAAGATACCGTGATTTTTCCCATGACTATTGGTAATAAGGTATCAGAGGTGAATGTAAACTTAGATAATATCCCTACCATAGATATGATAGACCTTCACAGAGAAACATGTGATATCATATATACAAGATTTCTTAAATCTACACTACAGGCGTCTAAACTGGAGTCCAATAAAAAGAAAGCTTAAGACCTCCTATGGAAAGAAAAGGTTGAGAACAAGGCCCTTCGAATCAAAATTAAAAATTTGTAGGAGGACTTATTGAAGGTTGATGGGAAATCGAACAAAGGAGCAGTGGCTCAAAAGTTGTTTGATGAAAAAGAGAAAGAAGTTCAGGTGCTAAAGAAGAAATTGAAAATTCCTTCCACGCAACTTATTCAGACCTCTGAATTGACATATTTTGAGAAGGAGAAGGAAGCATTAATCACTGAATTGATTGAGTGTAAAGCTTAGCTATTGAAGCTTAAAGAAAAAGAAAAACATTGGGAAAGGGATACTAAGATTTTGATAGAAAATGAGAAAGACCTAAAAAGTAAGATGGCAGCAAGAGAAAAAGAATTATAGGAAAAATGTGAAGAAGTTAAAAATCAATCTATTGTTTCTTTTGTAGAAATAGATGCAACATGTCTTTCTGAAGCAATGTCTTAGGTAAAGCTGAAAGATGTATAACTCACAGGGTTAAAGCAACAAAACAAGAATCTATAAGAGATAACTTTGAAAAGAGACCAAGAGAAGAAGGAAGTACAAGAAAAATGCCAAGAACTAATAAATCAGAATACCAAGTTAAGAAAAGCAGGTGGTTGGCCAAATGGCCTTGCAAGGAGCGAGACATATGATTTGGGATAAGATTCTTCTAGAAGCTAATAAGTTTAGACCATATTATATTATGTTGTAGATCAGAAGAGTGCTCTGAAAGTAGCTAGACAAAATATTTTGACAGTAAAACAAGGATTAAATAAGAATCCAATGGAAGTATCTCAAAATGCTATCAACTTCTTAAGTACCTTATCAGAAGATCAAGTTAGAAGGTTTGATATCCAAGATAGAGTTGTTGTTATCTCTTGGGCTAGAAAAGTGGTTGGAAAGTACATAATGTTGGATACTGTACAGGATAAAGTTGATATTATAAATCATAAATTCAAAGAGGTGACTAAGTTATTTACTCCATTGGTAATCAAGGGAATTCCTTTCTTCTGTGAGGAAATGGGGCCATTATTGTCTCAAAAGGAATATCTAGATAAATTGGTAAATTGGAGGTCTGATCACAGAAAGTTTGAATAAATGCAGAAGGATCTGTCTGGAAGAGTCGTTTTTGATAAATTGGATGGAGAGTTCAAGTTATTATTTTATTTTAAAGTCGCGTGTGCCAAGGTTCCTCTTTTTTCATATGCATAAAACATGGAGCTCATAGTTCTGGCACATGAAATAGTTGTTGCAGATTTTCCTAATCATGAAAATTGGAGAGAAGTTCAACAATATGGATCAAGTAAATATAAGTTACAACCATAAAGACATCAAGGAATACAGTGCAAAAGAAGTTTCAGTGAAGGATATATTCTAAGATAAAATGTTATTTTTAAATTCATTAGTTAATAAGTTTTGTTATCTCAGAACTATTTTGTAATAGACAAGTTCTTTGACACATGTAATAAATGGTTGAAACCGTTAGACAATTAGGTTTATTTTTCATCTCAAGGAGAAATTGTATAAGTATTCATTCATTTGATGAAGGGAGGGTTGGAACCCATGATATTTTGGAGATTTTCATATTCAAGTATTTATTTAATTACAGAGCTAAAAGTTGGCATCTTTTATAGATTAATGTGTTATTTCATGTTGCAGTATGTACTTTCCCTTCTTATGTGAATGTTTTTTCCAGTTTTATATTTCCATTATGTTTTCCTTCATGTATGAAATGAGGGTATAATAGTTTGGAATTCATATTTACTATGCTCTAGTTGTTGTTTTTAGATGTCCATCAAAATGTTCTTCTAAAGTTGATACAGAATTCATTTTTACAATGCTCTATGTCAATTGTTTGTTCATGTTCTTCCCTTTTCACCAGACAATCAAATTTTGACTGTGATTGAGTAGCTACCTTGCCTCTGTTTAAAACTTCCATGCAAAATATCTATTTATCTATATTCATATCTTGACTCCATAGTGTTATATTTTTATCATTCAAGCTAGCATTATCTTAGGATATTTAACTAAGAGAATAACAAGCACAACAATCAAACATAAGAGACAATGAACACAAATTTTTTCTCTTGGGGAAACCATAAAGGAGAAAACCTTACAACTTCCTCAGAGATAGAATCAACACAAAAAGAAAAACCCCAAAAACAATAATATGATCTCCCGACAGCAGTAGTCTCTCTCTCTCTTGTCCCAACAACTTCTTCTCTCTAAGTTATGCGCTACAACTGAGTGTTAATGAATGTGTGATAAAGAGATAGGATCACTCTCTATTTATACTAATTCTCAACTTGAAAATAACTCACTAGGGCTGACTTGTCTAGGAGAGTCTAATAACCCTAGGGCCCCACAACTGTAGGGACTTTAACCCTTGATCAATAGGAGTGTTACCCACAATGACTTAACATTACTTTTTTACATTATTGAATCTCTTGATAAGAACATCGGGGCATGACATGACTCAAATACATTACAGATACTTCCTGGAATAAACATCGGGGTACAATACATAAGATATACAAGTGAATACATTCTGAAGTTACAAATATATGAACACTCCCTCTTAACTAGGAAGGTATTTTCTCGACACAATTTATCAACATGGGTCTTCTTCTTTGTATCATCTGGATCATCATTGAGTTCTCGTCATCTTCATCTTCAAGTCATCTTCATCTGGATCTGGATCATCACTACTAGATCATCATGATTGGATCTGGATCATCACTCGATATGGATCATCACTGCTGGATCATTATCATTGGATCTGGATCATCACTCAATCTGGATCATCACGGGTGCTATCTCTCGATTCTTCTCGTCATAGGAATTTCTACAGATCCAACCCATTTTCATGTTGGATGCACATCTACAGAGCTAGTCCTTTATCAGACTGGATGTATCATCACAGAGACATCCCTTTTTCATGATGGATGTGGCACCAACACAGAGAGGGCTTTTTCATACTGGATGTGTCATCATAGAGCTAGTCCTTTTTCATACTAGATGTGGCATATACACTATAAGAAGGAATATTTCACCTTCTGTGGACAGAAGATGTTCCTCTAGTCTTAATGGTTCATATCTAGAACAAATGAGTGAACGACAAAGGATGAATACCCTCCCTGGATGTCGTAGACACCTGGAATGCTGCTTCAGTAGTGAACCCGTGTACCTACAACTAGATCAAACATGCCAACACATCAAATCTACGAGAACATCATCTACTTATCCATGTTAGTGACTAAGGAATCCAATAACATTTACATGCGAAATCAAAACAACAGTAATGTGGGACAGAAATTAGCTTTGCATTAAGATGAATGGAGAAGTTTACAACCAATTAAGCCTTAGTGTCTACATGTATCTCCATGAAACCAACACTTCATCCCCATAAGCTCCAAATTTGCTCTCTATGCTCTCAAATGGCTTGGGCCAAGTGGTCAATCCAACAACATAACAATACCTCTAAAGTTCTCCCCCTCAACCATGGACATGAGCTTGTATTTATAAGGCTCAATGGATAGTAATGGTTGAGATATTTGTGGATGAGGTGGCCTCTAAGATCCTATGATGGGGGATCTCGATCTCAACTGGCCCACAATGATAGGGATAAGGGAGGACACGAGGCTCATGATCTAGAAGCCTCAAGAAACTTATCGTTTTCCCATTTTACCCAGGGTACCGCTTTTCTCCTCTTATGACAGAGTGGTTTAGGTTAGAAATGCTTATGGACCAAAGGCCATAAGCGGTGGCATCGCTTATGGAAAACAAGATATAGGTGGTGCGAGAAAGGTACCGCTCATGGTTAAAAGGGAAAGCGCGGTGCTGAGTATTTTTATGTAAGATTGACAAACAACATGGTTTTCCACTCCAAGTGTTTGGATTAAGGACAAATATATAATTCAAAGGTATTATCACATGGTGGTGACAAAATTTGGGTATAACATGATTCCCCCCAAAGCATGATTCTTAGAGGGATATGATAAACGAGAGCTTTGAGAGAACAAGTTTTCACTTCGAGGTGAAAATGTCAGCTCAATCGAAGCATGTCATCAAGTAGGCATCTTTAGTACATCAATATTTTTGACTCATAGACACAAGTAACCAAATCATGGCTACAGACCAATACAAGGCAGATCCATGGGAGGAATAAACAAGCATGGCTACTAGAATACAACATAGATCCATGTGATAGAGGACTCAAACTTGGATATAGCTACTAGACATACAACACAGATCTATGTCATATAGATGCAAATTTGAGCATAGCCATGACCATACAAATGTGGATCAATGCTAGATATACAAAACTCCATCGCAACCTGGGGAAAAGAAATGAGCACTTTAAACAAATGCCCAGGGTATTCGTCTCGTCTTCCACAAAGTACGATTCTATCCATGTGATTAAAATGATCTGAATTCAAACATGGTAGAAACCACATGATTACCATCCAATGATGTGAACCGTTAACAGGTGCGAGGGAGATCACCATTGATGACAATGATTCCCAAGGTACCCTAGTACAATCTACTCAATGTGAATAGATGTCCTGATGTCGAACACCCAGTCGATTCTATCAATCAAAGGTCAATGATGTGAACCTATGTCGAGAGTGAGATAATCTGTCATTAAGGCATACAGATCTCAAGGTACTAAGTTTTTTTTTCTAAGACTATTTCCTGAATAATGAGCTGATGTCGACGGGAATAGTCTCGTCGAAGGAGGGCCATGATGAGTCCCACATCGATGACATGAAACTTGAAACATAGTTCTGGAATGATGTGAATGTCGTAACCATAGGACTAACTCAAAAGTACTGACACAGAGACTGTTCTGATTGCAGAGGAAAAAGTTCTTCAACTTCCCTTTGAAGATCAGGTGGCATGACAAAAGACTTGGCAGCATGACCGAACGGGACAAATACACAATCCAATAGTGGACAATCCATTCTTTTGAAAGACTCAAAGGAATGGACTGACTCATGAAAGTGGATCGTCATGGAGATCAGCTAAATACCCAATTGTCTGACATGATATTCAGAGAAGTGCCATGTTCAAAGGTAACGAAAAACTACTACCATTTATTTTCAAAATGATTCCCTTCCCATTTTCCCCATCATGATCGATGAGTGCCTCTTTTCAATTTTATGAGTTCAAAGAGGGTAACAAACACTCGGTATAGCTTGTTTGAAGACATGTCCAAACTCATATGTTTTACAAACTTGAGAGAGGAGGGATTCATTCCCAAAATGGGTCTTTCAATTTTTAATTTAATGAGTCCAATGAAAGAAAACTCGGTATCGTTCATGTTTAGAGAGTCTAAACGATTATGGAAGAAGACTCCAAAGGTGTCCTTTTTCGTATGATTTAGTCCCTAAGGCCCGAAAAAGTGTAAAATCATATCTTAGAGAACTCTTCCAATCATGATTGGCTGGAGTGTTCCTTTTCCATAAATAGTCCATCCGAACCGAAAAAGAAATAACCTACCGTCGGAAGGATGAATCTTCAAATGCTTTAACGAGCATGAAGAAGACAAGATTGCTCGACAATCTTTTCGTATTTAAGGAGCCCAAAAATAGTTTAAAGAAGAATCCATTAGAATTTTTCATGTTTGAATCCAGAGCATGAAAAATAAATAAACTAAGCTCAAACCACTTTTCATGTTTTAACCATACCACAAAAAATGAAAAGTAAGCTCAACACCATCTTACTATTTTTAACGAGCTCGAAGATCAGTTGAAAAAATGCTCCAGGATTGGTTTCATTTTTACGCAACCTTGAAACCAAAGGGTAAACTATGCTTGAAAAATCCCATTAACATGATATACAGAGGTTGGAATATTTCCCCCAGCATGATTGCTAGTGAAGCTTACCCCTAGCATGGTTGATACCGGCTTGACATGCCCCCAAGCTTCGTTTCATTTGAAGATTCTTCTTCCATACCCAACCTAAAAACCTGGTTACTAATGTGAAAATGTTCACCAAGGGGGTAGGAAGAATGACAATTGGGCAGGCAAAAAGAAGGTTTGAGTTCTAACACTAAAGTGAAGACTCGACTCAAGGGAAGGGGATCTGTTTCATTTTTACGCAAGATTGAAACAAAGGGTAACTATGCTTGGAACATGGTCTCATTTTTATGCAAGGTTGAAACCAAAAGGTAAACTATTCTTAAGGAATCCTACTTCATTTTTTAACGAGCTTGAAATAGAAAACAAACTATGCTCAAGAATGATTTCATTTTTATGCAAGCTTGAAACCAAAAGGTAAACTATGCTTTAGGAGATCCATTTCATTTTTTAACAAGTTTGACATAGAATGGGAACTTTGCTCATGGGAATCTATTTCATTTTTTAATGAGCTTGACACAGAATAGGAACTATGCTCAAAGGCATCTGTTTCATTTTTTAATGAGCTTGACACAGAAAGGGAACTTTGCTATACACATGGTTTCATTTTTATGCAAGCTTGAAACCAAACGGTAAACTATGCTTGAGTGGTTTTATTTTTCAATGAGCTTGAAACCAAAAGTAAGCTATGCTCTCCACATGGTTTCATTTTTATGCAAGCTTGAAACCAAAAGGTAAACTATGCTTGAGGAGTGGTTTTATTTTTTAATGAGCTTGAAACCAAAAGTAAACTATGCTCTCAAGCATGCTCCTACTGAACATGATATCCATAGGTTGGTAGGTTCCCCCCATTTCATAAAAGCTAGTGGCTTAGCTCCATTATGATGTCCATAGATTAGAGCCATGCCCCCCATTTTACCTATGATGGGAAGAAGCTAACTAGAAGAAGGGGAAGGAACCATAAGAACATGGGGCACATTCAGGACTGTCTGATTACTAGGAGTGATGCAATGGTCAGGTGTAACAAAATAAATCTGATCAATGGTCACAATATTCCCATCATGGGGAAAATGAATAACTCTAAAGAGTGTGGACAAAACAGCCTTCATGGCATAAACATAGTCACGTCTAAGAAGCAAATTGAATTCTAAAGGACCTTGGACCACCATAACATCAATGCAGATAGTTTTCCCTCCTAATGTAATAGGAAAATAAGGAAGGGCCCCTAAGGGGGTTGTTGGCACAAGCTGAGGAAAACCTAAAGCTTGCAAAGCAGTTGAGGATATAATACTAATAGAAGCCCCTTCGTCAACAATAGTGCAAAGAATCCACCTAGCAGTAACATTCACAAATATTTGGAAAGAAACACTCAAATGAAGATGAGACTTTGTTAGGTTACTCCAGTCAAAGGACATAATGTCACTACTTGGAGAGGGTTTTGTTGAAACAGAAAAAATTTCCTCTTGTTGAGAACAGTCAAAATGAATTATAAAAACTTTGGCAGGTTTTAGTTCATTCTCTACTGGAAGATAAGAACAAGACGAATATTTGGTCAAAGAGACTACTTTAGTATTAACACTCTCTGATGAAAGAGTGGGATCGAGTTGAAATGGCATCGACTCGATGACTTTAATTTCACTCTCCAAAGGAAGAGTGCGATCAACCAAGGATGGAACTGAATTGATCACTTGGTCAACCAGCGAGGAATTGAGGGATAACTTACTATCACTTGTTGGAATCACCTATTGATGATCAGTAATATTTTCCAACCAATGCGAAGCTTCATCCATGCTTGCACAAAGAAAATTCCGATGCATAGCCTTGCATATCAAACAAGGATACAAGAATTTACCCTTATGAACTTTTAGCAATGGGTCACTGGTTGAGGGAGTATTGTCAACATGATGATCAGAGGTTGATGGCACTGATGGTTTGGACCTTTTAGACTACTCTTCTTGTACACGGGAGAGACCAGGACACTCCTTAAGAAGGTGGTCCCTGTTGCAAAGCTTACAAGGGAACTTGGGTTTTCCAAGTGTTCTCTTAGAATGAGCACCATCAAGAGCAGTTGGTTGCTTCCTTTTCTCTTTCTTATCCTTCTTCTTCTTACCCTTCCCTTTATTCTTCTTATCACCATGACTACTAACCATAGAGATTTGGTCAAGCAAAGAGGAAGAAAGAGATGAAGCCAAAACCAGCGAAGAAGGAGAGGGATTAGGTTGAGGTCGATCCTCTCCCAGAGGAGAGGTGACATTTGAGACATTAGGTGTAACAGGAATTACCGGATTAAAAATCTAGACCAGTAATCCTATAGTTGATCCAGGAAGATTTACAGTGGCAACAAAGGGAGGACCAATAACTTCACTTGGAGGGAATACAAAAGGTACACCTTGGAAAGGGAACTCTTGAGTGGTAGTCCCAGAAGAGGATGGAATCTCTAAAATCTCGAATAACCCCCTAACTACCATGCACAAGCAAGTACTACTCAAACTAAAAGCAACAAGCAAACACGTGAAAAGAGTGGATAAGAGTCAAGAACCTTAGGACAGGACAAAAGGATAAATCAGATGGTTTGAGGATTCCTAAAAAGGGTCTCCTGATATACGCCAGGTACATGGGAGCTCAAATCAGTAGTAGTGCTATCTAATGCATAATCGTTCACAAGGGGCCTTCCTATATACAATCGAGTATGTGAAGTACCTTTCTATATACTTCAAGGGTACATGAAAGGCCGTTCGATCTACGGATGGTATGTGGAAGGACCATGCGATCCCTGGGATGTAATGCAGATGAGTAATGATAGCTCCTATGCTTAACAACACCTGAACATGTCTCTAACTTATCACTCAAATTGCTAAAAGTTTTAACCTAGTACTACTGTTAATTTTATCTTGTGCGTTTATGTGGAACCATGGAGTGAAAAATTGAATTTAAATAATATGCACACTGATCTATATGATAATGAAATTTCTCCTCTTCAATGAAATTCTACCTAAGAGAGGGAGAGAGATTTACTTTTCTTTCCAAAATGCACACCCAAATGCAAATGCAATTCTATCTTTTCAAACGAAAATTGAAATATCAATGCACCCCAAATAATCCTCAAAGCAAATAAGAAAGAGATCTAGAGAACATCAAACTTAAATAAACCAAAAATGTTTCCTATCTTTTCATGCTTGAAAAAGATGCATAAAAACTTAATGGAAAGATGATTTCACTAACGTTTCCAAACAAATGTAACTCTAATGCACACAAAGCTGAAACATATATTTCTTCTTAATGAAAGTAAGATCTAGAATTTCAAACAATAATGCACAAAACAAGAAGAAAATTGTGCAACAATGCTTGCGAATAAAGCAAAGGAGAGAGAAAACTAAAGATTCTCTTTGAAACAGACAAGGAAACAAAGAACCAACCTTTCCTACCAAGCATTGAGGAAATCAGCATGCAAAAGGAAACAAGAATCACCCCAAGCAAAGAAAGACTCAAAACAATATGGATCACTCATGCATTCCAAGTCCAAAACAAACCAAAACCTACTCATGAAAATGAAATGTATATTTCCAATCCCAATGAATAATATCTACAGAAAAGAGCAAGAGGTTTCAAGAAAAGAAAATAACGTAGAATCTAATGCAAGAAACAAAAACTCTCTTTAAATGCAGAAAGAATACAACAATCAAAGAGACTGCATAATACACAATTCATGGCCCCTCCGGGCCGTGAGGGAGCATTTTTTTTTTCAAAAATACACTTCATTTTCATCAAAAAGTAAGACAAAAACACACAAAAATCAAAATACAAAGTCTGGAACAGGGCCTACCTGGCACCGTGCTGGAGGGGTCTTGACAAAGTGGTTCTAGACTAGCACTGCTTCTGGATAACAAGACTGAAGTAGTGGCACCGCATACTACTAACGGTGTTCCGGCGGTGGCACCACTTCTCTCCAACAACATAAGTACGGTTCCCTGTATAGATCCAAAACACAAAGGAGAATGACAGATCAAGTTAGAAAAAGATTAGATCAAGGTAAAAATTGATGGATTGAGAGTAAAAAAGAGCATAAAAAGTTGAAATACTTCATATCTAAAGAGATCTAAAAGTTTCAAACCAAAATTTACTGAGTCAGATAGCAGATCTGACTGAAGAGAGTTGGAAATGGAGCCTAGATTTGGACAAGAGTTAAAGAACTGAGGAAGATCAGATCAACTGATATATGTATCAATCCCCAGCGGAGTCACCATATTTGTAAGTAGGAATATTTCACCTTTTGCAGACAAAAGTTGTTCTTCTGGTCTGAATGGTTCAGATCCAAAACAAATGAGTGAATGACAAAGGATGAAGACCCTCCCTGGATGTCGTAGACACTTGGAATGCTACTTCGATAGTGAACCTGTGTACCTGCAACCACATCAAACATGCCAACACATCAAATCTACCAGAACATCATCTACTTATCCATGTTAGTGACTAAGGAATCCAACAACATTTACATGCGAAATCAAAACAACAGTAATGTGGGACAGAAATCAACTTTGCATTAATATTAATGGAGAATTTTACAACCAATTAAGCCTTAGTGTCGACATGCATCTCCATGAAACCAACACTTCATCCCCATGAGCTCCAACTTTGCTCTCTATGCTCTCAAATGGATTGGTCCAAGTGGTCAATCCAACAACATAACAATACCTCTATAGTTCTCCCCCTCAACCATGGACATGAGCTTGTATTTATAAGGCTTAATGGATAGGAATGGTTGAGGTATTTGTGGATGAGGTGGCCTCTAATATCCTATGATGGGGGATCTCGAGCTTGACTTACCCACAATGATAGGGATAAGGGAGGCCACGAGGCTCGTGATCTAGAAGCCTTAAGAAACTTCTCTTTTTCCCATTTTACCTAGGGTACCACTTTTCTCCTCTTATGACAGAGTGGTTTAGGTTAGAAATGCTTATGGACCAAAGGCCATAAGTGGTGGCACCGCTTATGGAAAAAAAAATATAGGCGGTGCGAGCAAGGTACCGCTCATGGTTAACAGGGAAAGCGCGGTGCTGAGTATTTTTATCTAAGATTGACAAACAGCATGGGTTTCCACTCCAAGTGCTTGGATTAAGGGAAAATATGTAGTTCAAAGGTATTATCACATGGTGGTGATAGAATTTGGGTATACATACATAGAGAAAGTCCTTTTTCATACTCGATGTGTCATCATAGATCTAGTCCTTTTTCATACTAGATGTGGCATGTACACAGAACCAGTCCTTTTTCATACTAGATGTGTCATCACAGAGCTAGTCCCTTTTCATACTAGATGTGGCATATACATAGAGCCAATCCCTTTTCATAATGGATGTGTCATCACAGAGCTAGTCCTTTTTCATACTAGATGTGGAATCTACATAGAGTCAGTCCTTTTTCATACTAGATGTGTCATCATAGAGCCAACCCTTTTTCATGCTAGATGTGGAATCATCACATACATATGACAATGGAAGGAACCAATCCTATCATCATGGCATAGCTCTTACATCTGACCATGGAAGGAACCAATCCTCTCACCATGTTAGAAAGGCACAACACTTACATCTTACCATGGAAGGACCCAATCCTCTCACCATGTCAAGAGGGAACAACACTTACATCTGACCATGGAACCAATCCTCTCACCATGTCAAAAGGGAAAAACACTTACATCTAACCATGGAAGGAACCAATCCTCTCACCATGTCAAAAGGGCACACAGACTCATCACTTCCTCTTGGAAGGAACCTCGATCTAGAGAACACCAAGCTTCTCCCTGAAGTATTCAAACTTCACTTTGGATAATGGCTTGGTCAATACATCCACTATATGTTCTTTCGTGGAAACATACTGGAGCTTTAATGCTCCTCTCTATACCGTATCCCTGATATAGTGATATTTGATCTCAATATGATTCAACTTGTCATGGAACACCAGGTTGTTAGACAACTTCACACAACTATGGTTGTCCCAATATATACAAGTAGCATTGAACTGGAGATCAAATAACTCAGATAGTAGCTTTCTCAGCCATACTACCTCACAACTAGTTGAACAGGCTACGACATACTTTGCTTCAGCTCTACTCAGTGCCACACAAGACTGTTTCGTACTAAACCAAGAGATCACACCTGATCCCATACTGAAGCAGCACCCTGAACTTCTCTTTCTATCGATGGAACTACCTTCCTATTATAAATCAACATAATCTTTAAGGTTAATCTTCTAATCAGCTTCATACTTGAGCCCATAATCAACTGTACCCTTTAGGTACCTCGGAATATGCTTTGCAATAATCAAGTGAACATGTGTGGGATCTGTCAGGAACTAGCTCAAGGTGTTCACAACAAATAAAATATCTAGTCTCGTATTCATCAGGTACATCAAGGACCTAATCATCTGATGATACATCATGGCATCAACTAACTCAGATGAAGAATCACTCAATAGCTTCAGGTTTGATGCCATATGTGTGTTCATGGCCTTGCAGTCCATCATCTTGAATCTCTTTAGGATCTCTACTGCATACTTCCCTCGTCCAAGGGAGATTCCATCCGCATTTTGGCACACCTCCATTTTTAGAAAATAGTGCATTATACTTAAGTCTTTCATTTCAAACTTAGCAGCAAGATTCCTCTTCGTATCAGCAACCAACCCATCCACACCTATTACCAACAGATCATCTACATATAGCAGGAGTATCACTGGGTTCCCTTCTTCAACCTTGTAGTAAAGGTTGGAATCTTATTTACTCTTGGTAAATCCCAAACTAGATAGGAAGTTGTTAATTCTATCGTGCCATGTCCTGGGTGCCTGTTTCAAATAGTACAGGGCTTTCTTTAGTTTACACACATGAATCTCTGTGTCACATGTCTCAAAACTGAGTGGTTGTTCCACATATACTTCCTCTTCTACTACACCATTCAATAAAATTTGTCTTGAAATCCATCTGGTGTACTTTCCACTTCATTACTGCAGCTAAAGCAAGCACTAATATGATGGAAGTATATCTAGCTACAGAAGCAAATGTTTCTTCATAATATATTCCTTCTTTCTGGCAGAACCCACGAGCCACAAATCTTGCTTTATATTTCTCTATGCTACTATTTGCAGCATGCTTGATCTTATAGATCCATTTGGAGGTCACAACAGACTTCCCCTCAGGTATTGGGACAACATCCCAAACATCATTTTTTATAATCAATTGATACTCTTCAATCATAGAATCCTTCCATTCTTTCTTTTATGTCGCTTCTTCATAGTTGGAATCTTCTTTATCAATGAAATCACATAATAAGGCTACATAACTTGAACAAGGCCTAGTTCTTTTCCTTTCTCTTTATGTTTCTTATGGAGCCCCATATCTTTCTGCACCTTGGATAGCTTCTTGTACCCAAGCAGGTTTCCTCTTGTGAGGATTCTTTTCCTAAGGAGGATCTATAGGTTCTTCAGGTTCTTTTACTTCTCAATATTCTTCTGGAATTTCTTCATTCATGGTTGTGTCATGAATTCTTGGTACTTCTGTTACTTCAGGTTCTTCAGTAGGTCTCTTTCTGGATTTGTTGCAATCTGAGTCTTAGTTAAATGTTACATCCCTGCTGATGTCGATCTTCTTGAATCCTGGGAAGTATATTCTATAAGCCTTCAAGCTTTCAGAGTATCCCACAAATATACCCTTCCTTCCTGAAGGATCTAACTTTGTCCTCTTTTCTTTCGAAATGTGTATGTACACTGGAAAGCCGAATATTCTGAGATGGATGACTTCTAGTATCTTTCCAGAAAATAATTCTTCAGGTGTCTTGTTCTCGAGTAATCTATGTGGAGTACAGTTCTGTACATACACCACTATTCTAGCAGCTTCTGCCCATAGATGCATGTGAATATCTTGATCGTGAAGCATGGTCCTTGCAGCTTCCATGATCATTCTATTATTTTTTTCTACAACCCCATTCTGTTGTGGATTATATGGAGTGGTTAGCTCCCTCTTAATCCTTGAATATTTGCATAACTCTTTGAATTCATTTGATGTGAATTCTCTGCCATTATCTAATCGAAAGTATTGATCTTCTTTTCCATTTGGTTCTCAATCAAGGCTTTGAGTTCCTTGAATTTGTTGAATACTTCATCTTTGTTCTTCATAAAGTATATCTATATCTTCCTAGAAAAATCATCAATAAAAGAAACATAATATGCATACCCACTTAGAGAGATGGATGACATTGGACTGCATACATCGGAGTGGAGGATCTCCAAGATTCCTTTTTCCTTGCTCTCACTACTTGGAAATGTCTTCTTCGTATTCTTTCCTTTAACACATCCTTTGCATACACCTTCATGTTTTGTCTGCATTTCTGTAATACCTTCAACAATTTTTCTTGCAAGTGGTAGTGCCCTGTAATGTAGATGTGCATGCCTTCTATTCCAAAGTTCATTTGGTTCTACCTAGTCATCAACCAAAGCTTATTCTGGTTGGCCCTTCAATTTGTATAGACCTCCTTCTTGATCCCCAATCACTATTGCATCATCAATAGTTTTTCCCTTTGGCCAGATAAGAACTTGACCGTCTACAAAAGAAACCCCCATGCCTTTTGCATCCAATGCAGATATGGAGAGGAGGTTCTTCTTTAGTCCTGGTACAAGCAATACATATTTCATCTTCATAGACTTTTCAGAGTCTATCTTATAGGAGGATTCACCACTACCTTTTATTGGATACTGGTAGTCATCCCCAAGTTTCACCTTGTGAGGTGACTCATGTTTATATAGTTTCACAAAGGATTCTTTGAATCCCATCATATGTTTGGAAGCACCACTATCTATAAGCCTATCATTGCTTCCATGTGAGATAGTTCCCATGAGAGCAAAAATCAACAAATATTCTTCATCACTTGAAGAATAATCACTTTCTTGTTTGATTCTCTTTGTGGAAGGTTCATCATCCTCTATAGCATGAGCATGATGTTTTCTCTTGTTTCCCTTTTTCTTGTGAGATATCCCTTTGTTTTTAGGACAGTATCTAGATATGTGTCCTTTCTCATCACATGTGTAACATCTAATAGTAGATAGGTCTATTCAAGAGTGTGAATGCTTACCTTTGGAGTGATGATGGTCCCTTCTGGTTTTCTTGGTGTCGACTGTGAGAGCTCGATCTTCATTTCCCATCTTTTCTTCTTGAGCTACTATTCAAGCTTCTTCTTGTGATAATTCTTCCCATAGTCTGTTGAACTTGACTAGCTTCTTTCTAGCAAAGATCCCTTGAATGAAAGAGTCCCACGCCCTAGGAAGACCATTCAGGGTGTTCATCACAATTTCTGCAGTCTCTACATCTTCATCTGCTGCTTCCAATTGTTCCTTGATTTGAGAGACCCTTGTAAAGTAATACTGGATGGTCTCCATATTCTGGATCTTTACATTCTTTAGTTGGTTTCTCAGATTCATCTTCAAGTTATGTTCTTTCCTTCAAATAGTTTGGTTAGGGCATCAAACATAGCTTTAGGTGTCTTTAGGGAGGACACCTATGGTATGACGTGATCCTTGATTGAATCAGCAATAATCCTCTTAGCCATTACCAATTTCTTCTTGTGTAAGGCCTTAGCCTAATCTCCCTCTAGAACTGGAAACTCCTCATTAATGTAGGAGTCCAACTCATTTTCTTCTAGGATCAGGAAGATCCTATACTTCCAGGATAACAAGTTATCATCTCCCTAAATATTTTCATCAATCTTGGCATGATGAGACATCTTTGTTAGCTTTTTAACATTAAGCTAGCATTATTAGGATCTTTAACTAAGAGAATCACAAGCACAAGAAAAAATTAACACGGTGTTTTTGCTTGGGGAAACCATAAATGGAGAAAACCTTGCAAATTCCTCAGAGATAGAATCAACACCAAAAGAAAAACCACAAAACAGTAAGATGATCTCCCGATAGTAGCAACCTCTTTCTTCCTAGCCCCGGCGTCTTCTTCTTCCTCAACTATGCACTACAACTGAGTGTGAGTGAGTGTGTATTAAATAGAGAGGCTCACTCTATATTTATACTAATTCCCGACTTGACTAAACCCAACTAGGGTCGACTTCGCTAAGTGAGTCTAATAACCCCAGTGCCCCGGAACAGTGGGGACTTTAACCCTTGAACACTAGGAGGGTTACCCACAATGACTTGACATGACTTGTTTACATTATAGATCCTCTCGATCCGAACATCGGGGCATGGCATGACTCAATTACATTACAGACACATCCTAGAATAAACATCGGGGTATAAGACATCAGATACATAGGTGAATACATTCCAAAGTTACAAATACATCAACACTCCCTCTTAACTAGATAGGTATTCTTTTGACACAATTTTTAGCACTGGTCTTCTTCTCTGTATCGACTGGATGATCTCTTCATATTCATCTTCAAGTTGTCTTTATATTCAAGTCATCATCATCTTCAAGTATTCTTCATCTTCAAGTCATTTTCTTCTTCAGGTCTTCTTCATCATGTGATCTAGATCATCATGACCACTGGATCATCACTGCTAAATCATCAGTGTATCATCATCAAATCTGGATCATCGCTTGATCTAGATCATCATCAAGTCTGGATCATCATCACATCTAGATAATCACTTGATCTGGATCATCATCAAGTCTGGATCATCATCATCATCGATGCTATCTCTTGATTCTTCTCATCACAGGAAGTTCTATAGAGCCAGCCATTTTTCATGCTGGTTGTAGGCCTACCCTTCGTGTAGGTCTTCATCAGCACTTATATCTGACCCTAAGTCAGAATGGCCCACCCATCTCTTACATCTAACCTCATCTTATCAGAAATGCATGCCCAACACTCACATATGACCTCATCTTGTCAGAAAGGCCCAGCACTCACATCTGACCATGTGTAAACACATCGCGCCAGAATGGCTCAGCACTTATATTCGACCATTTTTGAAAAAACCACATCGAAAAGGCTCAGCACTTTTATTCAACCATGTTCAAAAACACCGCATCGAAAGGGTTCTGCACTTACATTTGACCATGTTCAAAAACACCGCATCAAAAGGGCTCTCAGTCCCAAACTGAGGATTCCTGGTAACTAACCAGGTGCCTCCATTCTCCTAGAGAATGGCATCAGCCCTTATATATGATCAAGTGGGAACACCTCCCTAAATCACATTATAATGTCCATGCGCTCACCTCTTATCATGTAAGACTACATCCTACAGTCATATTAGAATGGCCCTAAGTCCTAGATTGAGTTTTCCTGGTAACTAACCAGGTGCCTCCATTCCAAGAATGGCATTTAGCCCTTACATCTGATCATGTAGGGACCAATCCTATAGTTACATCAGAATGGCTTAACACTCATATATGACATGGAAGGAACCAAATCCTCTCACCATGATAGAATGGCTCATCCCTTACATCTGACCATGAGGGAACCTAATCCTCTCACCATGTCAGAATGGCTCTCGGTCTCATCATTTCCCCTTGTATGGAACCTCGATCTAGAGAAAACCAAGCTTCTCCCTAAATTATTCAAACTTCACTCTAGCCAATGGCTTCATCAATACATCAATTATATGTTCCTCTGTCGCAACATATTGGAGCTTCACTACTCCTCTCTACACCATATCCCTGATATAGTGATACTTGATCTCGATATGCTTCAACTTGTCATGGAACACAGGGTCCTATGAAAACTTCACACAACTCTGGTTGTCACAATATATACAAGTAGCATCCATCTGGAGATCAAATAAATTAGACAGTAGCTTCCTCTATCATACTACCTCACAACTAGTTGAACAAGCTGCAACATACTCTGCTTCAGCTGTACTCAGTGCCACACATGATTGCTTCCTGCGAAACCAAGAGATCACACCTGATCCCATACTAAAGCAACATCTTGAAGTTCTCTTCCTATCAATGGCACTTCCTTCCCAATTTGAATCAACATAACCCTCCAGGTTAATCTTATGATTTTCCTCGTACTTGAGCCCATAGTCAACTATACCTTTCAGGTACCTAAGAATATGATTTGCAGTAACCAAGTGAATATGTCTCGGATCTATCAGGAATTGGCTCAAGGTGTTCATAGAAAAGAAAATATCTGGTCTCGTGTTCACTAGGTACATCAAGGACCCAATCATCTGACGATACATTGTAGCATCAACCGCTTCTGATGAAGCATCACTCAATAGCTTCAGGTTCGATGCCATAGGTGTGGTTATGGCCTTGCAGTCCATCATCCTGAATCTATTCAGAATCTCTATTGCATACTTCCCTTGTCAAAGGAAGATTCCATCTACATTTTGCCACACCTCCATGCCTAATAAATAGTGCATCATACCCAAGTCCTTCTTTTTGAACTCAAAATCAAGTTTCCTCTTCATATCAGCAATCAACCCATTCATACTTGCTACAAACAGATCATCCACATATAGTAGGAGTATCACTAGATTGCCATCTTCAACCTTGTAGTAAAGGTTGGAATCTGCTTTACTATTAGTAAATCCCAAACTTGATAGGAAACCATCAATTCTACCGTACCATGTCCTAGGTGCCTGTTTCAAACCGCACAGGGATTTCTTCAATCTACATACATGAGACTCTCTATCATGTGTCTCAAAACCAAGTGGCTGCTCCACATACACTTCCTCTTCCACTACACCATTCAAGAAAGTAGTCTTGACATCTATCTGGTGTATCTTCCATTTCATCACTGCAGCCAGAGCAAGTAATGATCTGATGGAAATTTATCTGGCTATAGGTGCAAAGGTTTATTCATAATATATTCCTTCTTCCTGGGAGAAACCATGAGCCATGAATCTTGCTTTATGTTTCTCGATGCTTCCATCTGCAGCATGCTTGATCTTGTAGATCCATTTTGAAGTTACAATGGACTTCCCTTCTGGTCTTGGGACAACATCCCAAACATCATTCTTCATGATCGATTGATACTCTTCGATCATAGCATCCTTCCAATCTTTCCATTCTATCTCTTCTTCATAGTTGGAAGGTTCTTTATCAATAATGTCACATAGTAAGGCTACGTAACTAGAGCAAGATCTAGCTCTCTTTCTTCCTCTGGGTGTTTCTTTTGTAGCTCCATATCTTTCTGCACCTTGGATAATTTCATGTACCCAAGCAGGTTTCCTCTTATGAGGATTCTTCTCCAAAGGTGGATCTACAAGTTCTTGAGGTTCTTCTAATTCTCGATCTTCTTCTTGAATTTATTCGTTCATGATTGTATCATGAATTCTGGGTTCTCTTGTTTCTTCAGGTTCTCCAGTTGGTTTGTTTTTGGATTTTATGTAGGATGAATCTTCGTCAAATGTTAGATCTCTGCTAATGTCAATCTTCTTGAACCCTGGGAAGTATATTCCGTAAGCCTTCGAGCTTTTGGAGTATCCCACAAATATACCCTTATTTCCTGAAGGATCTAATTTTGTCCTCTTCTCTTTTGGAATGTGAATGTACACTGGACAGCTGAATATTTTGAGATGGCTGAATTCTGGTTTCTTGTTGGAGAATACTTCTTCAGGAGTCTTGTTCTTGAGTACTCTATGTGGAGTACGGTTTTGTACATACACCGTTGTTCTGGCAGCTTCTTCCCAAAGATGCATAGGAAGATCTTGATCATGAAGCATTGCTCTTGCAGCTTCCATGATAGTTCTATTCTTCCTTTTTGCAATCCCATTCTATTGTGGATTATAAGGAGTGGACAACTCCCTCGTAATCCCTGAGTCTTTACATAGCTCTTTGAATTCATTCGAAGTGAATTCTCCGCCATTATCTAATCAAAATATCTTGATCTTCTTTTCAGTGTGGTTCTTGATCAAGGCTTTGAATTCCTTGAAATTACTAAATACTTCATATTTTTTCTTCATAAATTATATCCATGCCTTTCTATAAAAATGATCAATAAAAGAAACATAGTATGCATACCCGCTTAGTGAACTAGATGACATTTGACTGCATACATTAGAGTGGATGATTTCCAAGATTCCTTTTGCCTTGCTTTCGCTACATGGAAATGTATTCTTTGTGTTCTTCCCTTTTGCACATCCTTTGCATACACCTTCACGTTTTGTCTGCATTTCTAGGAGACCTTCAACAAATTTGCTTGCAAGTGGTAGTGCTCTATAATGCACATGTGCAAGCCTTCTATGCCAAATCTCATTTGGTTCTACTGAGTCATGAACCAAAGCTTGTTTTAGATGTCCCTTCAATTTGATAAGCCTTTTTCTTGTTCCCCAATCACTACTGCATCATTAATGGTCTTTCATTTTGGCCACATGATGACTTGACCATCTATAAATGCAACCCTCATTCCTTTTGCATCTAATGCAAATATGGAGAGGAGATTCTTCTCTAGTCCTAGTACAAACAATACTTCCTTCATTGTCATAGACTTTCCAGAGTCTAGCTTGTATGAGGATTCACCACTACCTTTTATTGGATATTGGTAGTCATCTCCAAGTTTCACCTTGTGAGGTGACTCATGTTCTAATAATTTCACAAAGGATTCCTTGAATTTTGTCATGTTCTTGGAAGCACCACTGTCTATAAGCCAATCATTGCTTCCGTGTGTGATAGTTCTCATGAGAGTGGATATCAAAACATATTCTTCATCACTTGGAGAATCATCACTGACTTGTTTGTTTCTCTTTGTGGAAGGTTCATCATCCTCTGTAGCACGAGCATGATGTATTCTCTTGTATCCCTTCTTATTGTGAGAGCTACTTTTATTTTTAGGACAGTCTATAGCAAAATGTCCTCTTTCATCACATGTATAGAAAATGTACTTAGATAAATCTCTAGGATTTCTAGAGTGATTCTTTTGATGAGAGTACTTACTTCTATGGTGGCTAGATCTTGATTTCTTGGATTGTACTGTCAGAGCTTGATCTTCACTTCCCATATTTTCTTCTCGAGCTGCTATCCGATCTTCTTCTTGAGAGCATTCTTACCATATTCTGTTGAACTTGACTAACTTCTTTCTTGCACAGATCCCTTGAATAAAGGAGTCCCATGATCTAGGGAGACCATTCAAGGTGGTCATTACAATATCTGCATTTTCTACTTCTTCATCTGCTGCTTCCAGTTGTTCCTTTATTTGAGAGACCCTTGTAAAGTAAGACTAGATGGTTTCTGCATTCTAGATCTTTACATTCTTCAGCTGGTTTCTCAGAGTCATCTTCCTGTTTATGCTCTTCCCTTCAAACAATTTGGTTAGGGCATCAAACATAGCTTTAGGTCTCTTTAAAGAGGACACATGTGGTATGAGGTGATCCTTGATTGAATCAGCAATAATCCTCTTTACCATAACCAAATTCTTCTTATGTAAGGCCTTAGCCTCATCTCCCTCTGGAGCTGGAACCTCCTCACTGATATAGGAGTCCAACTCATTTTCTTCCAGGACTAGGGAAATCCTATACTTCTAGGCTTGGAAGTTATCAGCCCCCTCAAGATTTTCATCAAGCTTGGTATGATGAGACATCTTAACTGATAAACTCAAATGTAAATACAAAAGATTTAGATCTTACCAGTTCAAGATGTCGGATCTAGATTTGGAGCTAAAATCCTGCAGTGTTGGTTCAAGAGCAGATTAGGGATTTTCTTTTCTGGAGTTTTTTCCAACCAAATTCTTTTGATATTGATCCCTAAGTTCAATTTTGGGGAGGAGATCAATCTAGTCCTGGGCTCACTAAAAATTTCCACTTCTGTGGAAAGCCCTAATTTCTGGCAGTAGTGTCGGGTCCAAAACTGAAAAACCTTAGAATTGGATTCTACTTCGACAGAAAGATGCACCCTAAGGAGGAGAGTTAATCCAACCTTCTTTTTCTTAAAATCCATGGAGGAAAATCCACAAAGTAGAAATCCCTAATTCCTGTAGCTGCACAATTTATTTGTCTCAGGTTAGCTCTGATACCATGTTATATTTTTAACATTAAGCTAGCATTATTAGGATTTTTAACTGAGAGAATAACAAGCACAACAATCAAACACAAGAAACAATGCACATAGTATTTTTCCTCGAGGAAACCATAAATGGAGAAAACCATGCAACTTCCTCAGAGATAGAATCATCACCAAAAGTAAAACCCCAAAACAGTAAGATGATATCCTGACAGAAGCAACCTCTTTCTTCCTAGCTCCAATGTCTTCTTCTTCCTCAACTATGTGCTACAACTGAGTGTGAGTGAGTGTGTGTTAAATAGAGAGGATCACTCTCTATTTATACTAATTCCTGAGTTGACTAAACCCAACTAGGGCCGACTTCACTAGGTTAGTCTAATAACCCTAGTGCCCCGGAACTGCGGGGACTTTAACCCTTGAACAATAGGAGGGTTACCCACAATGACTTGACATGACTTGTTTACATTATAGATACTCCCGATCAGAACATCAAGGCATGACATGAATTAATTACATTACAGACACATCCCAGAATAAACATCGGGGTATATGACATAAGATACATAGGTGAGTACATTCTGAAGTTACAAATACATCAACAATATTAATAGATAACCTCAAATGGAAATACCAAATATTTATATCTTACCAGGTTAAGATGTCCAAACTAGATTTGGAGCTGAATTTCTGCAGAGCTGGTTCAGGAGCAGATTAGTGTTTGAATTTCCCAAATTTTGGTCCAACCAAAAGATTTGATCTTTATCTCTAAAATTCTATTTTGGGGAGGAGATCAATCCAGGCCCGGGCTCACTAAAAAATTCCACTTCTGTGGAAAGCCCTAATTTCTGGCGGCAGTGTTGGGTCAAAAAACAGAAAATGCTCAAAATCAAATTATGCTTTGACAGAAAGATGCACCCTAGAGAGGAGAGTTAGCCCAACCTTCTTTAGCTGAAAATATGTGGAGAAAGATCCAAAAAATAGGAATCCCTAGTTTCCACAACTGCATAGTGTCTTCTTCTCAGGTTAGCTCTGATACCATGTTATATTTTTATCATTCAAGCTAGCATTATCTTAGGATCTTTAACTGAGAGAATAATAAGCACATCAATCAAACATAAGAGACAATGAACACAAAGTTTTTACTCAAGGAAACCATAAAGGAGAAAACCCCGCAACTTCCTCACAAATAGAACTAGCACCAAAAGTGAAACCCAAAAAATAGTAAGATGATCTACCGACAGTAGTAGTCTCTCTCTCTCTCTCTCTCTTGTCCCAACAACTTCTTCTCTCTCAGTTATGTGCTACAACTAAGTGTGAGTGAATGTGTGATAAATAGAGAGGCTCACTCTCTATTTATACTAATTCCCAACTTGACAATAACTCACTAGGGCTGACTTCTCTAGGAGAGTCTGATAACCCTAGGGCCCCACAACTATGGGAACTTTAACCCTTGTTACCCATAATGAGTTAACATGACTTTTTTACATTATTGAATCTTTCGATAGGAACATCGGGGCATGACATGACTCAAATACA
The DNA here is from genome assembly GCA_001517045.1 of Pseudotsuga menziesii. Taxonomy (NCBI): domain Eukaryota; kingdom Viridiplantae; phylum Streptophyta; class Pinopsida; order Pinales; family Pinaceae; genus Pseudotsuga; species Pseudotsuga menziesii. The sequence goes on from LPNX011139903.1 coordinate 422,534, forward strand.
TTACAGAGACTTCCCAGAATAAACATCAGGGTACAATACATAAGATATACAAGTGGCTACATTCTGAAGTTACAAATACATCAACACATATCCCAATGGTCATGTGTTTAGTTTCAACCAATCTTACCAATTACAAACAATTTTGCTTATACATATTTGGCCTTGTTAATATTTTGTGAGAGATCCCTCTCAGAAGAGAAAAAAGCCAATTTTCTCTTTAAAATTTGTTTTTGTTGTTACTTGGGAATAGCCTTTACAACCTTGGGTAATTTTCCAGTGATAACAAATTGGTGCCGTTTCCAAGGAATGAAAATGCATATCAGCCTTGGGAAGAACAACAAGGATTGCAAAGTTTCAAGAAAGAAATTTATGTGGGAAAGCAGAAGTTTCCACATTCAAAAGAAGGTTGTACATTTTCCCTAGAGACTGCACATTCATTTTTGAATACTATCACATAAGAAATCCTGGCTTTTAGGATATTGAATACAAGAGGTAACCCTAATACTGAAACTTTTCAAAGTGTGGAGAATCCAAAAAGATTGCTTAGAAATAAAAATAAAGAAAAAATAAATAGTTCTCAGTTTGGTGCATCATCATGTCTCAAGATTTTCATAGTATACAAGAATCTGAATGGGAAACTAGTGTTGAGAGATTACTGTTAAAATCAAAATATGAATATGACCTAAATAAAGTTTAGATTAACCCTAGTAGGTTAGAATCATACCTTCTTGATTCTTTGTGGAAGAACCTTCAAACTTCAGTAAAAACTGAAAAAAAATACTTATATTTTCCAAAATTTTCAGTTTCATACTCCCCACCCTATTCAAAATCCTCCATCTTTTCAACCTTTAGCACTTTCTCCAAATCCACCTAGAACCAATGCTTGTAGCTGTAGAAATAATAGATCAATGCTATGTGCAATGATGCTAAGAAGAAGCATAGGAAATATATCTTGCTACTAAGAATTCTCACAAGCATATACAGGAACAATAGAGAGAACAAAAGAGACTGAATCACATGAATGAAGAGATGAATATTGGTGTGTATCCTTCCATTGAATAATTATGAATAATAGTGTACATAAATAGTACATCCCTCATAGTAAAGTCGAATTGTATGGAAACAATTCATAAAACTCAAAAAGGCTGACGTACCAAAATATAGCAAACCCCCATAGGTGGATAAAGCACTTGCTAAATCTATCAAGGACCTCACGAGTTGGAAAAAGAATGAGTGAGTTGTCAAGGAGATGGAAATAAAATGATAATCCTAGAAAATGGAGAAAAACTAATGGAGTATGGGTTGGAAACAAAATCTCCCAGTTTCCTAGTTGACTAGCTTTTATCTTATCCATAGAAAAGCAGAAAAAAACAGAATCTGCTGTAAAGTCCTTTATACTAATTCTGGATCAACCCAGAATCAGAAATAAATCATTCCTAGGATATAGATGGCATGTATTGACTTTAAGGTGCAAGTGGATGCCAACTAATTAAGCTAGTGGGTGAATAATTAATCAAATAATGATTAATTATTTTATCCTAAGTTGTGAGTGGGTTTAATATATTCCAACAGTAGCTAGGTTTACTCCATTGGCCTTACATGTGGTGTTCATAGGGTCTTCACTTATGTACCAATATGACATCACGTTCGTTCATATTCGAGGGTTAAAAATCAAAAAATTCTAAACCAATATATAGGTGCTATATTAAGGGTAAAAGGTTTTATTTATTTATTATATAAATATCCAATATCATGGGGCATATTTTATTGCAAATGTTTGCCTTTTCCCCTACCATATGCCTGCGTGATTCTGCATAGCATTTTTTTCCACCATTTTTCTGGATTTGGTCGTGGGTTTGTGCTAGGTTTATAGTGTTGGAGGAGGGCGGTTTCTCTAGTGCATAGCAGTGTTGGAGGAGTGTGGTTTCTCTAGTGCATAGCAGTGTTGGAGGAGGGTGGTTTCTCTAGTGCATAGCATCTTTTTCCACCATTTTTCTGGATTTGGTCATGGGTTTGTAGTGTTGGAGGAGGGAGGTTTCTCTGGTGCATAGCAATGTTGGAGGAGGGTGGTTTCTTTGGTGCATAGCATTTTTTTCCATTTTTTTTCTAGATATGGTCATGGGTTTCTTCAATAGGGCCTTCTAAAATTCCCAAAATAGATAAAATCACATCTGACACAACTCCCAACAATACCACCCTTCATAACATTGTTTTTGGATAAGCATCTTTTGCTAGAAAATGGAACTAGAGAAAACAATACGTGGATCTATGGTGGAAACCTGATATTATGAGAGGATTTGTGTGGTTGGACCAAGAAATGACTGAACCCATTCTGCTTCTCTTCCCTAGTTGAAGGTATCTGAAGATACTTCTAGGTTTAGGTATACTTTTAAGAAGGGGTTGTGTTCAACAAATCGGATTTCAAGAATTGTTTCAGAGACATTCAGGCTCAATCTGTCAGATGTCCATTGGTTTGTCATGGGTGATGATGATACAGTTTTTTTCCCACAAAATATGTTGAAAGTTTTGTCCAAGTATGAACATATCCAGTACTACTACATTGGAACCAATTCAGAGAGTGTTTAGCAGAATGTTTTGCATTCTTATGGCATGGATTTTGGAGGCGAGGGTTTTGCTATTAGCTACCCACTTTCTAAGGATCTGGAAATGTTTCAGGAAAGCTACTTGGAAAGGTATTCATATTTGTATTGAAGTGATGCAAGAATACATGATTTCTTGGCAGATCTTAGAGTCCCTTTAACCAAGGAACTGGGATTTCATCAGGTAAAACCTGTCCTTTTTTTTAAAATTTATCTATAAAATAAGATTTTGTGAACCAACCAAATAATTTACTATGCATAAAAATATGTAATTATTTATTTTAAGAAATTTTATTGTAGATCCTTATTGTGGCCTATTTGATCTGGTTTAAGCGCATATTTTTAAGCAAAGTTCATACAACATACTGTTAAAGTTTGTGTCAATCAAAACATATTTAAACTAATTTGTACTCTTCTTGGAATACCTATTCAGCTATTGGGAAAGTAACAAGATTGTGGTTTCACATCTAATATGCAGATCAGTATGTTAGAACCAAGAAGTGAAAAAAACAATTAAACATGTGATAGTTTATGAAGTTAGAAACCAATATGTGGTCGAGGATTTCGACATAGATCTTTCTGTAATCAATAGGTTGATTTTTGTAGAAACTTGTTAGGATGGTTTTTTTCTCATCCATTGAAACCCTTGGTATCACTTCATCATTTAGATGCAATGGCACCCATATTCCCTAAAATGAATCAAGCACAGGCCTTCGGACATCTCTTTGAGGCAGTAAAGGCAAATTCTAGTAGGACTCTTCAACAGACTATTTGTTATGATAAGTTGGGGCATGGATCATTTTCTATGTCATGGGGCTACAGCGTACATGTTTATGATAGCATCCAATTCCCAAGTGAACTGGAATATCCTCAGCATACTTTCATGCATTGGAGGAAAACTATGACAGATCAGTTTATGTTCAACACTCGTAATGTTTCCAGGAATCCTTTCCTGAGGCCTATTGTTTTATTTTTAGAAGTGTCAGCACCGATTCTAAGCGAATCACCAATACCTATACAATATAAACAAGGGCTAGTTTCCAATTGTGTAAAAGTGCATTGCAGGTTCTGCAACAGATTAGAGTCCTATCACCAAAGTCACAACTGAACTGGAAGCAAGTATGTGAACTTTTACAGCCTACTATTTATTGTAAATTTTGACTTGAGTGAGTAAAATTAGGAATTCTCCACTTCTTGAAATACTAATTAATAAAATTTGTATTTATGTGTTCATTCTTCAAGGAGACACTGCTTTGATGTTCTACCATATTCCTCGAATAACAGCCTAGAGATTTTGATGAGAAGTTGTTTGGATGGGGAGGTAATGTATCCACAGTGAAAATGAACATTGTAATATTTTTGGGTGGATCAAACCCTACTTTTCTTATGTAAATATATGGACTATCATTAATTATCTAGACATGGCTTCCTCTAGAGGTGGAGGGGAGGAAGACATATGGGAAACATGCATCTCTTGGGTGGTCAAAAGCCTAAATGTTTGTGAATGATATTCACTTCATTTGAAAATTTGCTTTCGCTTCTATCAATTTTTAAGGCATGAAATTCAAAATAGATTACTTAGCATTTGTAAAGTACTTACACCAATCAGAATTTTTAAAAAAAAATCTTGTATTGATCTAAACAATTACTCTCTATCTAGTGTTCTGTATTGCATGGCTCGTTTTATCAAACAAAGTAGCTATGAGTTAAACAAGATATATGTTATTTTTAATATCTGTGTTTTCTTGCCATTGAAATTACCTTAAGATGTCATTTGCTAGTAATCTTAGTTATGTAATTTCTTGTCATCATTTTCTCATAGAGTTATTATTCTTCTGCTATTCTTGCTTGTCATGTAGATGGTCATCTGTTAAGGAGGGATGAATGCAACATTTTTCAGCTTACTTTTGCTTTTGGGGGGAAGTATGTTTTATGAACAATGGATGCTATTCGATCCAGGTGACATGGGCTGCTGGAAATATTCAATTCCATATTGTGAGAATGCAGGCTAGGATCATATCATGGTACTTTAAAAATGACCTTCCAAATTTTATCTTCCCCCTTGCTAGGAAATCTATGGGCTTTTGGAGATGATAAGGTATCCTGATTTTTTAAAATTAAAATCATCCAATTGTTTGCATGGAGAAGAAATGTCCAACTGAAATTTTTTCTTCCCTCATGTAGAGAAATAAATCAATGGGCTTTGTGTTGGGATATAATAAACCCACTTAATACTCTCTTCATTGTTTCCATGTTTAAAAGATTCAAATTTGATGACAATGTTCTCTGTCACTTATTTTCTACGATCTAGGAACTCACTTTCAGGCACTAATTGAGAAACTCTAATTTATTTACTCCATACTTTTCCATTTCTGACCAAACTGCTTTTCACTCATGGTCTTCTCTGAAATAATGCATCTATCTGGTGATTGTATCCTAATTTCTTCAAGATAAGAAGAAAAATTCAAAATAGTGTCTCATCATTATGAATATTTATTTCACTCTCTAATGAGCTTTTAAAGTCTCTCTGGTTCAGTTATTAAATATACTGCACCATAAACATCAGACCTCAAATGATTCTCAAAATGGCTTGTAGGAACTGCACCAGCAACATCAGACCACAAATGGTCCTCAAAATGGGTTATAGGATTCTTTGTATTTAGTGTGGACCTCATACAATGTCGGATTTAGATTTTGATAATGAACTGTGCTTTTTAATCCTAACCTGAACTTAATTGAGCATCTTCTTGTCTTTCTTATCAGACGATATCAGGGATGTAGCAGGATTTTTCTTATTGTCACCTATCCCATGTGTCTTTTTGAAGTTTTCCTGCCTATCTATTTCCCTCTTAATATCATGTTTCTTGGAAAAAGTCTCATAATGCATTTGATTAGATGTATCTTTTTTCATTTTCAACATTTCCTATGACTTATCACCTATCCAAAAGAAAATAAAACCTGGGGAGGGTCAAGGCAGGGAGCTCTTTTGTGACCAGGAGGCTAAGGTGTGAGCAAATCCTAAAGCCTTAAAATTAGTTAAATATAAAATGGGTTCAATCCCTAACAATGTATTAAGGAATTTAGTGGTGATAGTGGTGATAATGGGCTTTATGAATAATAATTATTCATTCAATTCATTCAAATTACGCAATAACCTTAACAAGAATTTTCCATATTCATTTTCCATTCATACCCTTTTTATTCAATGGAATCAAAACTCTTAAGGGAGACGATTCTAGGAAATCATAGATGTTTTCACACAAAATATCAAGTTATGAATGCATTTTCTATAGAAAAAAGATCTGGAGAATGTAGAAATTAAATGAATGAAGTCCTTGTAATTGACAATATTCTTAACTTTTTAGATATTTATCAATTTCTTAGTAGTTTTGTATCTATTGCATATTGATAAATCCACTATTCTTTCAACTTATCCTATTTATTATTCTTTTACATATTATTCCAGACTTTCCTATTTGCATGAGCGAGGGGTTCTACAAAATTTGTTTGCTAGATTTAGTCTTAATGAAATTTATGTAAGGGGCCCTGCTTACTATGATGCTTCGAGATTGTATTCTCAGTTAATTTCATGCAAGTTAAGAAATTAGTGTCCTTATTTTTTACTAAGTGACATTTAGTCTTCTGCATACTTTCAGAAGTACTTTCTTATTTTCCTCTAGTGCTACTTTAGAACTATTTATAGGTATTACGGTCTATTGGGAAAAACATCTTGTTGCCATACATACACATGGAATATATTGATTGTTTCCAATCCTTTCAGAAGACTTCCACACTTGTATAATACCCATATGATGGAACAATATAAGGGTGCAGCTTTTGCAGAGCTAAGTCCTCATCTTTTTGCAGTGCAATATGCGTGTTACAGGTACTATAATGAATCTTGTAGTATTTGAATTCGTTCATTTTGCTGGAAAAAATACACACAGAGAGTATCTTAAATGGATAAACCATTTTATTTGCATAAAATAAAAAATGGGATTGACCTATTGGTTATAGGGTATTTCTTCCTGTAAGTAATCAACACATGAAAATGATACACAACACAGGTTCTAGAGATAAATGTAGACATGGATGGCAATGGGAAACCTGATCCTGAACCATCCTTAGGGAGGTCGACTTTACATTAAGTTTAATTTTTTGTAAACAGGGAAATGGTCATCGAGCGGAAAATCTAGTCAATCTTAGTCAGTGGAGAAAGTGGAGTGGGAAAAACACAAACAACGAAAATTCTTATACGTTACCTTGAATTTATTGGTGGTCAATCAGGAACAAAGGGAAGAACAATAGAAAAAAAAGTTCTAGAAATAAGAAACAACTGCATTCTTTCTAATACATAAGCTTGTAAATAATTCTTCCAAGTCTGAGCATGCCATTATTGTTTTGGGGGTTGTCCTTGAAACATGGTTGGAATTTTGCATAGAGCTTCCCAGTCTAAGTCCGTCTAGAAATAAAGAGTCTAGTGTCAAAAAAAAATCATGCCCTTAAAGGTATTTCACTACTATTGCAAGAAATCTTTTAATAGATGTGGATTGCTCCAATTGCAATTGTTACATTGATGTCAAGTCCCTTGGTTTAACAGTATCCCTTAGCAGTTAGTTTTCTTTGTACCTATCTTTCCCATCTGCATCAGGTTCAATACAGTACCCTAGTTGTAAACAGTTTCCTTTCCTCCTTGATGTAAAACATAGTTAACATCGAGAATAAAAAAAATAAATTTTATTTCATGTCTTCTTCTATTCATCATCTTAGATTATGGTTTCATTAAAATTCCCACATACAGAAATAATAGCAAAGTTTGCTATCATCTTGTAATATGATAATTTTACATATAGTTTCCTCTCTGGAGCTAAATACTGTAATGGTGGAATATACCTTTAGTTGCTATATTTTCACTTCTTTTTCTTCTTTATTTAGGTTGTTTTATTGTGGACCTTTTTACACTTTACGAATGTTTTCCCTCCTCACCTTTATGTTGGCTTGCATGGGTAGACCTGGGTTTACTGTATTTAACCAACAACACCCCTAGCTCACTAGCCCTTTTGGCGACAGACCGCAGAGTGGCCTGAAATCTCACCTGAAGTGATTCTAATGGGTTGGCCAAGGACTCAAGTGTCTTGGACCAGGTTCTGTGGCATCCTGGGTGCCTCGCAGCTCTTCTAGTCTGCGAGAACTCTCTCTATCTGCGACATGCAACTTCCTCTTACTTGTGACGACTCTAGTCCTTATCGCATCACCACACCTCAGGTAACGCGTAACTCCTTCCTACACTGATTCTCAACCGTAGCGCACCACAGCTCCTCTGCTGGTGCGATATCGCCTCTGTGTGATATCCTACTGCTGCGTCTCAGCGTACTCAGTGCTACTCATTCCAACTTATGGGAATCAATATACAAGGTTACTTAACTCTGTGATTCTTAACTACCTGGGATGAAATGTAGATAAACTCTTACACAAAATACTTATGGACTTCAACTTGCATTTATCTTCTATAGTGCTGTAGACTAAATAACGCATACATACATTAAATTGTAAACAAAACCCATGTGATAACTGATAGATGCAACAAATAAGAACAACACATAAGTCAATCACATAACACATGATTTTAACGTGGTTCACCTCCAGAATGGAAGGTACGTCCACAGAACTGTGTTTCTCTTATAGCTCTGGGGAAGGTAAACACAGTTCTGCTGCACCGCATATGCAGCTCGAGATCTTCTGGGTAACTCTGCACATATCCTGGAGCCCTTCTCTCTTAGATCTCTTTTCTACTCTATATTACACCTCTTACAATATACTCTTCCATCTCTATCGATCCCTGCGGATCGTTACATGCATGCTCTATGAGCCAGCTACTGGTTACAGTAAGATAACTACAGTTAATAACAGAACCAGAGCTTGGCTTCTACAACTATCTGATAATCTACCAAACAACTAACAACTGAATGAACCCCCAAAATGACCAACAACCCAACCCTTTTACAATACAAAATATATCCCTTTATAGGCGGCCCAAAGGTCTCGCCATTACAACACTGTGGGCCTGTCCCAACAGTAACCCAAAACCCTAACTAGTGACAGTCAGTGTATCTATACTTGAGGTAGCCACTTTCCGTCACACCATAGCTCTCTGCAGTCTTCCATGCTTCCCGGCACTGACCATTGGTACTGTGCACCACTTCCCTGCTTCTGTCCTTCGTCTTCAATACCTCGGCCTCGTTGCTCCTTTTCCTTTATGAGGGTAGCGAAGCCCTCCTATATTCGCCACTTCCTTCAATGCAGTGGGTGAGATCTCTCTTCTTGGCCGCTCAGGTACGGTCGTCTTCCTTGACTTCTCTACCCTAAAAGTCACGGTTTCCAGCTCTGCTCTGCAGCTAGAAACATGCTACAGCGTCGTAGCTCTATCTTATCTCTTCTCCACCAAAAATGTCTATCTGCTAAACTGGTAGCTTCTTCTGTAGCTGCGGGACCCTGCTCCAACAGTCCCCTGACACTTACTTATGGCTTGTCCCCGAGCCACTACCAGCGGGCTTCTCCTGCTGTAGCTTCTCCTTGGCTTCCTGTGAATTCCGTTGAAACTGGTCCTGAAGTCCTGCGACTTCGTCCTACATCGCTGCGACACGCTCCTTTTAGTTTCTATAACTTAGTTTGTTGGGATCTCTTATCTTTCCTTCCCTTAGTTATTCTCTCACTCTCGTCGCTCCTGAGACCTTTCATGCATCATATGGTTTTAAGAATTCTTCCACAGATATCCTTTCCTCTTTATCTGGGTTAGAACTTTTATCACAAGGAAAATTTGTATCTTCCAGCCTTCTCAAAAATTTCATTCAGTCTCGAGCCTACTTATTCGAAAGGTATACAAGCCAGGAATTATATTCCGAGAACAAGCCTTTGTCTACATCTTGAAGTTCTGCTTGTTCAGTTTGTTTTCCCTTTCACTTTTCTTCTCAGCAACTTGCTCCAGGTATTTACACTGCTTGGGTTCCACATATTTTCATTCCTACCCTTCGGAACCTCTTGTTCTTCTCTTAGCTGATGAGATAGGTCATCTTCCTTCTCCTGTTGCTTTCTTTTTCTCATTTTTACTTTCTTCCTAGCGGGAGATTTCTTCTCATCATTCCACCGCTATGCTTTCTTATCTTCAGTGATCATCTTGGCTTTCTTCTTCTCTTTAGCAGATATTTTGATGACGTCTTCTACATCCTGCGCTTGATTCCTCATCCTTGGAAATTGTCTTATCTATGATATTCCTAATTTCACAACCCTAGGAGGCGTCGTCATAGCAGACATATGGCCACTAGGGTCGAAACGTCTCAGCATGTCTTCTGAAGGTTCCTCCTCGGGCAGAACCCACTCGGTATAAAACTTTAGACGTGCAATGGCTGCAATATCTGGAAATCACAGCACTCTGTAATGGGATTAGTTCTGCACAGGGAAACTGATTGATGCACTCTATAACTCTTTGGCTCTTGAATTATTGCAAATGTAACCCTCCCGAATGAATAATTTTCTACTTTTATGCCGAAGACGATAATCCCGGACACAACGGTCATCTAGACTGAATCCGTCGATCATATTAATTACATGGACGAGACCACACCTGTCATCCAATCCTCAATAAATGCTGAAATCCTATCAAATTTCCCTCGAAGTGTGTGTACAGGCGCCGGTCTCATCGAATATTTACCAAATCTGGAAAAATTGATTACACTATTGCCAAATCTACGGTAAGATATACCGGTCATTCCTTCATTAACTACCTGTCAGAAGGTGACTTGACCAGCCCTCTGTTTCTTTGAAAAAGCGGGTACGTGACACGGAGAAACATCGCCTCGCTACGATGCAACACTGCATCCTCTGCTCAACACAAACTTTAAGCTTTTTTTTTTTTTTTGCCCGCAAGCCACTGATGACTTGCGCAAAACTGAACCGTCCTTATGCGATCCTCATACTTAGAATAATTTCCGGTGTAGACTAGTTCCCGGTGTGATGCCTCCTTTCAACTACACTGGACATCTGCACCACCGTAAGCTGTCTAGGCTAGGGATGAGAGGTGGAGTGGCTATCACTATAGAGCTTAAGCCTACTGCCATTAATTAATGTGGGAAGAAGCTCCCCATCCAGTTTGCTGAGCTGAACGGCACCTCCCTCTGTAACTTGTTGTATCTGGTATGGCCCCAGCCAATGCGTCTTGAACTTTCCTGGAAACTTAATAAACTTACTGTCGTAGAGGAGTACTAGGTCTCCGATCTGAAGAGTCTAACTCTTAATGTGTCTATCATGCCAAGATTTTTCTCGTGCCTTCTGCACTTTCTGATGGAAGCCAGCGATGAATCTGTCTTTCTCTAAGACAAGCAGCTGCGCTAGCCTTTCATCCACTGTGTCCGTATCAGTCATCCCGGTAATCTGAGCAATCCGTAAGCTGGGAAGAATATACTCCATAGGCATAAGAGCCTCCTGTCCATACACCAAGCTGAAAGGTGTGTGTCATGTAAGTTTCTTGCATGTGGTCATATACGCCCATAATACAGCGTTAACTCTGAGGTCCCAATCATTCCTTTGGTTGTTGCAGATATTTGTAAGAGCATTTTCTAAAATCTTGTTAAAGGCCTCCACTGTACCATTAGCCTATGGGTGGTAAGGAGTGCTCTTATGGTGCTGAATCTGAAATTCTTCCGTCAAGGCCTCAATGGTGCGGTTCAAGAAATTTGTTGGCTTGCATGGGAAGACCTGGGTTTATTGTATTTAACCAACAACACCCCTAGCTCACTGGCCCTTTCGGCGACAGACCGTAGAGCGGCCTGAAGTCTCACCCGAAGTGATTCTAAGGGGTTGGCCAAGGAATCAAGTGTCTTGGACCAGGTTTTGTGGCAGCCTGGGTGCCTCGCAGCTCTTCTAGCCTGTGAGAACTCTCTCTATCTATGACGCGCAACTTCCTCTTACTTGCGATGACTCTAGTCCTTATCGCATCACCGCACCTCAGGAAACGCGTAACTCCTTCCTACGCCGATTCTCAACCGCAGCGCACCACAGCTCCTCTACTGGTGCGATATCGCCTCCGTGCGATATCCTACCGTTGCGGCTCAGCGTACTCAGTGCTACTCATTCTGACTTATGAGACTCAATATACAAGGTTTCTTAACTCTGTGATTCTTAACTACCTGGGATGAAATGTAGATAAACTCTTACACAAAATACTTATGGACTTCAACTTGCATTTTTCTTCTATAGTGCTGTAGACTGAATAACGCATACATACATTAAACTGTAAACAAAACCCATGTGATAACTAAGAGATGCAAGAAATAAGCACAACACATAATTCAATCACATAACACACAATTTTAACGTGGTTCACCTCCAGGATGGAAGTTGCGTCCACAGAACTGTGTTTCTCTTATAGCTCAGGGGAAGGTAAACATAGTTCTGCTGCACCGCATATGCAGCTCAAGATCTTCTGTGTAACTCCGCACACATCCTGGATCCCTTCTCTCTTAGATATCTTTTCTACTCTATATTGCACCTCTTACAATATACTCTTCCCTCTCTGTCAATCCCTACGGATTGTTACATGCATGCTCTATGAGCCAGCTACTGGTTACAGTAAGATAAATACAGTTAATAACAGAACCAGAGCTCAGCTTCTACAACTATCTGATAATCTACCAAACAACTAACAATTGAATGAACCCCCAAAATGACCAACAACCCAACCCTTTTACAATACAAAATATATCCCTTTATAGGTGACCCGAAGGTCTCGCCATTACAACACTGTGGGCCTGTCCCAACAGTAACCCAAAACCCTAACTAGTGACAGTTGGCATATTTGTACTTGAGGTAGCCACTTTCCATCACACCACAGCTCTCTGCAGTCTTCCATGCTTCTCGGCGCTAACCATGGGTACTGTGCACCGCTTCCCTTCTTCTGTCCTTCATCTTCAATACCTCGGCCTTGTTGCTCCTTTTCCTTTTATGAGGGTAGCTAAGCCCTCCTATCTTCGCCACTGCCTTCAATGTAGTGGGTGAGCTCTCTCTTCTTGGCCGCTCAGGTACTTCATCTTCCTTGACTTCTCTACCCTAAAAGTCACGGTTTCCAGCTCTGCTCTGCAGCTAGAAACATGCTACGGCGTCGTAGCTCTATCTTATCTCTTCTCCGCCAAAATTGTCTATCTGCTAAACTGGCAGTTTCTTCTGTAGCTGCGGGACCCTGATCCAACACTTTAATATAACTAAATGGATGACAAACTTTCAATTTATCTCATTATGATCACATACTTCTGTTATAGATGTGAGACAAAGGGAAACTTGGTATTTTTCATTATACTTGTTAACCCAAAAATCCCCCTCATAGCTCTCTATGGCCTACACCACCCAAGGACACCATCTCACAACACTCTTTTCACTCCATAAGACCTTCCATTTGACCCCCACACCTCCAAAATAGCCCAAGGATGAAGAAAAGGGATAAAAACCCCAAAAAGGAGCCCAAAATAGCCCCCTAGGAGCTAAAGCCCTAAAAAAAGAGCTAAAACCCTAAAAGGGGCTAAAGTTAGGGAGGAAGGGGCTAAAGGCCCAAAAAAGGGGCTAAATCCATGACCAAGGGCTTCAAACCCTAAAACCCCTTGGAAAAGCTATAAAAGGAGGGTGGGGGGTCACTCTAAAAACACTTCTTCCTTGCCTATTGTTATGCTACTCGTGGATGCTTTGAGACCTTTGCCTCTCAAACCATCCACATTCCCTCTCCTCCACATCCATTTCCATTTGAGCCATTGCTCCCCCAACTAAGAGAAAGAGGCTTCTAGGAGCTAGGGCATGGTGCCCCATTTCCACCGAAGAGAGGTATAATGTTTCTTTACATGTTTGTTTAGTTGTTTTTTCTTTCTAACCTTGTTTCCTAGTTGCAGGTTTTATTATTGACATTGTTTGCAGGTTTCTCCATGGTAGCTTAGGTTTGTTTTGCAGGGTTAAGGAGGCGGAACCCCAACCCTTTTTCTATAGAGGGGTTGACAAAGCTTCATCCCCACTTCTTATTTCTTCTCTCGCTATTAGATCTAGTTTACATTTGTTGCCATTTTCTTATTCTTGTTTATATTAGCTTAGTTTAATTTACTGTTATGTTTATGCTATTTCCATTTCGTTTTTTCTTGTTTTCAAAGAGTAGGAACCTACCCTTTTTCCATATAGGCACAAGGGAGCCATTCTTGCTCCTGCAGTGAGGAGAAATCCTTGCTACATCCTTGGCGACCATACCAGGTCGATCCCACAGGATCCCTGGGCCAAAATTTCAAGTTTTCAAGTTTTTTCAATTTTACCCTAGTTTTCAGAAATCTTATGTTAGATCTGTCTTAAATCTCATTTATTTCCTATTTTAGCCAGTGTCAAATCCTTTGCTAGGAAAAACCGAGTCAGATTGACCCCAGTACCAGTTACTGTCGGACAGATCTGACCCTGTCTCACCAAAAAACCACTTTCCAGAGCAGGGTGCTCTTATCGGGGAAAAAGGTGAGACTGGGGAACTCTTAATGAGCAAATAGGTGCACCCAGGGTGCACTTAATCCCCATACAGGAAAAACTTCATCCAAGAAACTCAGGTTGCATATTTTTTTGCATTTTTTGCGACCCCCTTGCTCATTTCTGGAAAAATATCGTGGCCCCTTCGCTAGATTTGGTCAAAAATGTGTGGCTTGTCACAAAGAAAGTGAATTTAAGTTTAATTGACAATCATTTTCAGTTTCAAAGAACTGTTAGTGCATCCCAGCCACGTATGTCTGCCATTGCAGGTCTTTTTCAGTTCCATTTTTTATTTTCTACAAATCAATCCATGAACAATGTGTAAATGGTAAATCAATAATTAAGTCTTAATAAAATGAACTAGTCTAACTAAAAGTAACTTAAAAATAACCATATTTCTACCCCCTTCCTCCTTTATCTAGTCATCACCCTTCGGGGTATTCTGAGATATGACGAAGGGTAAGCTCGTATATATCTAGGCACTCCATGGTATTTTTCCCAAACTACTAAAACCGGGAAACCTGGAAGGTAGAGGGAGTAGAGAAGGAGGGCTTTGATAGGATTATTAATCCTCCCTTGTCCAAATTCGGTCATATGTCTAAATTGGGAGTCATGTCTAAATCGGGAGTCCATCCAGTCTATTTATAGTCATTAGCACCATTGGGTAAACTTGACCTAATTGGGGCACATGTTTCAGTTACCAAAGTGTGGGGAACACTAATTGAGGCTCACTGCCACTTATTGCGCTTGATTGCATAATTTTAGGACTCTCCTAGATCAATCCCTACAATTTATGAAGCAACTGGGAGTGCCGAAACCAACCAAGGTCAGTTCACTTCAGTTGATGACTAGTCAAGCCAAGTTAGGAGTCAGTTACATTCAGTTCTAGCCCTCTACATTCAATTAGCGCTAGGTTTAATTGATTGCACACATGTGGGGCGCTTTTCTCACCTACCACAGTCAGTTAACCATTAGTCAACACTAAATTTAACACTTGGTTGTGTTTTAAAGCTCCTATGAACTCCGGTTATGATTTAGACAAGGACAGTTAACTACTGGGTTCTCCGATAGTGATTTAGACAAAGTCTTGGTTACCTACAGTCAAGTAGAGTCTAAACAATTCGAACTTCCTCATGTGGATTCGAATTGCTTGTGGCTATTAAATCCATTTTACATTATTGTAATTATCATCTGAATTACTTTTTTGATTAATGAAAGCATTCACAGCTTCAAGCCTTTTTCACTGTTTCATTCTTCAATTGCTGAGTAAATTGTGAGATATTCTTTGTGAGTTGTGTATTTGTCTACAGATCTATATGCCCAAATTTACATGGTATCAGAGCCTCAGTGGACAAGACTCCTCTCCTCCTCAGGTCTCCAACCAGATCATTTTGTTTGTTTGATTGTGTGACAGGTTATCAGGTTTTCTTACAGCATTCGCTACAAGCAGCCTCTACTTCTCATTGCATTCGCTACAGCAGCTCAGTTCTTCCTATTACTTAGAAATGGCTCATCAAATAGAGCCTCTCACTCCCTTCAAATATCACCAGTGGAAGGAAGACATGAAAGTATTGCTCCGCACCAAGCATCTCTTCAGACTCAGAAGAAATAGAGGAAGAGCCAGAATCAGATAAAGACAAAGCTAAGTACATGAACATGCTTGATGAAGCCATTGGACTCATGCAATTCTCAGGCTCTAGGGATCTTTAATTTCACATCCAAGACTTGGACACTCCCAAGGAGGTTTGGGACAAGCTTGCTTCCTTGTTTGATAAACATGATGAGATGAGGATCCATCAGCTAGAAAATGATCTGATTACTCTCAATCCATCAGATTTTGAATCTCTAAATGAATTCTTCTCAAAGTTCAAGAACCTGATATATCAGTTGAAGCAATGCCAAGTGAAGAAGGATGAAGATCAGCTCATTCTTGCTAGTCTCACAAATCTCAATTCAAACTACTCAGTCTTTGTATCCACCTTCCAAACAGTAAGGCTCACTACTCCAAATTGAAAGATGCCCACTCTTAATGCTTTCATTCAATCTCTTATTTCTGAGAATGATAAATTGATCCAAATGGGGATCATTCGATCTCCCAAAAATCTAGATCTTGTTTCAAGAGGAGATAAGGTAGCGAATGACAAAGGGAAGAAAAGAGATGAATCTAAACAGTCAAAAGAACCTTCAAGTTCGAAGAGAAGCAAGAAGAATGGCAAAGGAAAGGTCCTCTGCCCTTACTGTGGAAGGGGCTTCCATTCAGAAAGCTCCTGTATGAGAAGACAACTTGATGAAATGGCACTTCTTTGGAAAAGGCACAACATTTATGTACCTGCTAGCGCAAGGAAGGAAGACTCTGAAGAAGAAGAAGAAGAATACCCAAGGAAAGGACATGCACTGAAATCTTGCTACACATCAACACCTGCCTTCCTAATTGATTCTGGAGCTTCCAACCATATGGCTGCATCCATAGAATCATTCTCTTCTTTTCAGTCCTTTGATGGTCCTAGTATTTAGATGCACAACAACAGTAAAATCCAAACCAAAGGGAAGGGCTCTATCCAACTTGAACATGGAAGGTTCAAATATGTGTTGTTTGTTCCCTCCCTAGCTTCAAACCTGTTATCTGTCTATCAAATGAACCATACTGGATCTCCAAAGCGAGTGATCTTTGGTCTTGACTCAGTGGAGATCACAGATATCTCTACTGGGAGCATCATAGAAAAGGGTATTGCGAATCATGCTTCAAGAGCATATGAGTTCTCACATTTCATGCCTCCTTCAGAACCAGTGCACTCTCAGCAGCCACCTGCAAGGGAAGGTAAAACCATTGCATCTACTTCTTTTACAGCTTCTACTAATATTGCAGATCCATCTATATCAGTTTATGACATTAATACTCAGGGTGACTCAAATCTAGATTCAGTCCCTACTTCCAAACTGGAAGCTAGGAAGATGACTGGAAACTCAACTGACACTCAGAAAAGAAAGACTCTTGAGCTATGCCATACTATTTTGCCTCCTTCAGAGAGATGTAATAGACTTCCTGTAAGATGCAATATGGCAAGGGCTCAGTCCTACTGCATTCAGAATATTGGATATGATCATACACCTCTTCATTCAGCAAGAGACAAAAGTTACATTCCTCCTTCCTTCCATCATCAGTTTTGGAGAAAAATGAGAAGTCTACATGCCAGGCCCGAGAATACTTGTGCACAGCACACCATGCATGCTGCTTCACTACCTCATAGAGATGAAGATTACAGCAACATATTTTCAAGTTTTTCAAACTTGAGACCTGATTCTACCTTCTTAGATAGAAGGAGGGATTTTTTCCCATGTGGTTTTTGCCCTAGCTTCTTGTATTGAGCAGTTACTTTATTTTACTTGATGTAATGGGTGACCTATGGTCTTAGTTACTAGGGCCCACAGTTTGTCCAAGTTAGCATTCAGGGGGGCTGTTAGGATTATTAATCCTCCCTTGTCCAAATTTGGTCATATGTCTAAATCGAGAGTCCATCCAGTCTATTTATAGTCATTAGCACCATTGGGTAAACTTGACCTAATTGGGGCACATGTTTCAGTTACCAAAGTGTGGGGAACACTAATTGAGGCTCACTTCCACTTATTTCATTTGATTGCATAATTTTAGGAGTCTCCTAGATCAATCCCTACAATTTAGGAAGCAACTGGGAGTGCCGAAACCAACCAAGGTCAGTTCACTTCAGTTGATGACTAGTCAAGCCAAGTTAGGAGTCAGTTACATTCAGTTCTAGCCCTCTACATTCAGTTAGCACTAGGTTTAATTGATTGCACACATGTGGGGTGCTTTTCTCACCTACCACAGTCAGTTAACCATTAGTCAAGACTAAATGTAACACTTGGTTGTGTTTTAAAGATCCTATGAACTCCGGTTATGATTTAGACAAGGACAGTTAACTACTGGGTTCTCCGATAGTGATTTAGACAAAGTCTTGGTTACCTATAGTCAAGTAGAGTCTAAACAATTCAAACTTTCTCATGTGGACTGGAATTACTTGTGGCTATTAAAGCCATTTTACATTATTGTAATTATCATCTGAATTACTTTTTTGATTAATGAAAGCATTCACAGCTGCAAGCCTTTTGCACTGTTTCATTCTTCAATTGTTGAGTAAATTGTAAGATCTTCTTTGTGAGTTGTGTATTTGTCTACAGATCTATATGCTCAAATTTACAGGATTCTCACAATGCTAGGCGTCCTCCATACTGATCAACCTAGCATCCGAGAGGTGACCTGAGGATCTACGGATGGGCTTAGTCCCATTGTGTTGAGAGCCCAGCACCTTCTCTTGCTTTGAAGAAGAATATCACTGAGAGGTAGACATTTATTTAGGCCAGCAATCCAGGGTTAATCACTGTACTTGCTTACAAATTTATGTTTATGTTTGCATACAAAACCATGATATGAACTCTACCATGAACTCATAAGCCATATTGCAACAACCAAATACCTGAACAAAAAAACAAACCAACACAGCATACCAAATAATTAACCCAACTCGGTTCATGATGTTGAGTAAGCCTTAAAACTTACCAAATTTACACTAAGTTCAATCAATTATGTAGTCTTTGAGGACATAAGTCCTGGACTACTTCAACTATGGGAAGTACTTGGGATTTGCCCAAAAACTCATTGTGAGGAGTACCACATGAACCCCAAAGTAGCTGGCCGCTGAGAGGAATTGCCAAGCAAAATGGGAAATGACCCCTTCCGATTGAGTAGAAGCACCCGTGAGGAACAAGCCAAGCGTTGTCTTCTGGCAGTCTTGGTGGGTGAGAGAGCACCTTCATCCAATAGGAAGCGATTGAAACCGGGGTCCAAATCTCATACCCACCAGTTTCATACACAAAAGCGAACACAGTTGATCCTCCACGATTTTCCTCACGCCTAAGAGGCAAACCACCACCATTTGAAACACTTGATCGGCATCGTCGAAGCCGCTCTTAGTGATCTCCCACATTGTCAGAGGGCCACACGGCCTCTGATTCTGATTCAGACCCATATCAGTTTGAACCAGACCTCCACACCACACCATCAAGCGCCATGGCTAGTGCAAACCTGGATCCATTTTTCGGCCTAACCTTAGAAAGTGGACCCATGTCCACATCACAACCTGTCACCCACAACTTGGCAAGAGGTCCAAGCATAGTCATGCAGACTTTCATTAGCCAATTTCCACCACCCATAGTGACTAGCCAAGCTGAACTAGTGGTAACACATGGGGGCAGTGGCCCCTCCACACACACTGCCCCTCCGGCCACACAGGGGGGCAATGCACCGTCCACCTACATTGCCCCTACTATCATACATGGGAGCAATGTGCCTACTACCCATACCGCCCCCCACATAGCACTTGGGGGCATTGGCCCATCTGCAATGGTGCCACCACAAGCACCCCCAGCCATGCAGATGCATTATGCACCTACAAACCCCACCCCCATTGCAGCCCCATCCCACATCCACTTGGGGTCAAATATACCCTTCATGGATCGTCTAAACTTTCCTAAATTGGCTAGATTAACAAATGACCCCATCCGCCACCAAGATTTTTGGCCACCCATGCCAACTAAACTGCCATCAGACATCCCCATGTTTGAAGGCAAAGGCGGGGAATGTACCCAAAACCACATAATGACATTCCATCTATGGTGCTAATCCAATAGCATCGTAGATGACTCCATCAGGTTGAGGCTATTCCAATGCACCCTTACAGGTGCTGCAGCCAAATGGTACATTGAGCTTCCATAAGCCAAGTACCCCGACTTCAAATCCCTAGCATTCATGTTCCTACAGTATTTCCAACTCCCTGTCAGATATGACGAGGGGGTGGAGATCCTGTTATCCTATCACCAAAGCACCACCACTCACATAACTGACCATATCCATGAGTGGCGGCGACGTCGTAGCTTATGCAAAATCCAACTAGATGAAAGGATCTTCTTGGATTGGTTCCTTAAGACTTTGCTCCCACCCATCGCAAAGGACGTCGCATCTGAATGTCCCCAATCTGAAGAAGAGGCCATACTAAAGGCCCAACAATTTGACTTGTCTACTCTTAGTCTGGATACTTGTACACTGTCATTCCAGATGCTCCCCGTCTGAGTACCTTCTACCGTGATGCACCAGGGGAATCCCATGCTGTGGACGGCATCATAGGGTCAGTCTCCCAACAACCATAGCCTCGACCGACACCACCTACCATTGCAACGCAACCAAGCAACACTACTAATTTTGCTTACCAAAATCAAGCTCTACACTATGCTAGAATGATGTCCCAGTCCGTAGCAACAACCTCTTATGCACAACTTGCGCCATTGTAGCAGGCTCAGGCCATGGCTTGGCCAACACAATAGTATGTGGGGAAAATTCCCACATTTGTGGCACCGGACAAATATACTATGCACCACCAGTGCAACAAGTTCAAGCCCCCACCCCCGCTCCACCCGCTCCATTGGGACAAGTGTTCGCACAACAAAACCATCCCAACCAGCCTTCCTCCAACAATAAACAAGGGAAATATAGAAACAACTGGCCCCGTAACCAACGTAATAACAAACCGCATGGAGGCGGTCAGCAACTAAACCCTCCCAATAATGTCGTGGCTAACCAGCCAGCCCAAAACCCCCCACAGCAGAATGCACCAAGATGTAATGCTCTGTTGCACACAAACCAACCTTGTACACTCTGTGATGTTTATGGGAATTACACATTTGAGTGTCCCCTCATGGCTCGCGCTAAGCAGGCCATTCAAAATGAGGCCCAACAGGCCGCCAATGTCGCCAATCAAGCCCAACCCGACTAGGCACCACAAGGACCTCCCCCCATGGTGCTTCAAAACCCACTACTAGTCCAAGGAGGTGGAAACTGCTCAATATCCCCAAGCCAATCCCAATGCTCCAGGGGCACCTCCCATGGCTGAAACAGGTGTTCACCACCTGCTAGCCATGACCACTGAAGAGGTCAATTTGCAAACTCAATGGAATCAGTACAGTACCACCACCAAACCTGTTGACTCATCAGCAGCATCCACATCCAAGATAGTCAACCTGCCTCTTTAGTTACCCCCATTCCCACAACCCCCCATATGCATAGTTGCCAATAACGCCACAGCTAGAGCTGCAATTAGCTATAGCATTGTGGACGATTTTTCCCAAACGCCAACTACCATGTCTACTCTTGAGGTACTTAAAATGTGCCCAACGCAGCGAAAATCCTTACTAGCCACTCTAGGGGCAGCAAACCCCTCCGAATCTAGGTTGATTACATTTGACATGGAGAATGAAGAACTGCGCATGCCCTCCACTATCACCTTCCAAATCTTGGTGTCCATCCAGAACTTGGTTGTGCACCGATGCATAGTGGATGAGGGGGCATCCATGTGCATCATGTCTACCTTGGTTTGGCAGAAGCTTGGATCACCAATTCTTCAACCATCCTCAATGACTATGCGGGATTATGATGGACATCCCACTAAATCCCAAGGAATCCTCCCCCATGTCCCCATCACGTTAGCCAGGAAGACAGTCCTGATTGACATCGAATTCATCAACGCTCAACTAGACTACAACCTCCTCCTCGGAAGGAGTTACATGTATGTCATGCGAGCCATCACATCAACTATATTTCACCTCATGATGTTGCCCCATGAAGGGAATATTATGACGGTTGACCGGCTCACCTGCCATGATCCGCAAGGGTTAACAACACCTGCCAACGTTATCCCTACCATCACCACCATTGAGCTGCAAGGGGTGAATGAACATGCTAACGCCATCCTGGCAACCAACACTGTGGTTGAAAACACACCAGCCTCCCCATCGTTGCATGTGGGCCCGGGGTTGTTTACCGATCCCACCATGACGGCTCCTTTCCCATTGGTGTCACCACCATCGACACAAAAAGGAACTGTGGACTTCTGCATGGTCTCATTAAGCACCGCTACACCCAAACAACAACAACAGCCATAGCCTCAACCACAACCACAACATTGTCCGCAGCCGCAACACCAACAACATCCACAACATCATCCACAGCCGCAACACTACACGTAGCCGCAACCACAACCACACCCCCACATGCAACCAGCTGGGAGTTATGTGGGCTCATCTCCAGTCCATACAATTCCCTTCCTCTTTACCCCAGCTGGTGTCATGAGCAAGCCGGTCGTGGACACCTTAAGCCTACCCAACTTTACGTTGGGGATCCAGGTGTGGTGTCTAGATCCACCAACTCAACCAACAATGCCCCAAGTTGTGTTAACTCAGGTGCAACCTATTGCGATTGAGTCTCACCTCCCACACAGTCTACATAAGCCAACCGCCACACCTGCACCTGCACCACCCCAACCCAAAAGGGATAGGGGAAAGAACACCAAAGCCACCGCAGAACCACAACAAGTCCCACCTTATGCTGCCTGCGAATGATAGGGCCATCCAACTTAGAATTTCCCTAAAATTCCAATGATCAGCGCGCATCTAGATGCCATGGATATGAATGAAAACATCCCCGTGGTTGAAATCCCAACCGTGCCACTAGTTAGGAATAAGGCATTGAGGACAAACCATGCTTGCACCCTTTGCGGCTTGTATGGACATTACTCCCACCATTGCCAAGACCTACCTGAATTTTGAATGGCTCTCGCTGACCTTTGATAGCATTCCCTTGAATCTGAGATCACTCTGATAGAAGAAGTCCATCCCCCACCTCCTTCTTCAGACACCATGTCCATTTACATGATGTCCAGTTCTCCAGACCCTCTTATCTCCACCATCACCGATGGTCCATCAGACATCTCTCTTCCATTATTTCCCCAGCCACTGCCACAACCTCAGTTGCAACCTCAACCTCATTTACCAGTGGAATAATGGGGTTCATTCCCGATCAACATGATCCTTTTCCTTTTCCTACCATCTAAGATCGTTAGTAAGTCTATCTTGGAAACCTATAATCTACAGGATTTCAGACTGGGAGATCTTGTGTGGTACCTTGAACCACCTACCATACCTCTGAGGCCCCAAGATGTGTTGACTCATGTCTAGACAATTGAGATGATTTTGTACCTACCTCTAGGTCCATCAAAGACTCCTCTTGTCTCCAGGCCTGCCCCTCTTCCTCCACAAGACACTGGGGGCAAGGCCACCAAAACCACAACTAGTACCATTTACATGGTATCTAGTACTAGTTTCCCTTCTGTCTTGTCAGCCGTGGAGGATCCACCGAATCTATCCCGGCACCACTTACACGATGATGAATATATATGTAAGACCACCTTTATTTTTACCTCATTCCCTTTAAACCATAGTGTGGAATCATTTCTTCGCATAAAAGACTAGATTCCATCACTCTGCCTTGCCAATGACCTTCGTCTTGGCAAGGGGGCATACCTCTTCATTGAATCTAATGGACAACTCTTGGAGAACCCCCACAATAGGCTCTACCTCAAGAGATTTTACACTTAACATCACCAATGAGTCACTTCATTTTCTTTTTTCTTGTTTTTCAATGTTTTTCAGCAAAAATCAAAGGCAGCACCATCAGCTGCCAGTCCAAAGTCACCCAGAACTTGTTTGAGACACCTCTCACATATTTGGGCTCAAATTTTTTATACCTCCTTATGAGACCATTGTCTCATACTTCATTAGTCAATTTCGGGACCATTTCCCACAAGTCACCTCGATTTACGAGCCATGACATGACGATGCGAGGGTTTATGGACCTGTACTCATATCACACTTACCGACCACAAATCATGTGAGTTTTCGAGCCACCACCCATTAAGGACTGTAATTTTAGCTTTTATTTTGTATTTTTAACACATAGTTGTCTTTTCCGTTCACTGCACCTTACGTGGACCACTGGACCACTGTCCACAAAACAATTTATTTTTCTTGCATACATTTGGCATATAAATGCCCCCGGACCTGCACTCACATCGCATGTGGTCAATTTCATCCACTGAAACACACACACACACACTCTCCTAACCTCTGTCTGAGAGCCACCTCAACTTGCGTGCCTCTGTCACACCATCTTGCAGGCCTCTACTGCAATCTATCCCACGCATGTATTGGTATGTTTGAGAGCCTTCTACTCTGTCCATAGTGCATGGATGAACTTTTGACCTCTGTCCACCGTCTTGACATGGGGCACCACATGTGCCACCATTGGTTGACCACACTGGAGTTTCGTTTAATCTCTTTTCTGACTCCTTAAAACAATGAAAAGATCATCAAGCACAGCTGCTTCCTTTCCCGCTCGCTAAAGTATAGGAAAGGGAATCTACATCGTCTCGTTTACCTCCTTTTGAGGACCATGTAGACGATTTCATGAAAAGGAACTCCTTGGCACACTCAAACCAATATCGTTCCCCTATACATACTTTTATGCTTTCTCAAGCAGAGGGGACGCACTTTACGAAAAAGCTCACCACCAGTTGTCATTAAGCTCTTTTCCAGCCGCCTCAATAAGAAAATATTGCTGAGCAAACTTGGTTTAATTCATGCTCGTAAAAGTATTTGAATGACCTTCCATTCAGTATAGGTTTAACCTTTTCTAGCCTGATTGGACTACCAATGGTAAATAAGTCTCTCATCCCCTCCAGGATGGGAGAGCTCTCCTATGTATACTTTTATCCTTTTTTGGGCACAGGAGACTACCAACAAAAAAGAGTCCCCACTGGAGTCTTCTTCATGCTTTCAGACTCTCTAAAATTGAAAGCACCATCGAGCACTTACCTTCTCAGGCTTGCTAAAAATTGATGAGATCATACCACAACAGTGTCCCTAGACACCACCCCAAAGAAAGCAGTTTAGTAGCATCCCCACATTGGGTCACCTTTCTTAAGAGTACTTTGCAATGTGTCTTTCTTGGATCCCATCAGTATCAAAAGTGTCCACCTCCTCCAAGTATTTCCCATCTGCAGCGACATTCCCAGTATTATAGCTATGATCCCATTCCCATGAGTCAGTTTCATCTGTTTCCTGGTCCACCCTGCCACCATACTTTGAACAAAGGAAGTTTGAGTCTCCCACTCCCCCCCTGCCTTTGTTCAGTTCTTTCCCTTCCCTCCCCTCCCCCCCCGAATTTAGTGGGTCAGTCCGTAGATTGCTTCACACCTTTCGGTTATCCCTCACGCTCCTTGTCAAGGAAACATCATTGCCTTGACTAGGGGTAGGTCTCCCTCTATCGACACCAACACACATATTCAAGAGGATAGACCCAGAGGTCCCTGTACCTCGGTTTCATTAACATCATTGATGAGTTCCTTGGACCACTTGAGAGGAGTCCTTAGTGCCTCTTGGGATGGTTTTTTCTCACGTGCTCGCTTTCAACTCCATAATCACACCGTTGATATTCGTACAGGGTTTGTTCCGTACAATACTTGGTCAAAGACCCAGGATGTCACCTGACTCTAGCACATTGGTGAGTCCACTCGAGTGACCTAAACAGGTTATGTCCCTTGTGATTTCTGGGTTGCGTTGGAGACAGTGTTCAGAAGCCCTAGCAGTGCTTCGATATACCTTTATGATTGATACAACATACTTGCACCACAGAGACTCTGACTCTCAATCAGCAAGTCCACACAGCTATGTACCAGATCTAGCAGACCGTCAGTCATGAAGATATAGAATTCCATGAGAATTCCATGGGTCCAATGTACCAGATCAGTATTGTATTTAGCCTCAGATAGAGGTGACCAACATTGTAACATCAGTTGTATATGATCGACTCTTGTATTTTAGAGCATAGATCAAATAATTCTTTTGACATTGTCATGAGAATGGGGATGCCCATCTCGTCCATATACATGTCACATATTTATTGTATCTCACCCGTTGATGGGAACCAAATTAATACAAAAACCAAAAGCCACCATGGACAAACCCCGGAAGCACCACCTCTACACAGTAAATCCTATGATGTCTGCCAGCCATACATTGAGATCCTACCCTCACACATCATGGGGCAATATGTTAACCCAAAAATCCCCCACATATCTCTCTATGGCCTACACCACCCAAGGACACCATCTCACAACACTCATTTCACTCCATAAGATCTTCCATTTGACCCCCACACCTCCTAAAGAGCCCAAGGATGAAGAAAAGGGCTAAAAACCCCAAAAAGGAGCCCAAAATAGCCCCCTACGAGCTAAAGCCCTAAAAAAGGGGCTCAAGTTAGGGTGAAAGGGGCTAAAGGCCCAAAAAATGGGCTAAAACCCTAACCAATGGCTTAGAACCCTAAAACCCCTTGGAAAAGCTATTAAAGGAGGGTGGGGGGTCACTCTCAAAACACTTCTCCCTTGCCTATTGTTATGCTTCCCATGGATGCTTTGAGACCTTTGCCTCTCAAACCACCCACTTTCCCTCTCCTCCACATCCATTCCCATTTGAGCCATTACTCCCCCAACCAAGAGAGAGAGGCTTCCAAGAGCTAGGGCATGGTGGCCCATTTCCACCCAAGAGAGGTATAATGTTTCTTTACATGTTTGTTTAGTTGTTTTTGCTTTCTAACCTTGTTTTCTAGTTGCAGTTTTCTCCATGGTAGCTTAGCTTTGTTTGGTAGGGTTAAGGAGGTGGAACCCTAACCCGTTTTCTGTAGAGGGGCTCACAAAGCTTCATCCCCACTTCTTCTTTCTGCTCTTGCTATTAGATCTAGTTTATAGTTGTTGCCATTTGTTTATTCTTGTTTAGATTAGCCTAGTTTAATTTGTTGTTCTGTTTATGTTATTTCCATCTCATTTTTTCTTGTTTTCAAAGAGTAGGGGGGCCATTCTTGCTCCTGTAGTGAGGAGAAATCCTCACTACAATACTCTTCATTTTTTTCTCTCTTTATATTGAACACTATGGTTCTCAAGGAAGGATAGGGTTATGGTTTTGTGGCTTTCCCTAAGAATATGGAGGACCATGGTTTGGGAGAATTCCTAGAGGAGCAAATGGAGAACTTGAGAGAAGACTATGACTCTTTGGCATTTGAAAACCTACTTACAGTGCTATAATAGTAGGTGGTCTGAGAAG
This sequence comes from Pseudotsuga menziesii, assembly GCA_001517045.1. Lineage (NCBI taxonomy): Eukaryota > Viridiplantae > Streptophyta > Pinopsida > Pinales > Pinaceae > Pseudotsuga > Pseudotsuga menziesii. Next base: position 449,725 of record LPNX011139903.1, read on the forward strand.
GACTTGGTCATTGATCTTTGGTGGAGTAACCAGGTTCAATTAGAAGTAATTCCTAGGAAATAGAATTTGGTGGCTATGGTTTTCATTATTTCCGTAGCTAAGGTTTGGAGAGCTTGACATGTACCAACATGTATCAAGTTATTTGATTTATTTCATTTTTTTGTATATATGAATTATTCTACATGCTTAAACATTGTGTACTTGCAGATTGCATGAATTCTACACATCTACAAAGAGAGTGGTTTTTGATGTCTTGGTTACTAGTTTTGAACTAGCAATGGTTGATAATTTGACTCTGCAAAAGTTCAAGTGGTCAAGCATCATTGGTAAACCAACCATCTCTTTCCTTTTATTTTTTTTCATTAAGTTGATTATATTTTTATTGGTTTTGCATGAAAGATAATAATTTAACTCTTTTTCCATATTTTGTAAGAATACTAGAAGGATTGAGAGAAAACAATGTTGTTATAATTTCATTATGTATTATCATTCAAAGGTATAAAATATGAAGTACAGTAACATTCATGTATAACCGTGATAGTGATACATTTGTTGCAAAATTCTAAATAAAAATTACCCCAAATTACATCTACTAATTCTCAATGGTTGTCTTTGTTTAGAAATTTAACGTAAAATAAAACATTTCTTATCGAGGTTGTATCAAGGGTTCGATGGTTATCTCATAATATCTTTAGTTTTATTTTATTTCCATGGTTATCACCCTACTTTCATATTTTTTCCTACCTTTGTATTTATTTGTAGCTGATAGCATCATTTCCCATGCCAACAAATTCAAAAGACAACAATGAGTAAAAGAAAGACCATATGATTATTGGTCATATCTTCCTTGTGGAGAAGGAAGTATTGGGTAAGGATATTTAATGGAGAATATGTAGTGCTCTTTTGTATGATCCACCTTAGCACTCCCACTTTGTATTTACGTCACAGTACTAGATAGTCCCATTGACCTACTTTTATGGTCATTTCTTAGACACTAATAAACTTATCTTATCTTATTTACTTGGGTTAATTGGTGACTTCCATATCAGAATTTGGCATTTAGTATCATGTTTGGATAGTCATCTTAGGGAAGGTTTGGAATCTATTATAGTGGGAACCAATATAAATTAAGTTGGTTTTCCTTTCCTTTGCGGGAAGCTAGCCTTCTTCAATCGTCATCAAGTACTACAGAACTACCTCTAAATTCCATCACAACCTTCTAGAGATATATTCAACCAGTGCCTTTTTTAGACCAGTCTGCTCTTCAAACAAAGGTCTATGTCTAGGATCATGAAAACTATAGGTATATTGAAGCTCAAGTGGGACGATTATAAAACCATGGGTCACAACCTTTTATCCTCATTGTTGTAATAGGGCCACCTCAAATTCACTGCTTAGAATTGACCATAAACTACCATGAAGATATGACTACGCTGCTACAGGAAGTTACAATGTCCGAACCTTATTTCGGTTGTAAACATGCCTTCAAACTGTCCCTTAAAAATGTAATAAACAACCCTCATGCATACATAAAAATAAAACCATAGGAAACACCAAGAAAATGCCATAACCATTCTTCATCACTCAATTCCACACCATACATATTATGGAAGAAATAATCCCATAAATCTATCTAGATCTCGAAGTGGAGATAAACATATACACATCTTTTATACACCTAAAGGATTGCCTCCTTCTAGAGGGGAGGTGTAGGCTCAGTGGTGCAGGGCTAGCACATGAATATTCAAAAGAAGCTATTGGCACTGCATGTTATCTGAAAAATCAACCACCCACATCACCACTAGTCGACAAGACTCCTCATGAGGTGTATAGTAAGAAAACAAATATAAATTTGTTGGTTTTCCTTTCCTTTGGGGGAAGCCATCCTTCGTCAATTGTCATCAAGTACCGCATAACTATATTATGTATTAGTTTGTAAAAGTTTACATGAATCATGGAAGTGTAATGGGATTCCAAGTCACCAAAATGATTGGGAGAAGGTGCAATGATATACATTTTTATAAATTATTATATTGAAAATTCAGAATCTTTTGGAATTATTATTATGTTTAACTAATGCTCAATCTTTTGGAATTTAGAATTGGAATTTTCCAGCTATGTTGTATGTTTTTTATTTGCTTATGGATTAGCTTTACAGGAACATGAAACGTATGAATAGGTTTTCTGGGAGCTTGATGACTGGATGGAAAGGGATATTGCAAAGGATATAGCAAGGTGAAAGGTAAAAGTCATTGTTTAAGGATGAAGTCCCTGCTGAACATAATAATAATAATTTGTCAGGAAAATTTATTGCATATAGTGATAGATAGATCTAGCCAGTTTTGAGGTGTGTACTAACCATTCGAAGAAGATTTGGTTCACCAATTACCAGACTAAAGCTAATGAACATTTGTTGAAGGACTGTCAAAACAATTTACTTAACTTCCATAATCTGTTAAACCTTTTAAAACTTCTTGAATCTTTAGCCTTTTAGTATATGAGATGAAGCATAAACTGGCTCACTATATTTTTCATGAGGTAAAACTAAGTGGTCTTGCTTCTTTCAACTTCCAATACTAAAGTTGATATATGTTAGGATACATTTTGCAGCTATACACATATCTGATTTCATATAATCTCATATACATAGCAGAATTGTTAGAAAATGTCCAACATTAAGAGAAAACAATCATAATAAGTGTATTAAATGGTTTCCCAAATGCCCAAAACTTCAAATGGAGTGGCTAGAGTTCTTTAGAGTTTGCACATGAACTGACACTAAATTTTACTACTATTGTTATCCCTTTTATTTTTATGTCATGGATTGCTAAATACAGCTTGCTTAAGCATTATTATTGCAACTTTTGAATGAATGTATTTGGTGAGATTATATGTTGTCTTTAATTATCAATATTTAGAGTTTTCACATGAACAGACACTAAATTTTACTACTATTGTTATCATTTTTATTTTTATTTCATGAATTGCTAAATACAACTTGCTTAAGCATTATTGTTACAACTTTTGAATGAATGTAGTTGGTAAGATTATATATTGTCTTTAATGCTCAATCTAGATACAAAGGGAAACTTCCATGCTCTGCTTACTATTTTTTCACCCTTCAAATTTTCTTTATAGTTTGAAACCTGAATGCTCTCTTTGGTTTTTCCATGTTTAAAAAATTCAAAATTGCTGACAATGTTATCTGTCACTTTTTTTCTACAATATAGGAACTCACTTTCAGGCACTAATCGAGAACCTCTATTTGATTTTTCCATGATTTTCCTTTTTTGACCAAACTTCTTTTCACTCATGGTCTGCTATGAAATAATACCTGTATATGGTGATTGTATCCTAATTTCTTCAAGATAGGAAGAAAAATTCAAAATATTGTCTCCATAATTATGAATATTTCTTTCACTCTCTGATTACCTTTTAAAGTCTCTCTTTGTTGTCTTCAACTCTGGCACAATTATTAAAGATATTACACCAAAAACATCATACCTCAAATGGTTCTCAAAATGGCTTGTAGGCACTGCACCAGCAACATTAGACCTCAAATGGTCCTTAACATGGCTTGTAGGCTTCTTTATCTTTAGTATGGACCTCATACTGTCGGATTTATATGTTGATAATGTATTGTTCTTTTTAATCCCAACCTGAACTGAATTGAGCATCTTTGTTTCTTTTTTATCAGACTGAAATTGAGCATATTCATGTGCCCAAGAAGGTTCTGCAGTTTGCTGGGATCAAAGACGTGTTCACCTGGGTCCAAGAAGACCTTATGACATTTTGTTAAGGTATTCTTTGTTCATTTTTATTTTTTCTTTGATTTTCCTTTTATTTTATTGACAATAAGCATCTAAAAAGTATGATTGATGTTGGTCTATTATTTCATTTTTTATTTGTGTATTGAAATATGTTTGACGTGCATAAAATATGGTTGATTTTGCTCTCATACCTGCCATATTTGGAATCTGAAAAATTTCAAAATCTCCATATTTTCTTTATCCTTATCAAATAAATGTTAGGCCAAAAAATACCTCGTGGTATGTAATTCACATTCTATATTTCATGAACACTTGTCCCTTCTCTTCCAAACTTACCCATGACCTACATATTGCAGCACCACCCATGCTAATGACAAATCGCCTAGGCTTAGTTAAAATGATATATCACAAAATTGCACCAAGTGTATGCATTTGTCTGGCTACATGTTCTCTGTATGACTGAATCTATGTCCATAATGAAAGCACATGTATCAGACTAATATCAGAAGTTGTTCCTCTTATTGTGGAGTAAGTTAATTCTGTAGGAAATGGACTTTCTTTTTTGCCACAAATCTGACAAATCTAGTAGAATTTCAGGATGATCAGTGTTCCTGAATTAAGCAAAGCCCCTAGATACATCATATTACCATAGAGGTTTTACTTAATTCAGGATAACCAAGATCATTGAAGAATTAGAGTTCCTAGTTAATCAAAACTATTGACTTTCTACATTGCCTGAATCTGGCAGATGGAGCCAAGTTTGCTACAAGACTAGACAGATCCCTCTTGACGCCATTCAAATAAATTGAAAGGGATGAAAGTTGTATGAATAGAAAATCCTCAAAAATTGTGTTAACTTTTTGTTTTAACATGTATAATAATCATTTTGAGGAATTTGATTGCAATGCGTATTTTTCAGAAATTGTGCATTCTGCACTGGTAATGCTTTATAACTTCCTCTAGAATATGCCAGTTGGAGGATGTGTTTTTTCTCTTAATTTTTAATGTTCAAGTTTTGGCCTATGTTTGTAATCCCCATACTTATTTCAAGCCTTAATCCTAGCATATCAATCTAGAAAGAACATAACATTATTTAATGGAAATTCCAAAAAACTGTTTATAACTGCTGTTTTGAATATTCATAATTTTGAATTCTTAGGAAGTTGGTTCTACTGTATTTTCTTGTAATAACTTTAATAAAGTTTTCCACACAATTCATCATTCACAATCACACCATATACATATTCTACACATACACAACTTTGTAACTTTCTTCAGGATATGTTAATTGGAGGATGTGTTCTCACCTTGAATTTTAAATGTTTATGTTTGTATTTTTGTTTGCAATCCCAACATTTTTTATAACTTTTTATGCATAGAAGATCAATATTGGTGGGGATTTGGAGAGAAAAACTGATTTTATTTTTCCAACACTTTTAATTTCCTTTCCATTCTGGTGTGTTCAGAGTGCTTAAAGAAACGTTCCGAAAGGGGTTGCACCTCAAAGAGTAGACTTAATTTGGCTTAGGATCCAATTTTGAGGGGTATCTATTCACAAATTTCGCATGAGACTTACACCATTACCTACCTTTTGAAATTCATTCCATTTGTGTGGGGCCAAGTTGCTAGACTTGGGCTGAAAAAATTATCTTGGTCAAAGAAACCTATAGTCTCATGAATTTGTTTACCATCTAGATATCCAAATTCCTCACTTTAAAGGGATATTTACACAATCAATCTCTTAATGGTGAGACTTATTCCCCACCTGGACCACAATACCCTATGGTATCCCATCCTCAGATTCATCTCCTCATAGATATTAGCTATGGAGGTTCTATCTAGAGAGTCGGTTTTTTTCATCTATGTCCAACATCCTTGCTAACTTACTACCTATCAATGATAAAGCCCTCTCTAACCACAACTCCAATGAAATATAACGAGTTTTTACCTGAAAGGTTGGATTTATCCCTTTCTTACATGGGATCAAGCAGAGGAGTCCAATTCTTGAGGGACATAATAGATAAAATAATTTTATTAATGTCTTACTAATGACGACAAAAGTAGGTGAGGTAGGAAGAAAATATTTGTGTGAATGAAAATATCTATCTTCTTCCCCTACTGTAACTAATCTTGCAGTAAAGGCCAAGGAAAGGGAGAGGATTTCAATTCCTCTTAGGAGAATGAGAATTCAGTGTTGAGTCTACAGCTAGCACTTGTTACACTCTCCTTATAGTGCAGGGTCCAACATCCATGAGAAAGAGAGAGACCCTTGCTGTGTGTACTGAAGGAAAAGACCTGCCATATTCAAATAAAGTTATTTTTTGCATGGGATAATTTACTTACCAAAATGTTGTATATGGCAAAAACAATTATTATACAATTGAGCACAAACAAATTGGAGGTGAATATGAAACCCTTGTGAAAAATTATTGCATTGATTTGGGAATTGGAGCGTTAGAGAAGGAAATCTCTCATCTTACACAAAAAATAGCAGAATTGAAATTGCAAAATGTTTGTGAGACACCATCCCAAGTAATTGGTATTCAACACAAATCCAGTGACAAAAACACACCAATGGGAATTGCAAATGAGATAGAGACAAGGAATGGTCCTCGAGAAGGGAGTTCTGAGAAGAGAAAAAAAAGCAAGGGTTGTCTCTGCTAAATTTCTTCAATATAGTTTGAAATCCCAACCAAGATTTAAGAAAAAGAATGAAAAAATGATGACAAAGACTATTTCTAGTGGGACAAGCCCTCAGATTCAAAAGAAATCTAGATCAACTGGGCCTCAGTTAAGAAGCACTCCTAGCAAGGTAGGCTATTTCAAAGAAGACAAGTTTGAAGGGAAGAAAGATAAGATTGGCAGGAAATTGAACAAAAAGAAAATAGATGTGTCTAAGGATTGAAAAGGATATGGATATTCTTCTGGAAGATTTGGTGGAAAGGAGAACATATCTCCATGCTTAACACTTTTAGAGAAGAATCACAGTTTTCTCCCAGGTTCATATTCTAAAGAAGTTCCAAAGGATGAAACGAATCTAGGAAAAGGCTTGCTTGAGAATTTCAAGAAGATTTGTGACATACATAGAGTGATCTCCCATCTATTCATTATGACATTAGATGCCGCAAATCATAATGATATGTGGTTGAGTAATTTCATTGTGGGTGAAGTAATGTGCATCCACAATATACATCGAAATAAGCAAGGTGCATTGTAGAATGCATGTGGGGTCATAAGAGGGGTATCATGTCAATATACTAGGTAGATATATAAAGGGGTATAAAAAATGTAAATGAAAAAAATCGATACATACAATATATAGTGAAAATAGGCGTTTTTTTTAATTTGGGAAGGCATATTGGGAGGGGGTTAAAAAAACGATTTTGGGAGGTATTTTCCAATATTTATTGAAATTAAGGGTATTGTTTCATATGCCATGAACGAACATGCTATGGCATGTTTTCACTAAATGAACACCCTATTGCGGTGTTACATGATATTCCCTTAAACTATGCCCAGACAATTTCATTGTATGATGGAGAAGGAAATGTTACTGCAAAATAACATATTGGAAAATTTGATGACTTTCTAGATTTGGAAGAGGTTGATTATGAGGATGTCAAGATGAGGTTGTTTGCATAGAGCTTGTCTGGGGAATCCAAAAATTTGTATAAATATTTACCTGTTGGGTCTATTAGAAACTTTGCATCCTTCCAAACTGCATTCTTGGATAGATGGGATGATAAGTAGAGTCCATTAAAAGTCCTGTCCTAGTACAATAATCTTAAAAATCGAGTTTTTGAGTCAGTCCATGAGTTTTCCAATAGGTTCATGAGAGTCTATAATTCAATACCTGCTGATATTAAGCCTTCAGCTAGTGCTGCTAAACTTCATTATGCATAATCCTTTGATAATGACTTTGCATTATTGTTGAGAGAAATAAAATCATCTAGTCTTCCTGTTATGTTTACAGATGCCTTGAAAGTACAAACCAATATGATGGCATGTGGAAAGATAAAACAAAGAGTAGATGTTGATAGGAGGAAAGGTAGGGAAGAAATTATGCCCTCCACCTCTTCTGCTTCTTCATCAAATGATATCAAATTTTATATGATGCTGAAAACAATGGAAAAGTTAATGGATAGGCTGACTAAGGATACTAGGCTAGTGAATCAAGAACATAATGAACCCTAGATTAGAAACCCTAAGTTTAGAAGGCCTATTCCTCCTCCACTTCCACTTAATAGACAAAGAGACATGAGGAATCCAAGGAACCAAGAAGATCAACAAATAAGGCCACCTTTCTTTGAAAATTATGTTGTTGATGTTGATGGTACAGAGTCTATTGAATACCATATTCATCATTTTGGTGATCTAGATTCTAAAATCTATCTGACTAAGGAGGAACACAGTATGTTTGCACATGAGGATGATAATAAAGATATATTTGAGGAGGAGTTGGAACAGTATCAGAAAGGGTATATGCATGCTATAGATGATGTACAGAGAAAGATCAAATTGAGAAGTAGAGATGTTATTATGAATAAATGAATGTTAAATCCAAATCATCCTTCCAATAGTCAGATGAATACAAAAAAAATAAATGAAAAACAAAAGGAACCTGTTGTACATAAAGAGATTGAAAATAGAACTAAGAAAATAAATGATTTAAAACAAACAACACCCATAGATGTAGATAAAATTTCTTCCATTTTTAATCTACAAAGTGAACTTGCTAAGTTGAATATTTCAATTCCTTTAAATAACTGCTTAGAAATCAAGAGTATAGGGACACAATAACAAAAATGGTTAGAAATCAGGGAGAGGCTCAACTAGATATTTTGGAAGTGACTGATGATAATCCTACCATTGTTTTGGGATTTAAGATTGATAATGTGGATAATGAGGAAGTACCACCTTTTTATATGAGCTTCAATGTGCATGACATGGTGTTTCATAATGCTATATTAGATTCAGGTGCTTCACATAATTTGATGCCTAAAGGAGTGGTAGAAAGTTTGGGGTTCGATATTACAAGGACTTATAAAGATTTGTATTCTTTTGATTCAAAACGGGTGAAATGTCTAGGTTTGATAAAAGACGTGGCAGTATCCTTGACTAAATTACCATATAAAAATGTGGTCATGGATGTTGTTGTGGCTGATATCCCTCTCAAATTTGGTGTTTTGTTGTCAAGATCTTAGACTTCAAAGTTAAAAGGAAGTTTGCAAATGGATCTGTATTATGCTACAATTCTTGTTCTTAATGAAAACAAGAGATTGTATAGTGAAAAAATATCACCTTATGTTGTTAGCAGTCAAAATCAGACAGGATTTCATCATATTTATGCTGTTGATACAAACTTAGGCTCATCTATTTTCCTTAATGATGTTTATGCTTATGATTCAAAATTTGTTGTGCCAAGTAAATGTAAAATGGATAAAAAGGTGATAAAGGAACATGAAGCATTGAAAATAAAGCAAAAGGAAGAAGGGTTGTGGATTATGTATTTTGATGGGTTGGTGGCTAAAGTGGGTGCTGGTGCAGGTGTATACATAATTTCCCCTATTAGAGATTTTTAAGCTTTTTCTTTCAAGTTGAAATTTGAATGTACTCATAATGTAGCAGAATATGAAGCTTTGTTGCTGGGTTTGCATGCACTAAAGGATTTGGGAGCTAAACAAGTCCAAGTTTTTGGAGATTAAGAACTTGTGATCAATCAGGTGAATAATAGTTATAAAACTAAGCATCCCAGAATGAGAGCTTACATGAATGAAGTGTGGGATATGTTTGGAAACTATTTCATAGAAAATAGTGTCAAAGTTATTCCTAGATATGATAATATAGTGGCATATTCCTTGGAAATTGCTGTTGAAAAATTTAAAACTCCTATTGCAAGTAAAAGAAAATACAAGTCTGACATTGTGAACAGGCATGTTAACCCAAAAGATCTGTCACTCAGCTCTCCTTGGCCTACACCACCCAAGGACACCATCTCACGACCCTCATATCACTCCATTAGACCCCCACACCCTCAAAATGGCTTAAGAATGAAGAAAAGGGCTTAAAAACCCCAAAAAGGAGCCTAAAATACTCTCCTAGGAGCTAAAGCCCCCAAAAAGGGGCTAAAACCGTATAAGGAGCTAAATTTAGGGAGGAAGGGGCTAAATCCTTGACCAAGGGCTTAAAACCCTAAAGCCTCAAGAAAAAGCTATAAAAGAAGGGTGGGGGGTCACTCTAAAACACACTCCTCTCTTGCATATTGTTATGCTACCTGTGGATGCCTTAAGACCTCTTTGCCTCTCAAGCCACCCACATCCCCCTCTCTTCCACTCACATTCCCCATTGAACTATAGCTCCTCCTCCATTACTAAGTGAGATAGAGAGGTGCTTCCTTCTAGCTAGGGCACGGTGGCCCATTTCACCAAAGGAGCGGTATAATCTTGTTTTGTTTATGCATTTTTATTTGATAGCTTGGTTTTTTTATGACCATTATTTGTTTGCAGGTTTGATCTTTAACAGGTTTTGCAGGTTTATTTTTGCTTAATAGTTGTTTGCAGGTAGCCAAGGAAAATCCCTAACCTTGTTTCCAGAGGGGATCACGACCATTTTCTTTCTGTCATTTGCTTTCCTTTCTATTCAGTTTCTTTTCTGCATTTTCCACATGTAGGAACCTACCCTTCCATCCTATAGATGGCAAGGAGCCATTCCTACCCCTGTAGCAAGGAGAAATCCCTGCTACAGAACTGGCGACCATACCAGGTCGATCCCATAGTATCCTTGGTTCAGTTTTTTCAAATTTCAAGTTTTTTTAGTTTATACCCTAGTTTTAGAATTTTCTTATCAAATCTAGCTTAGATCTAGTTTATTTTGAGTTTTTATTGTTTTCAAAGCCTCTGCAAGGCAAATCCAAGTCAGTTTGGCCAAAGTACATGTTACTGTTGGCCGAATCTAAGTCAGGATCAAAAAAACCCCAAATTCAGGGCAGGTCACACTTATCGGGCCTGAACAGGGGATGAGGTCACTCTGTTAGGCCTCACATGCGTGACTAGCTTTCCATTTTCCCCCTAAAAGGTGCAACTTCACTCAGACAGGCATATCGCTTTTGTCTGTGAAATCTGTGTGACCCCCTCGCCTGTTTCTAGAAAAATTTCACGACACCCTCACCGAAATTGACCCGAAACGTGCGGTCTATCAATCAGTACTTAATTTTTAGTTTAATAGGGACTATCTTTGTGGCTCAGCCACCTCTATCTAGCATAGTAGTTCAATTTCTGTTTCTGTTTCAGTTTACTGTAATTGCATCAACAAACAAAGTGTAAATTCAGAATTAATTTTAATGGATTAATTAATGAATGTAGCTTAACTAAAATTAACATAAAAATAATTGTCTTGCTTACCCTTCATCCTCTACCCAGTCATCACCCTTCAGGGTATTCTGGGATACGACGAAGGGCATAGCTCATATAGTCCTAGTCCCTTCACTGAATATTGTTCTAAACCATTAAAAACGGATGAGCTGGAAGGTAGAGCGAGTAGAGAAGGAGGGCTTCTCACGACGCTAAGCATCCTCCCTATTAACCAACCTTGCATCCGAGAGGTGACCTGTGGATCTACGGATGGGATTAGTCCCATTGTGTCGAGAGCCCAGCACCTTCTCTTGGTCAAAGAGGAATATAGGTGTAAGGTAGTCATCTAGTTAGGCCATCAAAATTCAGGGTAAAAATGTATTTGTTTACAAATTTCTGATTATTCACTACTTTCACAGACAATGATATGAACTCTACCACAATATGATGAATTCATAAACCATTTGTAACCACCTGATACCATAAAGATAGAAAAACAAATACACAATACCAATTAATCAACCCAACTAAGTCCATGACACTAAGAGAGCCTTAAAATTTATCAATTTACACTAAGTTCAAACAAATATGTAGTCTTTGAGGACATAAGTCCCTGACTACTTCAATCGTGGGAAGTACTTGGGCTCATCCCAGAAACTCATTGTGAGGAGTACCACAGGAACCCCAAAGTAGCTGGCCGCTGAGAGGAATTTCCAAGCAAAATAGGCAACAACCCCCACCGATTGAGTAGAAACGCCCATGAGGAAAAATCCAAGCATTGTCTTCTGGTAGTCTTGGTGGTTGAGTGACCACCTACAGCCAGTAGGAAGCCATTGAAACTGGGGTCCAAACATCATTCCCATCAGTTTGATAAACATCTAACACAATTGATCCCCCATGCTCTTCCTCATGCCTAAGAGGTGAACCACCACCATTCAGGACATTAAACTAACACCATCGAAACCATTCTTAGTGATCTCCCACACCATCAGAAGGCCACATCTGCATACTGCACCATCAAGCCCCATGGCTAGTGCCAACCCAGATCCATTTTTTGGCATAACCATAGCTCGTGGACCCATGTCCACACCTCAAATCATCACCAAGAACCAGGCATGTGGCCCCAACACAATCATACAAACTATCATGAGTCAGTTGCCACCACCCATAGTAACCACTCAAGCTTTTCCACCTGCAACACTTATGGGAAATGGACCTTCCATATACACTTCCCCTCCTATCACACAGGGGGGTAGTGCCCCTTTCAAATACACTATCCCTCCTATCACACAGGGGGGAAGTGCCCCTTCCACATACACTACCCCCTATCACACAGGGGTGCAGTTCCCCTTCCACATACACTGCCCCTCCTATCACACATGGGGGCAGTGCCCCTTCCATATACACTGCCCCACCTATCACACATGGGGGCAGTGATGTGTCCATCCACACTGCCCCGCACACCACACTTGGGGACATTGGCCCATCTACAATGGAACCACCAGCACCCCCAACTATGCAGGTACATTATGCACCTGCAAACCCCACCACCATCCCTCCCCCATATCACATAAACCTAGGGACAAATATGTCTTTGATGGCTCATCTTAACTTGCATGATTTGGCTTGATTGACAAATGACCCCATTCGCCATTAATCTTTTCGGCCTCCAATGCCAACTAAGCTGCCATCATACATTCCCAAGTTTGAAGGCAAGGTAGGGGAATGTCCCCAAAACCACATTATGACATTCCATCTATGGTGCTCATCCAATAGCATCGTAGACGATTCCATTAGGATGAGCCTATTCCAATGAACCCTTACAGGTGTTTCTGCCAAATGGTACATTGAGCTACCGTAGGCCAAGTACCCAGACTTCAACTCCTTATGTTTCATGTTCCTACAGCATTTCCAACTCCCTGTCAGATATGATGAAGGGGTGGAGATCCTATTATCCTGTCACCAAAGCACTATGACACATATAACCGACCACATCCATGAGTGGCAATGACGTCATAGCTTATGTAAAATCCAACTTGACGACAAGATCTTCTTGGATTGGTTCCTCAAGACCTTACTCCCACCCATAGCAAAGGACATCGCATCCGAACGTCCCCAATCCAAAGAGGAGGCCATACTGAAAGCCCAATAGTTTGACCTGATCTATGCTCAGTCTGGATATCTATACACCATCATTCCAGATGCTCCCCGTTCGAGTACCTCCTACCAGGATGCACCAGGGGAATCCCATGTTGTAGATGGAATCATAGGCTCAGTCTCCCAATAGCCACAACCCCATCTGACACCACCTGTAGCTCCACCACAACCAAGCAATACTACTAGTGTTTCTTACTAGAACCAAACTCTGGACTATGCCATAATGATGTCCCAGTCTAGAGCAACAACTTCCTATGCACAACCTGCTCCACCGCAGCAGGCTCAGGCCATGGCTTAGCCTACACAGTTGTATGCGGGGAAAATTTCCACAATTGTGGCACTGCCTCCCACTCAGATCTACGATGCACCACCAGTGCAATCATTTCAAGCCCCCGCGCCTGCTCCACCCACTCCTTTGGGACAAGTGTTCGCACAACAAAACCATCCCAACCATCCTATCCCCAACAATCAATAAGGGCAAGCTAGAAATAACTGGCCTCACAACCAAGGAAATAACCAACCGCAAGGAGGTGTCCAACAACTGAACCTTCCCAACAATGTTGCAACAAACCATCCAGTCCAAAACCACCCATGACCAAATGCACCAAGACGTAATGCCCCATTGCGCACAAACCAACCACACTCCATGGGGTCATCATTCCGTTTTTTTAGGTATTTCTTATTTTTGGGGTAGAGGGGTCCATCAAAAGTATGCTGAGTGGGTACTCGTTGGATGTGGAATTTAATTCCGCATCCAACGAGCTCTCCCGATCAAAATTTGAGTAAAAACACGGGGAGATATGTCAAAAATACAAACAAAAAAAGTAGTTTTTTTATGATACCTATCCCCAAATTTATATTAAATTTTTTTTTAAGACCTATACAGTATTTCAAATTTAAATAAATTTCATTGGCTAACACATCATGACATGGAATTTGAATAAAAGTTAAAAGGCCCATTTTGAGTTGAAATTTCCTCTAATGACACATCAACGGCCTCTACATCCAAGTCGGTCAATGCACCTCTTCAGTTACCCCCTTTTCCCCACCCCCGCCTGCATACCCCGAGTGGACAATAACGCCATAGCTAGAGTTGTGGTCAACTATAGCATTGTGGATGATTTGGCCCAAACACCAATGGCCATGTCCGCTATGGAGGTACTCAAAACGTGCCCAATGCAGCGGAAAGCATTACTAGCCGCCCTTAGGGCTGTAGACCCCTCCAACTCCAATTTGATCACATTCGACATAGAGAACAGAGAACCATGCATGCCATCCACCATTTCCTTCCAAATCCCGGTGTCCATTCGAAATCTGGTTGTGCACCGATGCATAGTGGATGAGGGGGCATCCACGTGCGTTATGTCCACCCTGGTTTGGCAGAAACTTGGATCACCAATTCTGTAACCATCCTACACAACTCTATGGGATTATGATGGACATCCCACTAAAGCCCAAGAAATCCTCCCCCATGTCCCCATCACATTAGCTGGGAAGACAGTTCTAATTGACATAGAAGTTGTCAACGCTCAACTAGACTATAACCTTCTCCTCGAAAGAAGTTATATGTATGCCATGAGAGCAGTCACATTGACTGTCTTTCATCTCATGATGTTCCCCCGTGAAGGGAAGATTGTGATGGTTGATCAACTCACTTATCATGATCCGCAAGGGTTAACGACACCAGCCAATGTTATCCCTACCATCACCACCATTGAGCCACAAGGGACAACTATACATGCCAATGTCATCCCTGCAATCAACACCATGGTTGAAAACACACCAGCCTCCCCATTGTTGAATGAGGGCCCTGGGTTGTTTGTCTATCCCACCATGATGGCTCCTTTCCCCTTAGTGTCACCACCACCAACACATAATGAGACTTGTGCATGGTCTCATCCAGCACCGCTGCACCCAAACAACAACCGCAGCCGTATCCCTGTTGATGTATTTGTAACTTCGAAATTTATTCATCTATGTATCTTATGTATTGTAACTCGATGTTTATTCCAGGATGTATCTATAATGTAATTGAGTCATGTTGTCATGCCCCGATGTTCCAATTGGGAGAATCAATAATGTAAACAAGTCATGTCAAGTCATAATGAGTAACCCTCCGATTGTCTAAGGGTTAAAGTCCTCGCAGTTCTGGGGCACTAGGGTTATTAGAATCTCCTAGTACAGGTCATCCCTAGTAGGGTTTTAGTCATGTCGAGATTAGTATAAATAGATAACTGGAGTCTCTATTTATCACACAACTCATACACACTCAAGTGTATCACATAGTTGAGGAAGGAGAAGACACTGGGGCTAGATAAGAAGAAGGTTACTGCTGGCGGGAGATCACTTACTGTTTTGGGGATTTCTATTTTGGTGCTAATTCTATCTCTGAGGAAGTTGCGGGGTTTTCACCATTTATGGTTTCCCCGAGGATAAACAATGTGTTCATTGTCTCTTGTGTTTGATTGTTGTGCTTGTTATTCTCTCAGTAAAGATCCTAATATAATGCTAGCTTAATGATGAAATGCTAACATGGAATCAGAGCTAACTTGAGAACAAGACACTGTGCAATTGTAGGAACTAGGGCTTCCTAGTTTGTAGATCTTCCTCCACATATTTTCAGCAAAATTAAGGTCGAATAACTCTCCTCCTTAGGGCGCATATTTCTGTCGAAGCAGAATCCAATTCTAAGGTTTTTCAGTTTTGGACCCAACACTACTGCCGAAAATTAGGGCTTTTCATAGAAGAGGTATTTTTTAGTGAGCCCAGGCATGGATTGATCTCCTCCCCAAAATCGAAGTTAGGGATAAATTTAAAAGCATTTGGGTGGACAAATCTCTGGAAAAGCAAAACTCTGATTTGTTACTAAACTAGCATTGCAGGACTTCAGCTCAAGTTTCAGATCCGACATCTTGAACCTGGTAAGATCTAAATATTTTGTATTTCCATTTGAGGTTCTCAGTTTAAGATGTCTCATCATACCAAGCTTGATGAAAAGCTTGAGGGAGCTGATAACTTTCGAGCTTGGAATTATAGGATCTCCCTGGTCCTGGAAGAGAATGAGCTGGACTCCTATATCAATGAGGAGGTTCCAGTTCTAGAGGGAGATGAGGCTAAGGCCTTGCATAAGAAGAAGTTGGTTATGGCAAAGAGAATTATTGCTGATTCTATCAAGGATCATCTCATACCACATGTGTCCTCCCTCAAGACACCTAAAGCTATGTTTGACGCCCTAACCAAATTGTTTGAAGGGAAGAACATAAATAGGAAGATGAATTTGAGAAATCAATTGAAGAATGTGAAGATCCAAAATGTTGAGACTATTCAGTCTTACTTTACAAGGGTTTCTCAGATCAAGGAGCAGCCAGAAGCAATAGATGAAGAAGTGGAAAATGCAGAGATTGTGATGACCACCTTTAATGGTCTCCCTAGATCATGGGACTCTTTCATTCAAGGAATCTGTTCCAAAAAGAAGTTATTCAAGTTCAGCAGGCTATGGGAAGAATGCTCTCAAGAAGAAGCTAGGATAGCAGCTCGAGAAGAGAAAATGGGTAGTGAAGATCAAGCTCTCAGAGTTCACTCCAAGAAAAACAAGAGCACCAATTATCACTCCAAAGGTAAGACCTCACACTCTAGAAAGGATCTAAATACTATTAGATGTTACACATGTGATGAGAAAGGTCACATATCCAAATTCTTCCCTAACAAAAGAGATCTAAGGAAGAAGAACAAGAGAAGACATCATGCCCATGCTGCAGAGGATGATGATCCTCCCACAAAGAGAATTAGACAAGAGAGTGATGACTCTTCAAGTGAGGATGAATATGTACTGATCTCCGCTCTCATGGGAACTGTTTCACATGGAATCAATGATTGGCATATAGACAATGGTGTTTCCAAGCACATGACAGGATTCAAAGAATCATTTCTAAAGCTATCTGAACATGAGTCAC
The DNA here is from genome assembly GCA_001517045.1 of Pseudotsuga menziesii. Taxonomy (NCBI): domain Eukaryota; kingdom Viridiplantae; phylum Streptophyta; class Pinopsida; order Pinales; family Pinaceae; genus Pseudotsuga; species Pseudotsuga menziesii. Next base: position 466,954 of record LPNX011139903.1, read on the forward strand.
CTCACAAGGTGAAACTTGGGGATGACTACAAGTATCCAATAAAAGGTAGTGGTGAATCCTTCTATAAGCTAGAATCTGGAAAGTATTTGAAGATGAAGAATGTATTATTTGTTCTAGGACTAAAGAAGAACCTCCTCTCGATATCTGCATTGGATGCAAAAGGAATGAGGGTTGCTTTTGTACATGGACAAGTTCTTATGTGGCCAAAAGGAAATACTTTTGATGATGCAATTGTGATCAGAGAACAAGAAGGAGGTCTATACAAGTTGAAGGGCCAACCAGATCAAGCTTTGGTTCATGACATAGTAGAACCAAATGAACTTTGGCATAGAAGTCTTGCACATGTGCATTACAGAGCACTACCACTTGCAAGCAAAGCTGTTGAAGGTCTTCCAGAAATACAAGAAAAACATGAAGGGGTTTTTAAAGGATGTGTGAAAGGAAATAATACAAAGAAGACATTTCCAAGTAGTGAGAGCAAAGCAAAAGGAATCTTGGAAATCATCCACTCCGATGTATGCGGACCAATGTCATCAAGCTCACTAAGCGGGTATGTGTACTATGTTTCTTTTATTAATGACTTTTCTAGGAAGACATGGATTTACTTCATGAAGAATAAAGATGAAGTGTTTAGCAAGTTCAAGGAATTCAAAGCCTTGATCGAGAACCAGATTGAAAAGAAGATCAAGACTTTTTTATTAGACAATGGTGGAGAATTCACTTCAAATGAGTTCAAGGAACTATGTAAGGACTCAAGGATTAAGAGGGAGTTTTCCACTCCTTACAATCCACAACAGAATGGGATTGCAGAGAGGAAGAATAGAACCATCATGGAAGCTGCAAGAGCTATGCTTCATGATCAAGATCTTCCTATGCATCTTTGGGCAGAAGAAGCCAAAACAACAGTGTATGTATAGAACCATACTCCACACAGAGTACTCGAGAACAAGACTCATAAAGAACTCTTCTCCGGCAAGAAACCAGAAGTCAGCCATCTCAGAATATTCGGCTATCCTGTGTACATACACATTCCAAAAGAGAAGAGAACAAAATTAGATCCTTCAGGAAAGAAGGGTATATTTGTGGGATACTTTGAAAGATCGAAGGCTTACAGAATATACTTCCTAGGATTCAAAAATATTGACATTAGCAGGGATGTAACATTTGATGAAGATTCAGCCTACATCAAATCCAAAAAGAAACCTGTTGAAGAACCTGAAGAAGCAGAAGCTCCCAGAATTCATGATACAATCATGAACGAAGAAACTCAAGAAGAATATCGAGAATTTGAAGAACCACAAAGACCTGTAGATCCACCATAGGAGAATAATCCTCACAAGAGGAAACATGCTTGGGTATGAGATATTATCCAAGGTGCGGAAAGATATGGGGTTCCAAAAGAGAATATCAGAGAAAGAAAGAGGACCAGATCATGTTCCAGTTATGTAGCTTTACTATGTGACTTTACTGATAAAGAACCTTTCGAGTATGAAGAAGCGGTGTAACGAAAAGAATGGAAGGATGCATTGATCGAAGAGTATCAATCGATCATGAAGAATGATGTTTGGGATGTTGTCCCAAGACTAAAAGGGAAGTCACTAGTAACTTCCAAATGGATAGACAAGATTAAGCATGCTACAGACGGTAGCATTGAAAAGTATAAGGCAAGATTTGTGGCTCAGGATTTCTCTCAGAAAGAAGGAATAGACTATGAAGAAACCTTTGCACCTGTAGCTAGATACACTTCCATGATATTGGTACTTGATCTGGCTGCAGTGATGAAATGGAAGATACACCAAATGGATGTCAAGACTGCTTTCTTGAATGGTGTAGTAGAAGAGGAATTGTATGTGGAGCAGCCACTCGGTTTTGAGACACATGACAGGGAGTGTCATGTGTGTAGACTGAAGAAATCCCTGTACGGTTTGAGACAGGCACCCAAGACATGGTACGGCAGAATTGACAGCTTTCTATCTAGTTTGGGCTTTACCAAGAGTAAATAAAATTCCAACCTTTACTACAAGGTGGAAGGTGGAAACCCGGTGATACTTCTACTATATGTAGATGATCTGTTTGTGACAGGTATGGATGGGTTGACTACTGATACAAATATAAATCTTGCTACTGAGTTTGAGATGAAGGACTTGGGAATGATGCATTATTTCGTAGGTATGGAGGTGTGGTAGACTACAGATGGAATCTTTCTTGGACAAGGAAAGTATGTAGTAGATATCCTGAAGATATTTGGGATGATGGACTGCAAGGCATTAACCACACCTATTGCATCAAACCTAAAGCTATTGAGTGATGCTTCATCAGAGACAGTTGATGTCACAATGTATAATCAGATGATTGGGTCCTTAATGTACCTGACAAACACGAGACTAGATTTTTGCTTTGCTGTGAACACCTTGAGCCAATACTTGACAGATCCAAGACATGTTCACTTGACTACTGCAAAGCATATTCTAAGGTACCTGAAGGGTACGGTTGATTATGGGCTCAAGTATAAGGTTGATCAAAGGATTAGCCTGGAGGGTTATGTTGATTCAGATTGGGCAGGAAGTGCCATCGATAGGAAGAGCACTTCATGGTGTTGCTTCAGTATGGGATCAGGTGTGATCTCATGGTTTAGTAGGAAGAAATCCTGCGTGGCACTGAGTACAGCTGAACCAGAGTATGTTGTAGCCTGTTCAGCTAGTTGTGAGGCAGTATGACTAAGGAAACTACTGTCTAATTTGTTTGATCTCCAGTTAGATGCTACTTGTATATACTGTGACAACCAGAGATGTGTAAAGCTATCAGTGAATCCAGTATTCCATGACAAGTCGAAGCATATTGAGATCAAGTATCACTATATTAGGGATATGGTGCAGAGAGGAGCAGTGAAGCTCCAGTATGTTGCGACGGACGAATAGATAGCTGATGTGTTGACTAATCCATTGGCTAGGGTGAAGTTTGAGTACTTCAGGGAGAAGCTTGGTGTTCTCCATATCGAGGTTCCTCCCAAGAGGAAGTGATGTGTCCATGCTGTACCATTCTAACATGGTGATAGGATTGGTTCCTTCCATGATCAGATGTAAGTGCTATGCCATTCCGGTAGGGTGAGAGGATTGGTTCCTTCCATGGTCGGATGTAAGAGCTGTGACATGGCGAGAGGATTGGTTCCTTCCATTTTCAGGTATATGTGGCTGCCACATCTGGTATGAAAAAGGATGAGCTCTGTGATGCGTCATCTAGTATGAAAAAGGACCAGCTCTGTGATGCCTCATCTAGTATGAAAAAGGACCAGCTTTGTGATGCCTTACCTAGTATGAAAAAGGACTAGATCTGAGAAGGATCATCTAGTATGAAAAAGGACTAGCTCTGAGTAGCTGCCACATCTGGTATGAAAAAGGACAAGCTCTGTTATGCCTCATCTGGTATGAAAAAGGACCAGCTCTATGATGCCTTACCTAGTATGAAAAAGGACTAGCTCTGAGAAGGCTCATCTAGTATGAAAAGGACTAGCTCTGAGTAGGTGCCACATTTGGTATGAAAAGGGACCAGCTCTATGATGCATTATCTAGTATGAAAAAGGACCAGATATATGATGCATCATCTAGTATGAAAAAGGACCAGATCTGAGATGATACATCTAGTATGAAAAAGACTTGGCTCTGTAGAGGTTCCTATGATGAGAAGAATCAAGAGATAGCACCTGTGATGATGCCCAATCATGATCTAGATCGAGTAATGATGATCCAGATCCAGTGATGATTATCCAACAGTGATAATCTAGATCGAGTGCTGATCTAGATCCAGTGATGATAGCCAGTGATGATCCAGATCCAGTGATGATACCTCATGATGATCCGGATCGAGTGATGATCTACATCTAGTGATGATGTCCCATGATGATCTAGATTGAGAGATGATCTAGATCCGATGACTTGAAGATGAAGATAACTTGAATACTCAGACGACCTAAGATGCAGATGACGAGATGATCTAGTTGATACAGAGAATAAGACCAGTGTTGAAAATTGTGTCAAAAGAATACCTTCCTAGTTAAGAGGGAGTGTTGATGTATTTGTAACTTCAGAATGTATTCATCTATGTATCTTATGTATTGTAACCCAATTTTTATTCTGGGATGTATCTATAATGTAATTGAGTCATGTTGTCATGCCCTGATGTTACAATCAGGAGAATCAATAATGTAAACAAGTCATGTCAAGTCATAGTGAGTAACCCTCCGATTGTCTAAGGGTTAAAGTCCCCATAGTTTTGGGGCACTAGGGTTATTAGACTCTCCTAGAAGAGGTCGACCCTAGTAGGGTTTCAGTCATGTTGGGATTAGTATAAATAGAGAACTGGAGTCTCTATTTATCACACAACTCATACACACTCAAGTGTAGTGCATAGTTGAAGAAGGAGAAGAAATTGGGGCTAGATAAGAAGAAGGTTACTGTTGTCGGGAGATCACTTACTGTTTTGGGGATTTTCTATTTTGGTGCTGATTCTATCTCTAAGGAATTTGCGGGGTTTTCACCATTCATGGTTTCCCCAATGATAAACATTATGTTCATTGTCTCTTGTGTTTGATTGATGTGCTTTTTATTCTCTCAGTAAAGATCCTAATATAATGCTAGCTTAATGATGAAATTATAACAAGTCCCAACCACAACCACAACATCATTCGCAGCCGCAACACCAACACCAATCGCAACATCACCCACAGCAGCAGCATTACACACAGTCGTAACCACAACCACATCCCCACATGAAGCCAGCAAGGAGTTATCTAGGCTCATATCCATTCCATACGATTCCCTTCCTCTTTCCCCCACCTGGTGTCATGAGCAAGCCAATAATGGCCACCTTAAGCCTACCCAACCTTACATTGGGAATTCTGGTGTGGTATCTTTATCCACCAACTCAACCACCAATGCCCTAGGTGGTATTAACCCTAGTGCAACCCATTATGGTTGAATCCCAACCCCCACCCAGTCCGCAAAAACCAACCACCGCACCCACAACTGCATCGCCCCACCCAAAAAGGGCTAGGGGAAAGAATGCTAAAGCCACCGTAGAACCTCAGCAGATCCCGCCTTGTGCCATGTGCAAACAACAGGGCCACCCAACTCAGAATTGCCCTAAAATTCCAGTGATCCATGCACATTTGGGTGCCATGGATACAACTGAAAACCTCCCCATGGTTGAACTTCCAACTATGACAATAGTCAGAAACAAGTCACTGAGAACAAACCATGCTTATGCCCTCTACGTTTTGTATGGAAATTACTCTCACCATTGCCAAGACTTGCCTAAATTTTGAATGGCTTTGGCTAACCTTCGACAACATTCCCTTGAATCTGAGATCACCCTGATCGAAGAAGTTCACCCGCCAACTCCTTCTTTAGACACCATGTCCATCTACATGATGTCTAGTTCTGCAGACCCCCTTGTCTCCACCACCACCAATGGTGCATCAGACCTGTTTCTTTCATTTTTTCTGCAACCGCAGCTCCATCCGCAGCTGCAACCTCATTCGCAACCTCAACCTCAGTTACCAGGGAAACATTGGGGTTCATTCCTGATCAACACAATCCTTTTCCTTTTACTTTTCCTTTTCCATTTCCTTTTCCTACTATTCGGGATCATGAGTAACTCTATCATGGAAACCCGTAATATACAAGATTTCAAAATGTGATTTCCTACATGGCACCTTGAACCACCTACCCTACCTCTGAGGCCCCAAGATGTGTTAACTCCTGTCTAGCCAATTGAGATGATATTGCACCTACCTCCGGGTCCATCAAAGACTCCTCTCGTCTCCAGGCCTGCCCCTCTTCCTCCAACAAAGACTGGGGGAAAGGCCACAAAAACCACAGCCAATACCATTTACATGATCTTTAGAACCAGTTGCCCTTCCTCTCGTCAGCTATGGAAGATCCACCTGATCTATCCCAACACCACTTATGCGATGACGGAGACATATGTAAATCTGCCTTTGGTTTCACCCCATTCCCTTTAAACCATAGTGTGGAATCAGTTCTTCCCAGAAAGAATAGATTCCGTCATCCCACCTTGCCAGTGACATTTTTCTCGACAAGGGGGCATACCTCTTCACTGAATTAGATGGTTGACACTTGAAGAAGCTGCGCAACGGGATCCACCTCAAGAGAGCCTATGCCTAATACCACCACTATGAGTCCCTTATAGCATAGTTTTCTCCCTTTTTGTTTTGCAACGTTTTTACCACAAATCAAAGACCCCCATTCAGGGGAAACACCAGTAGCTGCTAATCTAAAATCACCTGGAAACCTATTCGAGACACCTCTCACACCTTTGGGCCCAAATTTCTATCTCCTTATGAGACCACCATCTCATATTTAATAAATCAATTTTGGGACCGTTTCCCACAAGTCACCTTGATTTACGAGCCATGACATGATGATGCAAGTGTCTGCGGACCTATACTTGTATCACACTTCCCAACCACTAATCATGTGGGTTTTCGGGCCACCTCCCGTTAAGGAATGTTATTTTTGTTTTTATTTTGTATTTTAACACATAGTCGCACCTTACGGGGATCTCTGGACCATTGTCCACAAAACGATTTATTTTTATTGCATGTATTTGGCATATAAGTGCCCTCGGGATTGCACTCACATCACATGTAGTCAATTCCATTCACCGTAAAACACACACATGCTCTCCTGACCTTTGTCCGAGAGCCACCTCGGTTTGCATGCCTCTTCTGCATTGACTCGCGAGCCTCTGCCATGATCTATCCCGCACATGTATTGGTATGTTTGAGAGCCTTCTGCTTCATCCATAATGTGCAGATGACCTTTGGACCACTATCCACCATCCTGACATGGGGCACCACCTGTGCTACCACAATCGGTTGACCACACTAGAGTTTCATTTAAGCTCTTTTCTGACTCCTTAAAACAATGAAAAGATAGCCGAGTGCCGTTGCTTCCTTTCTTTCTCGCTAAAGTATAGGAAATGGAGTCTACATCATATCGTTTACCTCCTTTTGTATACCATGTAAACCATAAATTGAAAAGGACCTCCTTGGCACATGCAAGCCAAGACCGTTCCCCTTTGCATACTTTTATGCTTTCTCGGGCAGAGGGGCCACACTTCATGAAAAATCTCACCACGGGTTGTTGTTAAGCTCTTTTCTTTCCTTCTCATCAAGAAAATATTGCCAAGAAAAATTGGTTTCATTCATGCTCGTAAAAGTATCTGAATGACCATCTAGTCAATATAGGTTGAACCTTTTTTGGCCTGATTGGAATACCAATGGTAAAGAAGTCTCTCATCCCCTACAGGGTGGGCGAGCTCTCCTATGTATAATTTTATCCTTTTTCGGGAACAGAAGACTACCAACAAAAAAGAACCCCCACTGGAGTCTTCTTCGTGCTTTCAGACTCTCTAAAATTGAAAGCACCATCGAGCATTTACCTTCTCAGGCTCGCCAAAAATCCACAAGATCGTACCACAACAGTGTCCCTAGACACCACCCCACAGAAAATAGCTTGGTAGCATTCCCACATTGGGTCACATTTGTTTAGAGTACTCTGCAATGTGTCTTCCTTGGATCCCATCAGTATCAAAAGTGTCTGCCTCCTCCAAGTATTTCCCATCTGCAGTGACATTCCCGGTATTACAGCTATGATCCCATTTTGATGAGTCAAGTTTCATTTGCTGCCTAGTCTGCCCTACTGTCATACTCTGAACAAATGAATTTTGAATATACCACACTCCCTTTGACCCTGTTCAATTCTTTCCCTCCCCCTCCCCCCCCCATTCATTGGGTTAGTCCGCATATTGTCTCACACCTTTCGGTTATCTCCCTCATGCCTTCGGTCAAGGAAACATCATTGCCTTGACTAGGGGCAGGTCTCCCTCTATCAATGACAACACACATATTCCAGAGGATAGACCCAGAGGTCCCTATATCTTGGTTTCATTAACCTCATTGATGAGTTCCTTCGACCACTTGAGAGGATTCCTTAGTGCCTCTCAAGATGGTTGTTTCTCACGTGCTCGACTCCAACTACATCATCGCACCATTGAGATTTGTACAGGGTTTAGTCCATGCAGTACTTGGTTGAAGATGTCGGATGTCACCTGACTCTAGCACATTTGTAACACCCTGATTTTGACCCCATTTGCGTTAAATATACATGATACATATGTTGTAAATACTCATGGTGAGGAGCTAAGGGCAAAGGCCCCACCATCCATTTAGATATGTTATGTTTCGGATTGGAATGGTCACCAATGGTATATCGGGACATACGACATATATTAAATTGTTGCATCATGTAAATGTGCATTTTAATTAAATAAACCCAACCAGCTATGTTCACTATAGCCAAATTGAGAAGGGGCATGAATTCCTAACGATAAGGAGGGGGAATCCTGAACATTGAGTCATGGGGGAAGAGCCATGTGTCACCACTCACTTTTTCTCACCTTCCCTTGTCTCATCGAACCACCACCTTAGTTTTTTGTTTTTAGTTGGGGCAGCTATTGGTTGGTAAGAAAACCACTACTATGCCCATGCCTACTCTCTCTCTCTCCATGATGTGCCTTTTGCGTGCGGATGGTCTATCCACTATGGGGATCGAGAGTCTATTTAGTTTCCTCACATGGGCTAAGATAAAAGGACCCACGGTCTATTGTCTGGGGGTTCATTGGTTCTCCCTTTTCACTGGGATTGCTAGTCCATGAGTTTTTCTTCCCCGTTCATGCAGAAAGATTGATCCCTTTTTCCTATTTTGCGCTCCTTATCAGATGAGGTAATGTCTTAGGTGTCCATTGCCAAATTGTGACTATAGGCTACGTCTTTTCCCTCACATATAGAGTGGGAGTCTATCCCTTCCCCATTTTTCTGCCTGTGCAAGTTCTCCAGTGATTGCATTGAGGATCAGGTGCTATGGGTTCATGATTGTTTGTGGGATGCTATTTGCCCATGATTGCTTGGCTGTGTTTTCCCTTTTTATGGTGGTATCGGTTGAATATTGCTGTGAGTACCTACATTCTGGTCGACTGTGTTTTTCCCTTGTAAAAGATTGAATAGATGTTTGGCTACTTGCATGCAGTGGAGTGGTGAATGAGGGCCTAAGGTGCTTGATAAGCTTGATGGGTTGAGAACTATAAAGATAGAGCTACTGAGTTAGCTTTCTTCTCCACAACCCTTGAATTGAACTGGAAGGGATATTAGGGTATGAGGGACTACGTTGCAGAGAAGGGACTGATTTCCTTGTGTTGGGTGTGTGTGTGGGTGTTCTAGAATCCAGGGTGGCTCTGGTGTTGGTGTCTGTAGCTCTTCAATGAGCTCACCAGCTTAGCATTTAGCCTTTCCCAGCTCTTGGATGGCCTGATAAACCCAACTTGGTTGGCTTGGATGATCTACTGTTCGCCTAATAAACCCAACTATGTTGGCTTGGCTGAATTGTGTACCCTTGTGGTATTGATATCCTTGGCTATGTGTAAGCCTGTTAGTTCCTTATTCCTTGGGGAATCATGCCCGCCTCGGGGGTGGCAGCGTTGCTGAGAGATTAAATAGCACACGAGCCTATGGTTGGGTGGAACGTTGCAGCGACGTAGCTGGTTGCGGAACAAGTTCGTTATAAGATAAGTATTATTGTCTAACGCGTGTCTGCAATCATAATTACCATTGATGAATGATGATATACATGTTAAATTCCAATTTGTATATGCATGAATGTTGATTGATCTGTTTTGCTTCCGTTGTGTATATGAATTATTATGCTTCGTAATATGTTTTATCTTCAAGGGGGATTGGATACCTGTGTAGAGTTTTGAGAACTAAAACTCTACACAGGTATCCAATCCCCCTTGAAGATAACTGCAACCTGTGAAAGCCTTAATGAAAATATGTTTTATGTTTTTAAGTATCATGCTTCAGCATTATATGTATATGTATATGTATATGTATATGTATATGTATATGTATATGTATGTATGTATGTATGTATGTTCACATTCGTGGGGCTAGATGCCCAGATGAATTGTTGTATCGTAGCATCCTCTTCACTGGTCGGAGGGTCGGGGACATTACAGTGTGGTATCAGAGCTATGTTGCAGCATTTGGGCCTTAGAGGGCCATGAGAAATAGTTAACAAAGGCAGGTTTCCTACTGCCTAGAAGAAACTAGGAGAAATGGGTGAAGGCAAGAAAATTCACAAAATTTTCTAAGTGCCAGAATGTTGGCTCATCAGAGAACTTAGTGAGAAGTTCTTTCGATGCAGCGGGAAAGCTAGTCTAAAGGTCACCCGATAAGGGACAAACAACCTTGGGTTCAGAAAATTTTCTAACTGTTTGGCCATCGACACATCAGAAAACTTAGACAAATGGATCTCCGATGCAGACCCGAGCGGCGAAATTAGTTGGATGAATTGGCGACAATTAGTTGATTGTGCCGCTGATGCTTATCTGATTGAGCACCGTCATTGCAGATGGCTAGATGACTATCCTTCCGATGGATAGAGCCTCCGATCGCCGATGTCATGGAGGAAAGATGTTCCAAAAGTCGACACAGCAGAAAATTTTTGAAAATTTCTCTAAGTAACGAAATCATCGGCCATCGGAAGACATTAGTGGTTCGTGCGCCCGTCGTTGCAGAAGCCTAGAGCACTAGTCTTCCGATGAGGAAATGTTTCAACTGCCGATGCTGATGTGCTTCAGCTCGCCGATCAGAAAAGAACAGTTGATTTAATCGACATTGGATAAGAGATGGTTGAGCTGATGATGTGGTAGAAAAGAAGACTAACAAGACAAATTTTCAAAAAATTTGTCTAAGTCATAAAATCGTCGGGGATCGGCAATGATTAGTTGATCGCATTGCCGATGCCTAGAGGATCAAGTTGCTTACGTGGAAAAAAGTATGGGGACTACATTGAAAGAAGTTAGATGATCTTGCACCACCGTTGTGGATGGCTAGACAACTATGCTTCCAATGGGTAGAGCCTCCGACCGTCGATGGCGTAGAATTTCTGAAAGTTTTCTAAGGAACAGGATCATCGGTAATCGAAGGAGAATAGTCATTGACATCGCTGATGAATAGAAGATGCAAGAGCCGATGTAGCGGAAGACAAGGCAAGAAGAAAATTCAAAATTTTCTCTAAGGCACGAGATCATCGACCATCGGAAAATGTTAGTGGATCGGATTGCCGATCGGAAAAGATTCAGTGAAGGTGAACTGTAGTTGCGGCTGCCTAGTGAACTATCGATTTGATGCCGTAATGAATAACTGCTCCTATTGCCGATGACTACCCCGTAGATACCATAGTGACTCTGCTGCCCACTGTTGCGGCCACATAAAGAACTGATCACCCAATGTTCAAGTGTATCTGAGCACCAATGCCGCAAAAGACTAGTCTCTCTGACCGCTGACAAATTCGTGAGCTATGGAAGACATAGGAATATTGTGGGCTTCCATTGCGAAAGACAAAGAGACTAACCGTCTGATGCGTAGGGAACCCGGCCGCCAATGCATCAGTTATTCTATGCTATCACTGATGAAGTTCGGAACGAAAGATGATTAAGGACCCGATATGGTGGACGAAATTAGAACAACAAATCGCCGATAAAACTTGGAATAGTAGACGACTACAGGCCGATACAGCTGAAGGGAATAGACAAGTGACCCATCGATACAGCGAATAAAATTAGAGGTTTCACCGCCGAAACACCGGAATATTAGTAAGGAAAAGACCCGATGAGCAGTAGTTGACATCGCCAATGGAGATCAGAAGCTTAGTCAATTTTCCCACGGAAACCGCACTAAGATTACTTTCTGCCATTGCGGCTACTCAAGGGAATGTGCACTTGATGAACAATCAATTTTCTCGCTGATGCAGATCGGAAGTTTAGTTGGTTTGCCGCCGAAATGCTGGAAATAAATAAGCAAACAGACTGTCGATGAACTAGGTATTTTGACCACCGAAGCATCGGAAAGATAGCTGGGAAGAGGTCTGATTGGGCCTAAGGAGATTTGGGTTTTTTCGAAGGAACTTCAGATTAATTTTTCAAGCAAATTTCAAACTGTCTTTCAGTAGTTTTTCAGCATATTTCAACAGATTATCAGGGGTAACAGAGATGAAAAGAAAGAGATAAAAATTCTGTGTTTTAAGCAAAATTGTGTTTTATGAATTTCCAAAAGAGTAAGGTAAGTAGTTTTGATTTATATTAATGATATGCATCTAATAGTTTGCTACTAACACATTGCAGAATTATAGACAACTTCCAAGAGAAGTACTCTAGAAAGAACAGTGTGGTAAAGCAAGAGGTGGTTCAGTCATGAGAACCCATGATGGGTATGATGCTCTGGATTCTTACGAGCATGCAGGAGATGCCATGGGAGAAAATGTCCATAATGGAAATGATGACATAGATTCTGATGGAAGGAGATTCTAGGAGACGCCGTTCAAGTTTGCAGCCACCATGAGAAGCTTGATTAAATCCTAGGAAGAGAAGCACCAGTTGAATGCTTCCATGTTGCAGAGTTTGTCAGAATTGCAGAAAAATATAGATTATGGACGAGGTAAATCAAGGCTAGAAGGCAGTAAGTGCAGCACTAGGAGAAGGAGAAGGACTTCTAGTGGATCAACTGATTCTGAAGAATCCAGCAGTGATACAAGTTCATCTTCTCATAAAATGAAAAGAAGAAGGCACCATAGGGATCACTCTCGAGATGAATTTAGGAAAGATAAACCTTCTACATTTGATGGTGAGATAAAGATGGGACAAGAAGCTGAAGCTTGGCTTATTAGGACAAAGAAGTACTTTCAAGTGCAGGATTATTCAGGAAACATGAAGGCAAGAGTTTCCATATTCAATCTGAATGGACGAGCATCCATTCAGTGGGAACACTTCAAGTAAGTAAAGAGGATCAGTGAAAGGAAACTAAAGTGGAAACAGTTCGAGAAGTATTTTAGGTAGAAATACCTCTCTGACAAGCATTATGATGACAAGATCAAGGAGTTCCATAAGGTGATATTGGGACAACAGACCATGGATGAATATGCAAATAATTTATTGGAATTATTGAGGTATGTCTAGTACATCAGAGATGAAAAAGTGAAGATCCAGCAGTTTCTAAGTGGATTTCCTCAAGCCTACAAAGATAGAATTGAGTTTTATGAACCAAGAACTCTTGAAGAAGCCATAAGGAAGGCTAAGTATTTCTATGATCAAAGAAAAGGTAAACCTGATTACCATAAGGCATGGAAGGACAAGAAGAATGAGAATTTTGAACAAAGGAGGAAAGGTTTCAAACCTTCTAGGTTTAGGAATCAGTAGAAGCATCCATCCCAAGATGCGAGTAATCTAGTTGGAATGACAGGTGGAAAGCCTAAAGAACCACAACAGAATAAAGGTCCACTCAAATGTTGGAAATGTGAAGGACCCCACTTGCACAGATATTGTCCACTTGAGAATGAAAGTGCAAGGCCCTCTTATAACATTAAGACAACAGAAACAGTGGATCAAGTAGCAAGGGCAGTCCCTAGAATTTATGCAGCACTGGAGGACTGCCAGGAAGATCACTAGTCAATTGTGGTTGAAGTTGAAGGTAAGATTATTGAACAATATATTTCTATTTTGATTGACCATAGTTCTACTCACAGTTATATCACTACTAGGGTAGTGGATATTTGTGCTTTTAAGAAGGTAAAGCATGGAAAATCTTGGTTAGTTTAGCTAGCCACTGGGACTAAGAGAAAGGTCAGTGAAGTGGTATAGAAATGTCCATTGGTCATGAATGGATTGAACACTTGTGTAGATATGAATGTTCTACCACTTGTTTCCTATGATGTTCTCATTGGAATGGATTGGTTAGAAGCTCACCGAGTGAAGCTTGATTGTTATAACAAGACTCTTCAATGCACGGATGAAGAAGGAAACCCAATAGTGGTGAAAGGTATTCAAAAGGTAATTTCAGTAAGACAAGTTTCAGCAATGTAGCTGAAGAAGTTCTGTAGGAAGGGTTGGTAGTTGCATGTAGCTCATATTCTAGAACCAACAGGATATGAAGCTCCGAGGTTGGAGGATTATCAGGTGTTACAGGAAATCAAGGATGTGTTTCCTGATGAGATTCCAGGGCTTCCTCCAAAGAGGGACATTGATTTCACAATTGAACTTGTGCCAGGAGCAGCACTAGTGTCCAAGACACCCTATAGGATGAGTACACTTGAGATGCTAGAGTTGAAGATGCAACTACAAGATTTGTTGGAAAAGAAGTATATCCGACTGAGTGTGTCTCCTTGGGGAGCACTAGTTCTGTTTGTGAAGAAGAAAGATGGTACACTCAAGTTATGTATTGATTACAAACAGTTGAACAAAGTTACTGTGAAGAATAAATATAATTTTTCCAGGATTGATGACCTCTTTGATCAAATGAGAGGAGCAAAGGTATTTTCCAAGATTGACTTGAGGTCTTGTTACCATCAGGTGAGAGTCAAGGATGAATAAATTCATAAGACAGCCTTCATGACAAGGTATGGAGATTATGAGTTTGTAGTGGTACCATTTGGTCTCACAAATGCACCAGCTACATTTATGTGCCTTATGAACAGTGTCTCCAGCAAGTATTTAGACAAGTTTGTTCTTGTTTTCCTTGATGGCATGCTTGTTTATTCTAAGAATGAGGAAGAACATGAAGAACATTTGAGATTGACATTGCAATAGGGAACATCAGTTGTATGCAAAACTGAGCAAGTGTGACTTCTATAGAGACAGAATTCAGTATTTGGGTGACATTATCTCAGAAGAAGGTATATCAGTAGACCCTGAGAAGATTGAAGCCATTATGAATTGGCCTACTCCAAGAAATGTGATGGATGTAAGATCTTTTATGGGACTTGTAGGATACTATAGGATATTCATTGAGGGATTTTCCAAGGTTTCACATGCCATCAATTCTTTGCAAAAGAAGGGGGTGCAGTTCAAATGGACTTCGAAGTGTGAAGAAAGCTTCCAGCGGTTGAAGAATATTCTTACCAGTGCACCAGTGTTGAAGGTTGCAGACCTAGAGAAAGATTTTGTGGTATGTACCGATGCGTGCGGACAAGGTCTTGGAGGAGTCTTTATGGAGGAAAACCATGTGATATGTTATGATTCAAGAAAGTTGAAGGAGCATGAGAAGAACTATGCCACTCATGATCTAGAGCTTGCATCCATAGTACACGCTCTCAATATGTGGGGACATTACTTGATGGGTAGAATATTTGAGCTCAGAATAGACCATTGTGGTCTGAAGTACCTATTTGATCAGCCTACTCTGAATGCTAGGCACGTGAGATGGCTGGATTTTTTATGTGAGTTTGATTTTGAAATCAGGCACATAAAAGGAAAGGAGAATAAGGTGGCTGATGCACTCAGTAGGAAGGTACAGGAAATGCATGTGGCATCTCTCAGTATTTTCCAATCAGATTTGAGGCAGTAGATTGTTAATCATGTTGCCGGAGATGAATTGTATGAGCAGGTAAAAGACAAATTGCAACAACAAATTCTTGAGAAGAGGTATGAAGGATATAAATTGGAAGAAGGTGGAATTCTTACTTATAAAGGAATAATTTATATTCCGGATGTAGCAGATTTGAAAAGAGTTGTTATGGATGAAATCCATCAAGCTCCGTACTCTGGTCACCTAGGATACCAGAAGACAATTGCTACAGCTAGAAAGTAGTACTTTTGTCCAGGAATGAAAAAGAATATCGCTGAATACATTTCAAGGTGCATGAAATGTCAACAAGTAAAGGTTGGGCATCAACATCCAGCAGGTTTGTTGCAGCCTTTGCCAGTTTCGGAATGGAAATGGGAAGTTATTTCCATGGATTTTATCACAGTATTGCCGATGACTTAGAGACAGCATGATTCCATGATGGTTGTGGTAGACAAGTTGACAAAAACAACACGTTTTATACCAGTGAAGTCTACGCATAAGACTGATGACAATGCAAATATTTTCATGAAGGAGATTTTCAAATTGCATGGATTGCCGAAGGTAATAGTTTCTAACAGAGATGTCAAGTTCACTTCCAATTTCTGAAAGGGGTTGTTTGCGGATTTGGGTACAAATCTAAACTTCAGCACTGCATACCATCCTTAGACAGATGGGAAGACATAGAGAGTTAATCAGGTTCTTGAAGATATGCTTCGCATGTATGTGATGGACAAACCAACCAAGTGGGAATATTAATTACACTTGGTAGATTTTTCTTATAACAATGGACAGCAAGCATCCTTGGGGATGGGTCCATATGAATCTTTGTATGGAAGAAGGTGTAGGACACCAATGACTTGGGATAACCCATTGAACAGAGTTGTTCTTGGACTAGAATTGCTTAAGGAAATGGAGCAAGAGGTTGTAAAGATTAGGTAGAATCTGAAAGAAACACATGAAAGACATAAAAGCTATGCAGATAAGCAGATGATGAACATAGAGTTCATTGTTGGGGATCATGTTTATCTCAGAGTGAAAGCAAAGAAAGGTTCCTTGAAGATTGGAAGTTGGGCCAAGCTGTCACCTAGATATTGTGGGTCATTTGAAGTGCTTGAAAGAATAGGGCCTATTGCATATAGACTTGCATTGCCTGCTAGTACTAGAGCTCATAATGTTTTTCATGTTTCTTTGCTTAATAAATATGTACATGATCCTAACCATGTGATAAATTGGGATGTGATTCAGGTGGAACTCGAGGGAGAGTTCCAAATCAAGCCAATGCGCCTCCTCGACAAAAAGGTCACAATGCTCCGAAACCGAGCCAGAGGGAAGGTAAAGGTGCAAAGGGAGCACTACGGACCTGAAGAGGCTACATGGGAGCTGGAGGATTCCATGCGATTGGCACATCCATTTTTGTTCAATCTTGTAGAAAACTGAGGTAGTACAAGTGTAGCATTTTGTTCAAATTTTGTAAACTTACTGAGGACAGTGATATTGGAGGGGGAGGGGAATGTAACACCCAGGTTTTGACCCCGTTTGCATTAAATATACATGATACATATGTTGTAAATAATCATGGTGAGGAGCTAAGGGAAAAGGCCCCACCATCGATTTATTTATGTTATTTTTCGGATTGGAATGGTCACTGATGGTATATCGGGACATACGACATATATTAAATTGTGGAATTATGTAAATGTGCATTTTAATTAAATAAACCCAACTAGCTATCTTCACTGCAACCAAATTAAGAAGGGGCATGAATTCCTAAGGATAAGGAGGGCGAATGCTGAACATTGAGTCATGGGGGAAGAGCCATGTGTCACCACTCTCATTTTCTCACCTTCCCTTATCTCATCGAACCACCACCTTAGTTTTCTATTGTTAGTTGGGGCAGCTGTTGGCTGGCAAGAAAACCACTACTATGCCCACGCTTACTCTCTCTCTCTCCATGATGTGGATTTTGCGTGCGGATGGTCTGTCCACTATGGGGATCGAGAGTCTATTCAGTTTCCTCACACGGGCTGAGATAAAAGGACCCACGATCCGTTGTCTGGGGGTTCGTTGGTTCTCCCTTTTCACTAGGATTGCTAGTCTGTGAGTTTTTCTTCCCCGTTCACGTAGAGAGATTGATCCCTTTTTCCTGTTTTGCGCTCCTGATCGGATGGGGTAATGTCTTGGGTGTCCATGGACAAACTATGACTATTGGCTGCATCTTTTCCCTCACATACAGAGTGGGAGTCTATCCCTTCCCCATTTTTCTTCCGGTGTGAGTTCTCCAGCAATTACATTGAGGATCAGGTGCTTTGGGTTCATGATTGTTTGTGGGATGCTATTTTCCCATGATTGCTTGGCTGTTTTTTCCCTTTTTATGATGGTATCGGTTGAATATTGCTGTGAGTACCTACATTCTGGTCGACTGTGTTTTTCCCCTATAAAAACTTGAATAGTTGTTTGGCTGCTTGCATGCAATGGTTTTGTCCTCGGACTGCATTGGAGTGGTGAATGAGGGCTTGAGGTGCTTGATAAACCTGGTGGGTTGAGAACTACACAGACACAACTACTGAGTTGTCTTTCTTCTCCACAACCAATGAATAGCATTGGAAGGGATATTAGGGTCTAAGGGATTGCGTTGCAAATAAGGGACTAATTTCCTTGTGTTGGGTGTGTGTATGGGTGTTCTAGAAGCCAAGATGGCTCTAGTGTTGGTGTTTGTAGCTCTTAAATGAGCTTACCAGCTTAGCATTTATCCTTTCCCAGCTCCTAGATGGCCTAATAAACCCGACTTGGTTGGCTTGGATGATCTGTTGTTCACTTGATAAACCCAACTGTGTTGGCTTGGTTGAATTATGTACCCTTGTGGTGTTGTTATCCTTGGCTATGTGTAAGCCTGTTAGTTCCTTATTCCTTGGAGAATCATGCCCGGATTGGGGGTGGTAGTGTTGCTAAGATATTAAAGAGCACATGAGCCTATGGTTGGGTGGAACATTGCAGCGACGTAGCTGGTTGCGGAACAAGTTCGTTATAAGATAAGTATTCTTTCCTAACTCATGTCTACAATCATAATTACCATTGATGAATGATGATATACATGTTAAATTCCGATCTGTATATGCATGAATGCTGGTTTATATGTTTTTCTTCCATTGTGTACATGAATGATTATGCTTCGTAATATGTTTTATGTTTTTAAGTATCATGCTTCAACATTATATATATCTATGTTCACGTTCATGGGGCTAGATGCTCGTATGAATTGTTGTATAGTAGCCTCCTCTTCGTCGGTCAGAGGGTTGGGGACATTACAACATTGATGAGTCTACTCAAGGGACATAAACAGGTTCATGTACCTTGTGATTTCTTGGTTGTGTTGGAGACAACGATCAAAATCCCCAGCAACACTTCTATATAGATTCACGATGGATGCAGCATACTTGTACCACAGAGACTCCAACTCTCCATCAGTGAGTCCATATAGCTATGTATCATTCCAGATCCAGAAGCCTATCAGCCATGAAGAATAGAATTACATGAGAATTCCATGGGTCCAATGTACCAGTTCTTCAGAACAACATTGTATTTAGCCTCACATTGAGGCAACCGTTATTGTGTCATCAGTTGTATATGATCGGATCTTGTATTATAGAGCATAGATAAAATTATTCTTTCGACATTTTTTACGAGCATGGGGATTCCCGCCTCATCCATATACATGTCACACATTATTTGTATCTCACCCATTGATGGGAACCATATTAATACAAAAACCAAAAGCCACCATGCCCCAGCCCCGAAAGCACCACCTATCTGCAACAAATCCTATGATGTCCATCAGCCATATGTTTATCTCTTACCCTCACACATCAGGGGGCAATCTGTTAACCCCAAAAATCCCTCACTCGGCTCTCCCTAGCCTACACCACCCAAGGACACCATCTCACGACCCTCATATCACTCCATTAGACCCCCACACCCCCAAAATGGCTTAGGAATGAAGAAAAGGGCTTAAAAACCCCAAAAAGGAGCCTAAAATACTCTCCTAGGAGCTAAGTCCCCCAAAAAGGGGCTAAAACCCTATAAGGAACTAAAGTTAGGGAGAAAGGGGCTAAAGCCCAGACAAAGGGCTTAAAACCCTAAAACCCCAAGAAAAATCTATAAAAGGAGGGTGGGGGGTGACTGTAGAACACACTCCTCTCTTGCATACTGTTATGCTGCCCGTGGATGTTTTGAGACCTCTTTGCCTCTCAAGCCACCCACATCCCCCTCTCTTCCACTCACATTCCCCATTGAGCCATAGCTCCTCCTCCATTGCTAAGTGAGATAGAGAGGTTCCTCCTTCTAGCCAGGGCATGGTGGCTCATTTCACCAAAGGAGAGGTATAATCTTATTTTCTTTATGCATTTTTATTTGATAGCTTAGTTGTTTTCTGACCATTATTTGTTTGCATGTTTGATCTTTAATAGGTTTTGCATGTTTATTTTTGCTTAATAGTTGTTTGAAAGTAGCCAAGGAGAAGCCCTAACCTTGTTTGCAAAGGGGCTCATGGCCATTGTCTTTCTGTCATTTGCTTTCCTTTCTGTTCAGTTTCTTTTCTGCATTTTCCACATGCAAGAACCTACCCTTCCATCCTATAGATGGAAGGGAGCCATTCTTGCCCCTGTAGCAAGGAGAAATCCCTACTACAAGGCCTTCCATATCAGACAATACCAAGTATTGGCAGGTTTTTGAATATGATATGCAAATCAAAATATTTCTAGAACTGTCGACTGAATTTGTAAATACCCAAATAGAAAATGAAAGTGTTGATTCTAAAAATTTTCAAGATATTGATGAAGATGAAGAAGGAGTTGCTGAAACAGAGAAGTTGAATGGATCACTAGGATTAAAAGATATAGTCCAATTGAAGAGTAATCATATTCCCAGAGGTTTAATACCCTTAGAAAATATTTTTGACCAAAATTATGTTGTCAGAGATCCTAAAGTCAAACCTGCTGAAAATATTGGTACCTAAGAGAATCCCAGAATTATAAAGTTGTCCAAGAAATTGCCTTCTAAAGAAAAAGATGAGTATGTGAACCTAATAAAAAAATACACCGATGTATTTGCATGGAGTTACGATGAACTAAAATAGTATGACACCTCCATTATACATCATACTATTCCAGTTAATCCTAGAGAAAAACCATTTAGGGAGAAACTCAGAAGGATTAATCCAATGCTATTGTATATCATTGAAAAGGAGATCAAAAAAATTTTTGATGCAAAAATAATTGTAACCCTGATATTCTCAAAATGGGTTGCTAATTTGGTGCCTGTTAGAAAGAAGAATGGTGAAATAAGACTGTGTGTTGACTTCATAAATTTAAATAAAGTCTCTTTGAAGGACAATTACCCTTTACCAAAGATGGACCAGATTTTGTAGAAAGTGGTAGGTTCAGAGAGAATTTCTACAATGGATGGGTTTTCAAGTTATAATCAAATAAAGGTGCTTCCTTAAGATCAGGAGAAAAATTCTTTCACTACACCATGGGGTACATTCATGTATGGAAAGATTCCTTTTGGATTAATGAATGCAGGAGCCACTTTCCAGCATGCTATGGACATTGCTTTTGCAGATGAAAGAGATAGGTTTGTGGTAATTTACATGGATGATATTAATATATATTCTAGGTTTGACAGGGAACATACCAAACATTTGGAAAAGGTTTTCCTTAAATGTAGAAAATATGGTATTTCATTAAATCCAAGGAAATCAAAATTTTCTCTAGAAGAAGGAAAATTTTGGGCCATATTATTTCCAATAAAGGTATAAGGATTGATTCAGACAGGGTGAGTGCAATTTTAAAGGTGGAGGAACCAATAAGTAAGAAAGAAGTACAGTCTTTCATTGGGTAGGTAAATTTCTTGAGGATATTCATTCCTAGCTTTGCTGAAATATTGATGAATATTACTAATATGCTAAAAAAGGATCATGAAATAAAATGGACAGTGGAGGCTAAGAAATATTTCAAGAATATAAAGCAAACTATTTCAGAAGCTCATGTGCTGGAAAGTCCATATTTTGATAAATATTTTTTAGTATTCTCATATGCTTCAGAGCATACTATTGCAGCTAGTTACAAAAGAATGATCAAGGTGAAGAACAACCTATAGCATTTTTTAGTAAAATGTTAAGAGATGGAGAGTTAAAATATGATATCATGGAAAAACAAGCATATGCTTTGATTAAGGCCCTAAAGTGTTTCATAATTTAAATTCTCCATTCACATGTAGTCGCATATGTTCCCAACAGTGTGGTAAAAAGCATACTTACACAGCCATATCCAGAGGGGAGAAGAGAGAAATGGATTGCTGTGCTTTTGGAATATGACATTGAAATTAAGCCCACAAAGTTGATTAAGGGACACAGTTTGGCTAAAATGATGACAGACTCCAATTGTGATTCTCCGTAGCTAAATTTTTCATCAGATCAATTAAATAAGTTGGACACAGAAGCGCAGGTGATGCCTGATTTTTCTAATTGTCCATGGTATGATGATATTGTTTATGTGTTGCAAAATTTACAACCTCCTGCAGGGTTAAGTAATACTAGAGCAAGGTCTATGAAGATGAAGGCTACAAAATTCAGTGTCTCTTAAATCAATATCTTTATTGGAAGGATCATGGTGGAGTGTTATTGAATTGTCTTCTGGAGAATGAAGCTCGGCAAATAACAAAATATTTCCATGAAGGAGATTGTGGGAGACATCATTTGTGGAAGGTAACTGCAAATATAATTTTGAGAGCAGGATTCTATTGGCCTTCATTATTTTCAGATGTGTATAAAGAAACCACCAAATGTAATCAGTGCCATATTTTTTATGGAAAGAGGAAAGTGGTTCCACTCCCTCTTAATCCCATATCAATAGAAGCACATTTTCAACAATGAGGGTTGGATTTCATTGGGGAAATAAATCCAAACTCCTCAGGATAGCATAGGTGGATCTTAAGAGAAACTGATTATTTTACAAAGTGGATTGAAGAAATACCTATTAGAAAATCTACAGATGCAATGATAATAGATTTTCTCGAGAATAATATTTTGGAAATATTTAGCTATCCTAAGAGGACTGTAACAAATAATGCAGTTGCTTTTAAGTCTAGGAAGATGATAATTTTTTTTCGTAAGTATCATATAATTTTGAATCATTCTACTGCATATTATCCATAGGGTAATGGACTAGAAGAATCCTGTAACAAAATCTTGGTGAGGATAATTAAGAAGTTGTTGGAAGATAATAAAATAGCATGGCATACAAAGCTGAAATATGCTTTGTGGCCTAACAGAATCAGCACAAAGAGGGCCATTGGAATGTCACCATTCCAATTGGTGTATCGAGCTAAAGTGATTTTTCTAGCATCTCTAGGAGTACCCGTTATGAAATTATTGCAGGAGCAGCAGGATGAACCTAATCATATGCAAAGGAGGATAAACCAAATTATTGAGCTAAGTAAATTGAGAGATTTAACATATGATAAGGTACAAATACATCAAGAGAAAATGAAGAATACCTTTGACAGAAAGGTAAAATAGGACACTTTCCAGATTGATGATTTGGTGTTAAAATGGGATGCTCCACATGAAGACAAAGGAAAGCATGGTAAATTTGATCATTTGTGGGTAGGTCCATACATTATTGTAGCACACAGGGGTAATAATTCTTTTATTCTACAGTATCACGATGGGTCTCAGTATGAAGGAGGTCCATTTAATGGGATATTTCTAAAGCATTATTTGAATGAAGGGGGAAGGAAATTTCTTGTATTATAGTGTAAATACTTATTTACTTTTGATCAGTACAGATGGTGAGCTAGAATATTTGAATCCCACACAGAAGGCCCTAAGATCGGAAGGGGTAGCCGTATTTTAGTTTTTTATATTTCTTTCAGAAAGACAAAATAAAAATATTTAGATTGAAAATGGATTGGGGAACTGGTCTACGGGGTTCTTTGCTACTTCTCAGGGAGGATAGCATCCCTAGTGGATCCAACTGTTAGCACTATAGTTGAAATTGTGGATAGTTTAATTGAAGGGTTTGGAAATTATCATATTTGAAAATTTTGTGGAAGCGCCTTTTAGATTAATGGGTTAGCATGACCTTTCATCATGGGTCATTGGATGAAGAAAGGGATTTGATCTACGGTAGTGGATATTTCCATTATTTGAAACATGGGGGAGAAATTGAAATGTTCTCGTCAGCAAAATGGAGGTGAAATGTGTAAAATATCAACGGCTCAAATTAAACGGGCTGTAGATCAATGGTGGAAATAATTTTTCACAGATCGGAGATGCAAGGAATAATACAAGTTTTTGGATTTTCAGAATCCATTAAAAAGGTGCAACTTTGAAGGGATGAGATTGATGTAAGGTAAGATCAACGGTGCTGGAGAATTCTGTAGATTGAACATGCTTAGACAAAAGAAGTTTTCTGATTTGTGGAATTGGTTAACTAGTGGAAAGATCAGATAGTCAAGATGTGAGTGGTGATAGATCTACAGTGGGAAACAATTCTGTACATCGAACTAGCACGGAGAAATTCAAGTTTGAAATATGCAAAAAGTGGTAGGGGCCACATTGATCAACGGTTACGATAATGGTCAGGTTTTGATCGACGGATAAGCTACATTCCATAAACGAAATTTTCTCGATTGATAAGGTTTGAAATGATTAGTGGAATGTTAAATATTTCCACAGTTGGATGGTTCTGATGAAGGAAGATTGCAGATCAATGGTTGATATTTATTCTGCCGAATCAGGTTGTGCAGGGTGATAATGTTGAGTCTCGGTATTGAGATCTTGTGCATGAACGACTTAGCTTTCAAACAAAAACAAATCTATGGTATAAACTATAGGAGACGCACAATGTTATGAAACATAAAAAATTATAAGAAGCACCTACGTGGAGTTCAAAGGTTTGTTTCTTCTGAGCATTAGAAATTGGCAATAACCCTAACTGTGTGCAAAGTGCCAACATGGACGAGTCGAAACAATGTGCTTATTAACAAGGTAGGAACCCTGAAACTTTGCAATTACTTCTAAAAATGGATGAAATATAAGTGGTAGAAGTGGAATATAGTGAAGAGTTAGGGGTTTCCTGTCAGAAGGTTGAGAAAAGCTTTGAAGACAAAAATGTTGAAGTTTCTGATACCATTTTATTGAATGAACCAATTGAGATAGCTAAAAATAAATTGAAAATTATTAAGGACCAAGATAGTGAGACCCATGGTGTTTTTAGGTCTTTCTTTTATTTTTTCTTTGTTGACTAGACCCCCAATTACCCTGAATTTGTCGAGTGGTGTCCAAATAATTATTCTACAGCTGAAGAATTTGTCATGGATAAACCTAAGTCTAGGATCATTTTCCCTATTCATGCCTCTATTATCTGCAAAACCATAATTCTCCCAGATGATTTTGTTCATTTATCCTAGGAGTATAAAGAAGAAAAAATCATACATTTATTCCAATAGTATGCAACTGAGAGTAAGGAATCCTTTTTGAAGTCATGTTCAAAGCCTAATAGTGACGTTATAATTTTATCTTACCCTATTGAACTGGTTTTGTTTAATGAAGAAAGCTAGTCATGTATAACTTTAGCCAGTCAATTTTTGGGGTTAGACACTAATGGTTATGTTACAGAGTCACAGTTGAGTTTTTTTTTATCTTAAGTACTTTCCCAATTGAGTCTAAATTTCTAGGTCACTCTTTCCAGTATTGTTGCCTTAAGTTTGATGAGTTCCTAGCTAAGAACATTCGTTCTCAGTTAGTCAACTTCCAAGATACTAGAGCTTTCAGATTCCAGTCCTTTTTGTTGAAGATGTTTTTATTACATAATGAAGATAACCTACAGTTTCCTGAGTTGGTAATCACTGATGAAATGACCCAATATTATTACAATTTCATGAATTGTTTGATGGAAGAAATATACAGGATTTTATTTTAGGAAATATTTCCCAGGGTATTGCTAGAGATGAAGGAAACATTGCAAATTTCGCGTAGTGAAAGAATAGGAGATGAGATCCTTTCAGAGTCTAAAACAATTATAAGGTTATATGGATTTGTGCGGTAGCCTTATATTCTTCCATCCTTTCTGACAACAAGAATCTTTTCTTTATAATTTTTTAGACAAAGGCTTACAGTTGAGGAAGAACACATTTTAAACTTTAAGAAGAGTCTAGATATTAAATTTCCCTGGGAGGAAGGGCCATATGTTGTCAAAAGTAGATATGCTCTACCAATAATTGGTAATATTCTCAAAAGCATGGGGTTCTCTTTTGGAGATGCTATCAACTATGATCCACGCTAGGTAATCTCTAAAACAAGATAGGAAAATGAAAATAAGCCTTCTGAAGATACTGAAATAGTTGGACTAAGAGAGGTAGATAATTGGGAATATTATCCTGACAAAACCCCAAATAATATCAGCATGGAACAAGACTCTGTCTCATCCATAACTGGAAATTATTCTTCCCCAATGGATCTTTCTAACATAGTTGCAGTTGCTGGTAATATTCCATCATTAATAAGTTTTTAGGAAATTCAAAGAAGAGAGAAAATTCAGTTTTCATGGACACTGAAGAAGTAGACACTACTACTACACCAAAGAAGCAGAAAATTGGACAAGAGGGAGAAATTCTATAGGTGAAGAAGAGCAGCGTGAAAGGTAAATAGAAGCAATAAAAATCCAAAGTAATTGGTCTGGAGCTTCAATAATATGTATTTGATGGAGTAACCCAAATTAAGTATACATCAAAAGAGGAGTGGTTGAATACGTATAGGGAAGTGGCTGATAAAACCTTTCATGTAACGAAACAATTATATGAGGAATTGAGACAATTTCCAAATCTAGATGTAACTTTAAAAACTGTAAGGGATCATGCCAAAGATACCCTAATTTTGGCCATGACTGTTGGTAATAAGGTATTAGAGGTGAATGTGAACTTAGAGAATATCCCTACCATATATATGATACACCTTCACAGAGAAACACGTGATATCATATATACAAGATTGCTTAAATCTACATTACAGGTGTCTAAACTAGAGTCCAATAAAAAGAAAGCTTAGGACCTCCTATGGAAATAAAATGTTGAGAACAAGGCCCTTCGAATCAAAATTAAAAAGTTGCAGGAGGAATTATTGAAGGCTGATGGGAAGTCAGAAAAAGGAGTAGTGACTCAAACGTTTTTTGATGAAAAAGAGAAATAATTTCAAGTGATAAAGAAGAAATTGAAAATTCCTTCCACTCAGCTTATTCAGACCTCTGAATTGATAGAGTATGAGAAGCAGAAGGAAGCATTAAGCACTGAATTGATTGATTGTAAAACTAAGCTATTAAAGCTTGAGGAAAAAGAAAAACATTGGGAAAGGGATGCTAAGCTTCTGATAGAAAATGAGAAGGACCTAAAAACTAAGCTAGAAGCAAGAGAATATGAATTACAGGAAACATGTGAAGGAGTTAAAAATTAATCTACTGTTCCTTCTATAGAAACAAATGCATCCTCTCTTTCTGAAGCAATGTCTCAGGGAAAGATAAAAGATGTAGAACTCACAGCGTTAAAGAAACAGAACAAGAATATAGAAGAGATGACATTGAAAAGAGAACAAGAGAAGAAGGAAGTATAGGAATAATTCCAAGAACTAATAAATCAGAATACCAAGTTAGCAAAGTAGGTGGTTGGCCAAATGGCCTTGCGAGGAGCCAGACAGATGATTTGGGATAATATTATTATAAAAGATAATATGTTTAGACCATATTTAGATTATGTTGCAGATTAGGAGAGTTATTTGAAAGCAGCCAGACATAATATTTTGACAGTAAAACAAGCATTGAATAAGAATCCAATGGAATTAGCTCAGAATGCTATCAACTTTTTAAGTACCTTATTAGAAGATAAAGTTAGAAGGTTTGATATCCAAGACAAAGTTGTTGCTATCTCTTGGGAAAGAAAAGTGGTTGGAAAGTATAGAATGTTGGATAATGTACATGATAAAGTTGATATTATAAGTCATAAATTCAAATAAGTGACTAAGTTATTTACTCCATTGGTAAGTAAGAGAATTCCTTTCTTCCGGGAGGAAATGGTACCATTATTGTCTCAAAAAGAATATCTGGATAAATTGGTCAATTGTAGGTCAGATCACAGTAAGTTTGAAGATATGCAGCAAGCTATGTCTGGAAGAGTCGTGTTCGATAAATTGGCTGGAGAGTTCGAGTTATTATTTGATTTTAAAGTCACGTGTGCCAAGGTGCCTAATTTTTCATATGCAGACAACATGGATCTCAAAGTTCTAGCACATGAAATGGTTGTTGTAGATTTTCCTAAGCTGGAACATTAGAGAGTAGTTCAACAATATGGATCAACTAAATATAAGTTACAACAATGAATACATCAAGGAAGATAGCGCAAAAGAAGTTTCGATGAAGGATATATTTTATGATAAAATGTTATTTTTAAATTCATTAGTTAAGATTTTTTTTTAATCTCAGAACTATTTTGTAACAGACAAGTTCTTTGACACATGTAATAAATGGTTGAAACTGTTCGACAATTAGGTTTATTTTTCATCTCAAGGAGCAATTGTATAAGTATTCATACATTTAATGAAGCGAGGGTTGGAACCCATGAGATTTTGGATATTTGTGTATTCAAGTCTTTCTCTAATTACAGAGCTAAAAGTTTGTGTCTTTCAGATATTCATGTATTATTTCATGTTGCATTATGTACTTTCTGTTCTTATGTGAATGTTTTTTCCAATTTCATCTTTCCATTATGTTTTCCTTCATGTCTGAAATGAGAGTATAACAGTTTGGAATTCATATTTATTATACTCTAGCTGTTGTTTTCAAATGCCCACCAAAATTTTCTTCTAAAGTTGATACAGAATTAATTTTTACAATGCTCTGTGTTAATGGTTTGTTCATGTTCTTCCTTTTTCACCAGACAATCAAATTTTGACTGTGACTCATGAGTACCTACCTTTCCTCTATTTAAAACTTCCATGCAAAATATCTGTTTATCTATATTCATATCTTGACTCCATAGCCCAATGGGCATGTGTTCAGTTTCAACCAATATTACCAATTACAAACAGTCTTGCTTATACATATCTTGCCTTGTTAATATTTTGTGAGAGATCCCTCTCGGAAGAGAAAGAAGCTAGTTTTCTCTTTAAAAGTGGTTTTTGTTGTTAACTGGGAATATCCTTCACAACCTTGGGTAATTTTCCAGTGATAACAGGGGATATTTTCCAGTGGATTCTCCTTTTCAAGAATTTGACTTTGAACTCATTGTTAAATTGGGTTGATGAATTCAGGACCATGCCATCTCTTGAGGATAAAAAGTGGTTACGAACCAGGTAACCTCAACAATTGTCTCCTTGATGCGCAACTATTTACAAAAAAAAAATTGATGGTCATTATAGAGACAACATACCATTATTGAGTACGAGCTATGCACCAGCTGGGTTTACTACTGGAAAGAAGAAATAGTTAGTTGTGTGAGCTGAATAATTCCAGTTGATTGTTGGACAATTATATAAAATGGGCCATGTTGTTGGCACAACATATCCCATTTTAATAGGTAAAATAGGAACCCCATTTACTCATCATTAAGGTAATCTCTAAGTTTATTATCTTTTTTATGGGTATCATTAATTGTGGTATTCATTCCTCTATATTTTCATGTTTTGGTTTGAATAGAATTTGCTTCAAAACCTTGTTTTTTGTTTCTTTGTGAATTACAGAAAATATACTCTTTATTCTTTTAAATATGTTGTTTCCACAATCCACATTTTGTAATCTGCAATGCAGATAGCAGAAGTCCTTTTTTTGGAGGTTTTGAATTTTGCTTTCCCACAATACGCAATGCACAAATGCAGATTGCAGATGTTGGAATATTTTTGTTTTTATTTTCATATTTCTACAACCCACAACCCACAATTAAGATTGCGGATGTTAGAAAGTATTTCACAATAAAAAATCAATTTATTGGTCCCAGATTTCCACAACCCATAATGTGGATTGCGGAAATCGGAAACCATGAAATATAATAAAATCAGAATTCACACTTTTGTGATTTTGCAACCCGTAATGCGAATTACAGATTGCAGAAGCAATAAATAATTTTTGGTAGAAAATTTCATCCCGCAGTTCTGCAACATGCAATGCAGATTGCAGATTGCAGAAATAAAAAAATAAGTTAGACAAAAATTGCCTCTGCAATTTCCTTTCCCGATTTCTCGCTTTAATGTTAACCGTTGATATTTTAAAATCAACGATCTAAGTTCATTTTTCCATTGAATCTGGTTTTTAAAATTTTTCGAATTGTAACTATTATTTTACCATTTCCAATTTGCCAATTTTACCTATGGCGGAAGATGTTTACTACAAATTCTTACCAGGTCAATGAATTTACCTCTCCCAAGAAGATTATTGGTAAGTTCTCCAAATCATTTACCCTCCATTTGTCCAATTTCAGAAGTTTAATTTGGGTTAAATTAATTCATTTTCTTCATTTTTAATAGAATTTTCCTTGTTTTCTATCAATCATGTCAAGAAATACCAGGTCCAAAACCACCCTTAACAAGCACAAAAGCAAAGACCCAAACACTAGTATTTTCTCTTATACAAGTGGAAGAGTGTTTGAAACCTATGACCTCAACTGGTCGAGAATATATTCTATTTTTTATAATGATGAGTTCTCAGAAATTCACATGACCATCCTTTTGGGGTTTGCATGGTCCATTGCAGCCAAGCCCTCTTTAATGCCTTATAATGATGATGTGACATGGATAATTAACCATGCAAAACTTGAATACTGCTCATTCAACAACCAGGATCAGACCCAATTTTCCTCTTTTCTCCTTGAATTTTTTGCTAGATATTATGCGCTCAAGTAACTCAAACAGTTGCTCAATAAGCAATTTCTCGAGTCATCTGTGAGCCTGTACAACTTTAAGGAAATGCTCAAGTCCTCGATGGACAACCCTGCTAACTTTTTACCTAAACCCAATAAGATATACCCTATTTCTTGGTTTAGGGAACCTTTCTCTCTCCTAACATCTAAGTTATGCAGGTTATATGGAATGCCCAGTTGTATTTAAAGCAGAATGGGTGCACATTGCGCATCACATTGTTACTGTACTGGAATCATTTAATTGGGACCAGATATTGTCAGTCGTATTTAAGGAACCTATTGAACAATATCAAAAGACTCCATCATCAAGGAAACCTACATTCTATCTTTATGCCTATGTGATGGATGTTTTATGTGCATTGTTTCCTTTCTTGACTATGAAATGGAATTGGACGAGGGTTAGACCTCCTGTACACATTTATTGCTCAGCATTATGGGAGTATAATTTCATTCCTCTTATATATGATATTTTTTATCATTCATGGGTTCCATCTATCAAAATATATTCAAGGAAGATGCTCTCTTATTTTATTCCAGAGCCAAAGCTTTGATTTCCACCATGGGAGATTGGTTTGTTGGTGAGTATTTTGCATATACAATAATGTGGGGTAGCAACATTGTTCACATGTTACCTAGAATTGGGCTTGACTAAATGGTGATGGAAGACATATATTTCTAGATAGTCATTAATGGAGTGTTTCCAAAGATCACTGGAGCCAAAAGGAAAGGGTGGCCCAAATTTACCCTTAGCCTTGTACCTGTAATAATTTAGAACTCCACTCATGTAGGTATATTTGGAAATCCCCTAAAAGGATGCATGATCCAAATTCATTCTTAGCAAATCACTTTACTGGAGAACACATGAAAAATGCCTATGCTCATCAAGTGGATCCTGATGATTCTATTTACTAACAATCCAATGGTTTATCTAAAGTTGTGAGCAAAATATATTCTCCTGATGAAAATAATATTATTTTATCAGTACCAACAGGAGCTTAAAATTAAAGTGATTCATTATAGAAAACTTGAACTACCATTAGAGGAAAATACACAAAAGCAGTTGGTTGAAAAGGAAGCAAAAAAGTCACAATCCATCACTTCTTCTATGATGACTAGTCAAACATATGACCATGGGAAAGCTATAATTGAATATCCTCCACAACCTGAACCTTCATCCAGTCTCCATGATCTTATGAGGTCAGCATATATTAAGAGAACTCTATAGTTGATGAGATGAGTGGTTGAGGCACAAGCATGAGCTTCTACACCTCAAGAAAAGAAGCAAAGGATTGAAGAACTGACACCACAGGTAGAGATTCTTTAGATCAAATATAGTGATATTGAAGAAGAATCACTCCCCATTAGTTTCTCATGCCTGATCACTATCCCTGTCACCTTACCTGCAATTATCTCAGTGACTCAAGCATCTGTGGATCCACTTGAAGGTCTAGTGGATGATGATTCATTCCCAGGTCTCCATTTCCAACAAGTCATCACCCCTACCACTTAGGAATATGATATGCCTTTGTCCATTCCAACCAATTTTCCTACTCTCACAGTTACATTTCAATAACAATTGAAGAACCTGTGTCTCCCATTCAAGTTACATCTTTACAGACATCCTAAGCACAAGTTTCCTTAGTACCTTTACTCACTGTTGACACTACTACTCCTACCAGCTCTACATAAATTATTACTCATATCAATGTTTTCATCCCTCCACGCTCATCCTATCATGCTCATATGTTATACATTTAAATTCAGCAAGTGAATATGCCCATTCCGAACCCTGCTACTTCCCAACTTGTTCTCTAGTCATAGTTTATGAAGCGTCCACTGCCATAGTTGAAGAAATAGTATATTTTGGTGAAGAGGAAGTGGTGTCATTGGGAGAGTAGTTTTGGAGCAGAACAAATAAGGTTTTGGTGAAGAAAGGTTCCAAGAAATCCAGTGCAGGAACACTCATGCAGGGTACCATCCCAAACCAAATCATATCGAAGATATCATCAATATATGTCAAGAAAGAATATTTGGAGAAATAAACTGCTATGGGAGCGTTTGCAGGGGTAAATTATGACTCAATTACCTCACTCAACAAGGAAATTGATTTAAAAGAACAAGAACTGCAAAGGCTCAAGCAGGAGCAATATCAGGCCAATGAGCACCATCGATCTGAGTTGCATAATTTAAAAATCAATTATGAGAACAAGTTCAGGAACTTGCAAGAAAAAAATGATATTCTCAAATAACAACTTGAAGAAGAAAAAGGGATTAATATTATCCATACACAAAATATCACAACTCTAAAACAATAGTTGGATGATTTCCAGTTCATATATGTTGCTTCCTTGTTTTCTAAATTTACAGAGGAAGAATTCAAAGAGTTGGCTTCCAAGATTCAAGATTATCTTAAGAAGTTGATTTTTGGTTTGTTTAAAGGGTTAAATGAAATCCATGAGACATTCAACTCTTTTAAACATCATTCTTATGTACTATTTGATCATAATCCAAGAAGGAAGGATGCCACCAATTATTTTGATAATGTCGTAGATTGGAAGAGGTACATTAAGTATAAACCTGAAGATGTGCCAATATTAAACAAGATCAAGATAAGAAGAGTCAAAATCTCCTTAGAATCATGGGAGAATTTTTTTAAGTCAATTGAATCAACCATTCATGATAGACAGAGGGACTACAAGAAAAGATGGTTTGCATCAAAGAACCTGTTAAGTTTTCTAGACTTACCCATCATGGATTCGATTGAAGATTCTCTTCCACCCAAAATATTGATAGAGCGAGTTGAAGGGGAGGTCTCGAAATCCAAGGAGAAAATTGAGCAACTCAATCATGTTCACATAGCAAAAATCAAGGAATTGATCGAGTCACCCGTAACTTCGCAAATGAGGATCAATCTATTTCTATGTGAATGGGAGAAAGTAAAGAAGAGGGAGATTGAGTCACTTATCTGCAAAGCTTGGTTACAACTAGAATATGCTCGATATAAGGACATAACAGATTTACTAGATGTATTTCCCAAGTGGGAATATTCCCTTGGAAAATCTTGAAATGATATTTTATGATCCCTATTTCTATGGGGTATTTATTTCTTTGTAATATTTGTAATTGTTATTTAAAGAGGCTGATATCTCAAAGACAGGGGATGGGTGAATGATAGTATAGGAAAACCACAAGGTAAGGAATAAATACACTCTGCATTTTACATTATTGTAATTTTTTGCATTCTGAATAAAATCTAGTTAGTTTCTTTCTATCATCTCTTGGTTTATTTAACAAATTTATTTGATGAATCTTGGTTTCTCTGTTATCTTTCAGACAACTTTATAATATGTTGCATCATCATTGAACACATTAACTTCTATTTTTATTTTTGATTACTCAGTTATTGTGTTAAATATGTCTTAAATGAATTTGTTTATTTAACTCATATGCTTGCTATTGCAACCACCAAATACTTATTCATATTAAATTTAATTTTTCAATTAGCATTTTTCTGATAGAACAATCATATGTTAAACTCTTTGGATGAAATGACTCAATTGTAATTGTTTTATTTTATTTAAAGTCGATAAGGTGAAATCTGATTTATATGCTTATAGATCGGAATACATTTTTCAAATATTGTTAATCTGATTTTTCTATCTCATGCTATCATCTTTCATAGTTTTTGTTTAAACACATAGATTAGTTGACTCTGTTATTGCACATCTTTCATATCTTCCACACAAGTAGAGGAGATCCATTTGGATCTGTTTACACAGTTCTAGCGAAGTCCTAATATCTATAGGGGCTAGCTATACCAAACAATTTGGGGATAGGATCGTCCTTACGTAGGATTATTTGACTCCTTTCAGGTTGGGATTTCTCCTCCTGTTGACTACCTTATAATTCTTCCAGCAATCACCTACCAGGAATCAAAAAATGGTGCTATAGGCAGGGAAATAATCATTCATTCCTAAAAAAAGCACTATAAAACCTCCTCCTCCCATATCACTAGTTGTTACTAGAATCAAAGCTCAAGCGTCCACATCCACAGTTCAACTAGTGGAGAACCAAACCACAATCCTTACTACCCCTATCATAGAAGAAGTGAATAGAAGGCATGATATCATATTTGTGTCACCAACTAGAGGGCCTTTGACTCTCGAATAACTGAGAAAAATCACTCAGGATATCACTACTAGGGTAGAACAGAGGGATGAAATAACTTGGAATCTCATAAACGCCTTATCCCAACCTCTTTCGACTAATAAATTACCAGTTATTACCTAAAACCAAAACATATATAGATAGTAATTACTCTCTGAAATACAAACCAACCCATTATTCAAAGGGATGGATCACCTTCATGACATTCCGCATCCCAACGTAGCATCTGGTGGAACACCTCCTACACCTCTTGTGTCATCTTCATCAACAACCGAGGAATATTTAGACAGTAATACATCCTCAATCCCCTCATATTCAAAAGAAATACAAATAAAATATAAGCTAAATAGACCTTGGTTAGATGAGGATGCAGTTTTCATTCCTAGACAACAACATAAACTACCCAAAAATCCAGAGAAATGGATACCCAAATTTATCTTGATGAAAGTTATCCTGCAAAAGATCACATCAATACTTTCATGCAATCTATTAGATTGAGGAATGTGGTACATGAAGACATATTATGTATATTGTTTCCTTACTCTTTTTAATGGAAAACCTCTACCTAGTATTTTTCCTTAGAGTCTGGATCCATTAATTTCTAGGATGAATTTGAAAAGTTGTTCTTCTATAAGTTTAGAAATGATATTACTCCTGAAGATCTAGTTATGGATCTATCCTCTTTGAGGATAAAAGGAAAATAAAGGGTTAAGGACTTCAACCAGGGTCTCTCTTCTTTGAAAAATAGAATCCCTTCCAATGTCCTTCCAGTAGAAGAATTATTCGTTGCTTATTAAATCAAGGGTCTTTCTACTCCTATTTCCATGTTGGTTAAGAGAGCACAAAAGACCAACTTACATGAGGTTTTTTCTGAATCCATCCAGTTAGAGAAGGATATGTTATGTTTAAAAGATAACCCATACATTCAAAAGAGATTAACCTTCTACATCTCGCAGAAGAAAGGAAATCTTCCCTAAACCCACAACACAAAATAAAGACTCTTTTGAAATGGACAACAAGAAAAAATTGTTACAAAAAAGTTCTAATGACATGGTGGATTTAAAAAGAACCAAAACTAAAAAATAGGCCAATAAAAGAGGTTTTGTAAGGACACCTTTTAGGAGACCTTACCAACCTCCCCAAAATCAAGCTCCCCCAAATCTTGATGAAACATTAAATTTTGAATAGATTTATTTTATTTTTAAGGCCTTGACTACTGGATCTCAAACTGTTCCTGATGACACTTAGGAAAATACTAAAGAAAATATAGATTTTGAGCCACCTAGTGAAGAATAGGATCAGCATGTTAATACCATTAGATTCTTCTCCGAGTTACCTATGGCTAAAGAAGAAGAAGAGGATCTTTATGTTAGCACTATTTTTGTGCTAAATAGTTGGAGGGAGTTGGACATGTGAAAGGAGAAAGAAGGTCTATCAAATTTTTATATCATATGATCTCGGAGGATATTAATGAGTTTCTCAAGGTATCTCAATGGTTATTTCTAAGATGAGATTGAATAATAGTCGAAGAAACCCCAATTTTTCATCTTTGAGGAGGTATGAGAGTAAGTAAACATGTCCCTAGTTGTATGTTGACAGGAAATGAAAGGCTTAAGTGAACAAGTTTGATAATTTTGGCGAAATAAGGAACAATTTAGCTCACAGGTAGCACTTCTCGTTGGATGAAGAGGAGTAAAAAGATCTACGATCGTCAACAATTTCTCTGTTTAAATCTGCAGGGAGAAATAAAAAGTGTATATCAGCAAAATGGTGTAAAAAGGGTTGTATTTCAATGGTGGCGTTCAATGGTTAGAGTATATAGATGAAGTAAATATATTTTGCAAATCTGAAGTGAACGATCAAAAGGAATATTTGGATTTGTAGAATCACTTAAACACCTGCAAGTTTCAAGGGACAAGATCGAAGATGGTTTAGATCAACAATGGAAGTGAATTCCGTTGATCCAAAGTGTTCGTGGGAAAGCACACTTCAAATCTGCAGAATGGTTTAAAGAGAGGGAATGTTTCAATGGTGAATATTGTTAGAATAATCAACCCATAGTTAGCTACCTTAGACATTAATTTATCCAATTTTTGTCTTATTTTCCTAGTTTCCATATTCCACCTTATGCAAGTTGTCCTCCACACATCCAAAGTGGTCAAACTTGCTAAATTTGAGTCATAGAGCACTTGGGAAACCACTTGGAATCAAATCTAATTTATTCCTGGCCTTCCTAGCGCATGTTTGCTTTTTCTTCTTTATTGCCTGTTTTTTCTGAGTTTTAAGGCAATTGGGAAAGTTTGACTAGGTGAAGTTAACTTGTTTTTGTCCTCATCATCCTCCACTCTTTTCTCCTAATAAAAAAATGTATGAGTTTTCCTTCCATCATCTATTAGCTTGCCTAATTGATTTTTCCAATTCGTGAGCTCCTAGACAGATTTGGAAACTGCTTTATGCGCCTATGGGGGATTTGCTTAGATTTAGTAAGCCTGCTTTTGACCAAATTAGAATGGCATATTCATGCATTCAAATATCTCATGTAATTATTTATTGTGTCAGCCTATGACTTCACAGGGTTGGCTATTATACACTTATTCAATATAGATTAGTGTTCTGCTCCATATTCAGTCTCCTTTGTGTGTAATTTGCATGTGTAATTGGCAATGTTTGTGAGTGTAATTGTTCTAAAACCTGGGTTCAATTTCCACATGGTATCAGAGCCTTTGTAGATCGATTTATCTCCTTCCAATTTGTTATTGCAGGTTTGACATCATTGATTGGGAGCATTCTGTTGACTGGAGGGACAATTTTTGAGCTATGGATCAATCTTAGAAGATCATCTTGACTCCATTTAACTTCTTTGAATGGAAAGCAGAGATGGAGATACTGTTGAGAGAGAAATGCATCTACAAAGTTACTATGGAAATGTAAGTAGAGCCCAATGCAACTGTAGAGAATATTAAATGGCACAACAGGAGGGATGAGGCCTATGGTCTCACGTGTCTGAGCATATCCAGAGACCTTCTTTTCCATCTTGATGGATTAACATCACCAAATGAAGTATGGGAGAATATTGTTGATATTTTTGGTAAGACATATGAGATGAGAGGACATCAAATTGAAAATGAATTGATCGCCCTTAGTCCCAATAGCTTTGAATCCTTGCAACTCTATTTTTCCAAGTTCAAAGCCCTTGTTTTGTAGCTAAAACAATGTGGGATCGAAAAGAAGGAGAAGAAACTAGTTTTGGCCATACTCTCGAAGCTTGGCCCTGACTATTTAGTGTTTGTTTCAACCTTCCATGCCACCAAGTTGACAGCTCGAGCCTAGAAGATGCCTAAACTTGCAGAGCTCATGGAATCTCTCACAAAAGAACAAGATAAATTGGTGATGATGGGCACCATCAAACCTTCCAAATACTAAGCTCTGGTTTCTAGAGATTTTAGGGTGGATTCAAAAGGCAAGAAAAAATCTAAGAAGCCACCTGAGAAAAAGAGAGACAAGAACAAGTCTCCAGAGGAGCCCCAAGGTTCCAAGAAGAACCCCCAGAAGAAGAAGAACAAAGGAGAAATGAGCAAGTGTGCATACTACAGTAAGGGGTATCATCCTGAAAGCTCCTGCATGAAGAAGCAAATTGACATGCTGACCCAACTCCTGGAGAAAAATGGAATCTCCCTTCCTGACAGCTCAAAGAAGAGGGAAGGAGGATCGAATTCAGAAGACAAAGAGAGAGTTCATGCATTGGTTGCTGGCACAACAAGCTCACCTAGTTTTCATCATTGATTCTGGAGCTTCAAGACATATGGTTTCAACCAAGGAGACATTCACCTCACTTGACATGTCGAAAGGTCCACCAATAGTA
This sequence comes from Pseudotsuga menziesii, assembly GCA_001517045.1. NCBI lineage: Eukaryota > Viridiplantae > Streptophyta > Pinopsida > Pinales > Pinaceae > Pseudotsuga > Pseudotsuga menziesii. Next base: position 505,413 of record LPNX011139903.1, read on the forward strand.
CTAGGAGATGACTCTCTCACTGAAATTTTGGGCAAAGGGAGGATTGATCTTGACCATGGTAAGTTCAGCAATGTATTGTATGTTCCAGGTCTTGCCTCTAACCTCTTATCAGTGTATCAGATGACCCACACAGGGTCTCCAAAGAAGGTCATATTCTCCCCTGATGAAGTTGATATCACAAATATATCAAGTGGTAAAGTCATTGCAAAAGGATTTGCAAATCACACTTCGAAGGTATGCATGTTCTCACACTTCCTACCCTACTCAAACCCCTTTGCTCTTCTGATTCATGCTAATGAAGCAAGCAAGATTTGGCATGAAAGGTTTAGCCACCTCAATTACAAGTATAATTCTGATCTTAGTGAAAAATAAATGGTCATAGGGTTACCAAATATTAAGTTTTCCAAAGGATTCTGTCAAGGTTGCATCTTAGGAAAACACCCAGAGCATAAATTTGAGAAAGCTAGTAAAGAGAGAACCTCTGCACCTCTTGAGTTGATCCACAGTGATGTTGCTGGCCCATTTCCTCATATGTCAATGAGTCAGGAAAAATATGCATTGGTATTCATAGATGACTTTTCCAGGTACTACTGGGTTTACTTCCTGAAACACAAGTCTAAAGTTCTTGGCCTCTTCAAAGTCTTTAAGGCTTTGGTTGAAAACCAGTCTGGCAGGAAACTCAAGGTCCTCAGATCTGAAAATGGTGGCAAGTATGTCAAGTCTTAGTTCACTCAGTATTGTGCATATGTAGGTATTCATATGCAACATTCTATCCCTTACACACCACAGCAAAATGGTGTTGCTGAGAGGAAGAACAGATCACTGAAAGAGATGGCAACATGCATGATGGAGGCTAAGACTTTGCCACCAAAGTTTTGGGCCAAAGCTATAAACTGTGCAGCCTATATCCATAATATGGTGCCTCATAAACATCTTGATGGTATGACTCCTTTCGAATCATGGAGTGGGCACAAGCCATATGTGACCCATTTCAGGATTTTTGGCTCAAGGGCTTGGGCTAGAATTCCAACAGAAAAGAGGAAGGCTTTGCAGCCCCAAAGTCAAGATTTTCTATTTGTTGGGTACTCTAAAGATTAAAAAGGGTAAAATCTGATCAATTTGAGCACAAACAAATCCTTCATTGAAAGGAGTGTTCAATTCCAACAAGAGCCTTTAGCAGCAGTGGAAGTTGGAGAATCCTCTTCACCTCCATAACCATTGAATGTAAGTGAAGAGATAGTGAACTTGATGATTCTGATATGTATGATAATGATGATTTAATTTCATATCCTAACAGTCCTACAATACCAAAATGGGAATCAAATACCATTCATGCAGCTGGAGAACTAGATGGAAATCCTAATGATCCTAGGAGGACTAGATCTTAGTTTGAGAGTGCTATGTGCATGAAAGATCCCTTGTTTGCAGAGAAATGCTATCTGATGGTTGAATCAGACCCACAGACATATGAATATGCAGCACAAGATCCAATATGGCAAACAGCCATGAAAGAAGAGTTCATCTCACTCCAGAAGAACAACACTTAGGAGCTGGTTGATCTTCCCCCAGGGAGGAAGCTAGTTCAGTGTAAATGGGTTTACAAAACCAAATTTACTGCTGATGGTTCAAATTTTAAATATAAGGCAATATTGGTATCCAAGGGATACTCACAGGTGCATGGCATAGACTACAATGATACCTTTGCACCAGTGGAAAAGATGGACTCCATCAGGCTAGCTTTAGCCATTGCAGCTTCGAAGTAGTGGGAGGCACATCACATGGATGTGAAGTGTGCTTTCCTGAAAGGAGATATTACTTAATATATTTAGATGCATCAGCCTCAATTATTTTCTACTAATTCATCTCTTGTGTGTAGGCTAAAGAAATCATTGTATGGGCTTAAGCAGGCCCCCAGGGCTTGGTATGCCAAGATTGATAGCTTTTTGCTATCACTGAATTTTGTTCGATGCAAGTCAAATCCAAATGTATATTTGAAGCTGATTCATGGTTCATTAATGATTAGTGTCTTGTATGTTGATGACCTTCTCATTACAGGAAGCTCAAAGGATGAAATTGCCTCCTTGAAGGATGCAATGAAGCATGCATTCTCAATGACTGATTTGGGCTTATTGAGCCAATTCTTGGGGCTCGAGATTTCTCAAAACAAACATGGAATCATGGTACATCATTCCAAGTATGCCTTGTATTTTTTGAACAAATTCAACATGAAGGACTGCAAGCCCAGCAAGACTCCCTTCCTTTCAGGAGTTAAGCTTGAAGAAGCAGATTCTTCACCTATGGTAAATAATACATTGTATAGGCAATTGATTGGGTGTTTGCTGTATCTTACACATAATTGACCTGATATTTATTATGTAGTAAGTGTGGATTCAATATAAATGGATCAGCCTCATGAGATCCATTGGAGAGAAGCCAAAAGGATCCTTAACTTTGTTCAGGAAACAAGGACTCATGGGATCTTCTACAAAGCTAAATCTGATCTTGATTTGATTGGGTTTACTGACAGTGATTGGGTAGGTGACAACACAGATCAAAAGTCAACATCAGGATATGTGTTCATGCTTGCTGAAGGACCAATCAGCTGGTCAAGCAAGAAACAGAGTGCCATTGCACTCTCATCTATAGAAGCAGAGTACAGAGGAGTTGTAAATGGAGCAACTCAATGTTTATGGTTGCAGGGGTTACTTGGTGAGTGTGGCTTCAAATCAGAATACTCAAGTAATATCTATTATGATAATTAGAGTACCATTCGAATCTATAATGAGCTAGTTCAGAGACAGAGAACCAAACACATTGAGATCCATATGCACTACATCAGACAGCTTGTGCATGATGGCACCATTCACCTACTCTTATGTTCATCTTCAGAACAAGTAGCAGATATCTTCACCAAAGTTTTTTGTGAGAATACATTCAGCAATCTCAAATCATTGTTGGGGATTTTTTATCATGCTGTGAAGCATGAGTGATGACAAGATTTTCAAATTTTGTTTTACTGTCTATGTTTAAGGGAGGATTTTTCCCACTGGGTTTTTGCCTCTTTCCTTGGTTAAATGGACATGCAGTATGTAAAGGGTGACTAAGCCTTGTTGCTAGGCCCTATAATTTTCTGATATTTTACTCATAATTCATGCTTAATGGGGGGTGTTAAAATAATCAACCCATAGTTAGCTACCTTAGACATTAATTTATCCTATTTTTGTCTTATTTGCCTAGTTTCCATATTCCACCTTATGCAAGTTGTCCTCCACACATCCAAAGTGGTCAAAATTGCTAAATTTGAGTCATGGAGAACTTGGGAAACCACTTGGAATCAAATCTGCTTTATTCCTGGCCTTCCTAGCACATGTCTGCTTTTTCTGCTTTATTGCCTGCTTTTTCTGAGTTTTAAGGCAATTGGGAAAGTTTGACAAGGTGAAGTTAACTTGTTTTTTGTCCTCATCATCCTCCACTCTTTTATCCTAAGAAAAGCATTTATGAGTTGTCCTTCCATCATCTATTATATTTCCTAATTGATTTTTCCAATTCGTGAGCTCCTAGACAAATTTGGAAACTGCTTTATGCACCTATGGGGGATTTGCTTAGATTTAGTAAGCCTGATTTTGACCAAATTCGAATGGAATCTTCATGCATTAAAATCTCTCATGTAATTATTTATTTTGGCAGCCTATGACTTCATAGGGTTGGCTATTGTACACTTATTCAATACAGATTAGTGTTATGCTCCATATTCAGTCTCCTTTGTGTGTAATTTGCATGTGTAATTGGCAATTTTTGTGAGTGTAATTATTCTAACACCTGGGTTCAATTTCCATAGAGATCAAGTCAAATATATATCTATTGTAGAGAACAATTTTTTTGTTTGAACATGCATGGAGGGAATCACTTTTAAAATTTGTGGAAGTTGGTAGGTCCTTCCAGCTTGAACAGCAGAGGTGTAAGGTGGCTTTTGATCGATGGATGAGATAAAATTTTGCATATTAGAAATGAACTGAGGAATATAGCATCGAATTTAGCATAATATTAAAATGGTCCTACCTTTCGGCATCCCGGATAAGTTATGTTCCATATTAACGGTTGATAGGGATTCCGCCATTTCAAAGAGAGAGGAAGAAAGATTTTGGCGAGGGTGTGGAAGACACAAATGGATGGTTCATATTTGAGAATTTTTCCAAATAAAATGAGGATATTGAAGGGTAATATAGAAGGAATGAGATAGTATGAGCAACTGATGATCAAGATTAAAGGGCTTAGACTTAAAGGTGTCAAATCTAGTTGATAGGGGGAATAAAATAGTATTAAGGCCAACAATTGGATTCAAACCATTTGTTTTTTTTGGAGCATTGGAAAGTGAAATTCCAAACTGTGTAGAAGGCACCACCGTGGAAAAACTTCCCAACCAATCTGTCAACTGACCGGGTAGGTTCACTTCTCTGATAAACTAGTTTTTCATTGCTGAAGTGGAATATTTAGAAGCTCAAAGTCTCAAGTACCAGAATTTTGAAGAATCCCTAGAGGATAAATATTATGAAATATTCGATACTATCTTACTAAATGATAATGTACAAACCGCCAAAAACAAATTGAAAATCCTAAAAGACTAGGGAATTGAAACTCATGGACTATTTTGTTCATATTTCTTTTATTTTTCTATTGAACAAATCCCTAATTTCCCAGAGTTCATCGATTGGTGCACTAGTAACTACTCTCCTTCTGAGGGGGTAATAATGGATGCATCTAGGTCTAATATTTTTTGTCCAATAAATTCCCTTGTCATCTGAAACACTTTGCTAATACCTGTTGATTTTTCCCAAATGTCTAAAGAATACAAAGAAGAAAACCTACTCCAGTTTTTCTGAGAGTCCTTAGTCGAACAAAAAGAAGATTTCCTCAAAACTTGCTCAAAACCTGATAGTCAATTTCTAAATCACCCTTCCCATTGATTACAATGTGTTCAATGAACAAACACAGTCTCTGATAACCATGGAAAGTCATTTTTTGGGAAAGGATACGAATAATTGCATCACAAAACCCTTGTTGAGCCTAATATTCACCCTTAGCACCGTTCAAGTAGGGTTTGAGCCATTGAGTCAGTCCATGCAGTAATCATGTCTTAAATTTGGTGGGTTTTTAACTGAGAACATTTGTTCTCAGCTAATAAACTTCTAGAGGACAAGAACTTTCAGGTTTCAATCTTTTCTGATAAGGATGTTTTTAACATTCAATGAAGATAACATACAACTTCCAAAGATGGTTATAACAGAGGATATGAGTAAAGATTATTAAAAGTTTATGAATTTTCTTATGGCCCTAGTATATAATGTTTTCTTTCAAGCAAAATTACCCAGATTCCTACTAGAAATGAAAGAGTTATTACAGTTGTCACCTGAAAGAAGAGTAGGGGAATGGTTCCTTTCTGAACATAATACAGTGATTAGAGTATATGGGTTTACTCGTCAACCCTATGTACTGCCAGCATTTGTGATAGTAAGGGTGTTTGCATTAGAATTTATTAGACAAAGGCTAATATTTGAAGATGAGCATTTCCTGATCTACAAGAATCCTTCGGGAATCAAATTTCCATGGACAGTTGGTCCTCTTACCATTAAGAGTAAATAATCCCTTTCAATTATTGAAAGAATGCTCAAAGAAATGGGGTTTTTAATGAAAGTTTCAGTTAATTATGACCCTCACCATATCATCTCAGATGGAAGATAAGAAACTAAAAAAAACCTTTTGAGCATTCTGCGGTGGCAGGATTGTTTGAGGCAACAAATTGGATAGACTATCCCAAGGATAGTAATAATGGTGAGGATATGCAAGAGGAGTCACTTTCACCTACACCAAGGGTTTCTCCTTCTCAACAAGATATTTCTAGTATTGTTGTTATAGCTACTCATATCACTCCATTGGCTATTTTTTTCGAAAAGGTGAATAACACAGATTTCCCAGAATCCATGGATGTAGATGAGGATGAAATTGCTAGAACACCCAAGAAACTAAATATTGAAAATCTAGGAAAATGTGTACAGGTTGCAAAGACTAAAGGAAAAAAGAAATAGATGAAGATCAAAGGACCAACCTTTAATATCCAGGAATATACCTTTGATAAAATTCCTGAAGGAGCTACAGATAAGTACAAGTCCAAAGATGAATTGTTGGACATATATAAAGATGTGGGTGAATTTTTTTTTATGCAAAATTAAAGTTGTATGATGAAGTGAGAAAATTGTCTAGTCAAAATGTATTTTTGGTGACTGTTAGGGATCAGGATAAAGACACCTTGAACCTCGATGTGAGTTAAGAAATAAAGTGGATGAATTGAGGATGAATTTGAAGAAAAATCCTACTACTGATATGATCCATTTACACAGAGAAACATGTGACATCATTTGTACTGATTTGTTACAAGCAACATTGCAGGTGTCAAAGTTGCAATCAAGCAGGAAAAGAGTGGAGGACTTGCTCAGAAAGGAGAAGGTGGAGAATAATACCCACCAAGCATAGATAAAGAACCTTCAGGTGAATTTATTGGTGGCTGACAGTCAGGATGATAAGGGAGTTTCTACACATAAATTGTTAAAATAAAAAGAGAATGCAATTCAATTGTTAAAGAAGAAGTTGAGCATCCCATATACTAATCTCATACAAACCTCTGAGCAGACATAAATTGAAAAAGAAAAATAAGCTTTGAATACCGAACTGATTGATTACAAGGCAAGATTGCTTAAATTTGAAGAAAAGGAGAAACAGTGGGAGATAGATGAGGGACTTTGGATGAAAATAAAAAGGATTTTGAAACAAAGAAAGTAGAGTTGGAAACAGAGTTAAAGGAACTAAAGGAAAGGGATAAGGGCCATCAAGTGCAAGTTATTTCATCTTCTGTACAATCTAGTAGAGATTCCCTTTCCCAAGCTACGTCTCAAGTAAGTCTTAAAGAGTTAGTAATAACAGGCTTAAAGACCCAAAATAAAAATTTGGAATACATAGATGAAAAAAAGGGAAAAGGAAAGAAAGATATTGGAAGAGAAATGTAAAGAGTTGGTAGAAAAGAACAACAAATTGTCGAAACAAGTTTCAAAATAGTCGGCCCTACAAGGAGAAAATCATCTTATATGGGATGTATTGATAGCAGAAGGATCCAAGCTTAGACCCTATTTGGATTTTATTTTTTGGATTTTATTTTGGAAAAAGAGATTGTTACACTAGCTGCTAGACAAAATGGGAAGATGGTAAGGAAGGTCTTGAACAAAAATCCCATGGACATAGCTAATAATGAAATCAGTTTATTGAACAATTTAACAGAAGAAGAAATCAGGAACACAAATATCTGGGATATATTTGTGGTCATCACATGGGAAAGAAAAGTGGTAAATAAATATCATTATTTATAAACAGTTCAAGCAAAGATTGATGTCATGAATAATCATGTTAAATAATTCATTCAAATTTTTAATCCTTTATTCAAAAGAGGGATTCCTTTCTTTTGGGAATATAAAGGAGGAATGTTCTCTTAGAAGGAGGACAATGATAGGTTACTCAATTGCAGACAGGATCATAGACACTTTGATGATATGCAGCAACAATATTTGTTAGGAAAGACTATGACTAAAAAAATGGCTAGAGAATTTTAGATACTATTTGATTTTAAAGCTACATGTACCAAATTTATAGTTTTCTTTTATCCATAAAACATGGAGCTCAGGGCATTGGATAAGAAAATGATTAGTCTATATATTCCAACTGTTGATCAATGGAATAAATTTTAAAACTGCGGGAAAAGAAAATAGAAGTTGCGCCAATGAAGACATGTCTGAGTGTGATGAGGATCAGAAGGACGGTTGTAGGATGATTAAGCAAGCCAGAACCCTAAAGAGGCATTACTATTTTAAAGCCATCATGCGCATGATCCCCATTATTTTCTATCTTATGAAAATTGTGGCAAATGTGCCACATTAGAGTTTGTTGGGAGTTTGTTTCATAATTTTTAACTAATTTTGACCATGTTTCGAGGTTGGTCTCGGGGGTCTAAGATATTATAATTATACCATAAACAGAGGAAGAAAGGTTTGAAACTTGTGTGAATTTTTTTGTTATGTAATTTTGAGATCCGTCTTTAATAAAAGTTGCAGAGCCAAATTCTGTTCTTTGAAAGGAAAAGTTCATGTATATTTCTCAGTTACAGTCTGTGATTTCTCTTCTTTATGTGCATTTCCTTATTGTTAATATTTCTATTATGTTTCCTTTCATATATGATACAAGTGTGTGATAGTTTCATAATTCATACTTGGTTATGCTCTTCCTATCATTTGAGATATTCACAAATTATTTCTACCAAATTTAATGCAGAATCCATCCTAGTTGGTGCTCTGTGTTGATGGACTGTCATCATTTCTTCCTTATGACCAGACCAAAAACACATTGACCGTGACCAAAATATTATCTTTCTTTTGCAGACATTTCCTATGCAAAATTCTATGTGTTTCTTGATAATTGTGACTCCATAGGCGAATCTACCCTTACCATGTTTCAACCACAACAATATCTAAATTTCATTTCATGTTTGTATCTAGCATTGTTATATATATTTGAGAGATCCCTCTTTGGAAACGGAGAATCCATCTCCCTTTCAAAAAAGGTTCTATTGTTACCTCGCGGTCCACATTCCACAACCTTGGGTGCGATTCTAAGTGCTAAGAAATTGTCATTGTTGCCGAGGATGTGAAAGTGCAAACCATCCTTAGGAGAAACAAAAAATATTCTAAGAGGAAAGCATTTCTATGGGAAAACATAGACTTCTACAATTGAATAAGGTTGTATATTTTCCCTGGAGACTCCACTATGGTTCTGAGAAAATTGCAGAAGGAATCCTGGCTTCCATGTGACCACATACACGAGGTAATATTGACACTGAAATATTACAAGGTGTGGATAACCCAAATGAATTTCTTAGAAATAAAGGAAAAGACCAATTAGATATTCCTCAATTTGAAAATTCATCTACCCAGGAATTTCGTAGCATTCAAGATTCTGTGTGGGAAATTGATTTTGAAACATCACTATTAAAGTCTCAATCAAAGTATAACTTGAAGAACACGTTATTAAATCCTAGTAGGTTGGAGTCATACCTACTTGACTCTCTTTGGTAAAACCTTCAAATATCTGAGAAAACTGGTGCAAGAAACCTTGCTTTTCAAAACTTCCAGCCTTTTATCCCACCAGTTGTTAAAAACCCTCCAACCTTCCCAACACCTCCTGTAATTCCAAATCCACCTAGACCAATGGTGGCCATATTTTCCCCTTTGGAATTTCCTACTACATTACATGACTTACCTCTAAATTATTCCCAAATAATTACCTTGTACAATGGGAGGGTAATTTCTCAGTTTGACAACTTGTGGATAGGTTTGATGGCTTCATTGATCTGGAAGAAGTTGATTATGAAGATGTCAGGATGAGTCTATTTTCACAAATCCTATATGGGGAATCCAAGAAATGGTTTAGGGACTTCCCTGCTATATCTATTTGTACATTCGAGGAATTCATGGTTGCATTCTTAGAAAGGTGGGATGATAAGAGAATTCCATTACAAGTACTGTCCCAATATAATGGTCTCAAGAAAGGGAGTTTTGAATCTGTCCATGAATTTTCAAGTCGTTTCATGAGAGTATATAACTCCATCCCTACTAATATCAAACCTCTAGTAAGCGCTTCTAAACTCCATTATGACGATGCTTTTGAAAGTGATTTTTCTTTATTATTGAGAGAGAGGAAATCAACTAGCCTTCCTGACATGTTTAAAGATGAATTAGAAGTAGAAGAAAACATGATGTCTTGTGGAAATATCAAGCACAGAATATAAACTTCTAAAATAAGAATCAGGAAGGAACTTGTACCTTCTACTTCTATTGCTCCCTCTCCCAGTGATATAAAATTTGATATGATATTGAAGGAAATGGAGAAAAGGATGGATAAAATGATTGTAGATGACAAGACACTGAACAGGGAACATAATGAGCCTCAAATTAGAAATCCTAATTTCAGAATATCTAATCCTTCTCAACCCCCACAAATCATACAGAGGAATGTAAGGAATCCTAGAATTTTAGCTGACCAGAAAATACAACCATCTTTCACTGAAAACTATGTTGATGACAATGGTGAGGCTGAAACTATTGAATATCAAATCTATCATTTTGGTGAATGGGATTCTGATATATACCTCATCAAAACAGAACATAACATGTATACCTACATGCTATGGATGATGTCCAAAGAATGATTCAATTGAGGAATATAGATGTTAATGTCAATAAGGGAAGGGTCAATCCAAATAAGGCTTCTAGCAGTCAACAAAACACTAATAACAAAAAAGAAAAAGAAAAAGAACAAATTTTATATAAAGAGCCTACAAATAAAGTATAAAAGACAAAAGAAGTTAAACATCCAACACTGATAGATGTGGAAAAAATTGTGTCCACTTTCAACTTGCAAACATAGCTTTCAAAGGTAAAAATATCCATCCCTTTCAATGAGTTGCTAAGAAAAGGAGAATATAGGGATGTTGGAGGTGCTAGTCGGTGAGCCAACTAGACTATTTATCTGACTAAGTCAGAGATTAGGTCAGCCTCAAAGGTCGTGTCGGTTGACTGAACCGACAAGTAGTTATTCATAACTATTTTTTAATCATATACAATAGGCTGTTGATCCCGATAAGAATTGGGTTCAGTTTTATATATGTATGGACCCTCATGTGATTCAAGTAATATAATATATTATTCTACCATTACTTCTTGTCTCTTATCTCTATATGCTTATATGAATCTATATTTGTATTATCAGTAACCTTATGTGATCTGTGTGATTACAACATTGGTTCCATTTCCAGTAGTACATATATGTATGACATGAAAATACATAAGATGATATCATAGAAAGAGATTAAGAATTGGTGGGAGCGTAAGGTCACAAACTATTTGCAGAACTACGCGAGAAGAAATAGACCGACTATTGCTCAGGAAAAGGATAAATTCTTCATTGAAACACATGAGAAATTTGTAGAATAGGTACCCCAGCTATTGAAAAAACTATTGGATGAGAAATTTGGACACAATTAAAGACCAAGAATTGCTTTAGAAATTGATCCGACGTGGATGAACAAACCTGTCGAAGTGGTTCAAGAAAATTTGTTACACCGAAATCTCATCATGTTGAGTCATGTGTCAACCCTTTTCCTAATCCCTAAGTTTCTTTCTGTTAAAGTTGGTTGAGATTGAGATTTTCCTCTTTTTTTCCATCTTTAGGAAGGTCACCACTTTTTCCCTTCATGCCAGGGGTGTCGGCATCGACGCTCTGTCTCCCACTTCTAGGAGAGCCAACGGTGCTTTTTCCCTTTTTGAAGGTGTACCAATCATGTTTTGAGGGAAAAAATGAAGATTCGATACCCTTCTCGAAGGTGGATGAGGTGGAGCTCTATCCCTATTATTTAGGTGAGGTGGCATTTCGGTTCCTAACCTATAAGGGAGATCCCTTAGACTCCTCCTCCTAATCCTCAACCTACTCTATCCATTTAGCCTTATAAATTGAACCCTCTCTCCATTTGGAATGGAGGAAGGTCTATGGTACTCTTACGCTGGTGCAATTTCTAAGTTATCTCTATCTTGCTTTGGAGGATTTGGCTTGGATTGTTGGATGGAAGATTGCAGCATTAAGGCTAGGTTGTAATGTTCCTTCTCATTGTAATTCTATGTATCTCCTTGATTACATTAATACAAATCTCTTTCCATAAACGTTGTTTTGTTGGTGATGTTTATAGATTTCTTCCTTAACTGTTAGCTTAGATCAATTATATTTTTGGATATGCATATGTTGTTTTCTTATTTGCACATGCTTGACAGGGTTTTGCAGCTATAGATATGAAGATTCTAGAGCTTGGATCAGCAAAGAGAGAAGAGGATCTACGAATATGAGGTAAGTGATCTATCTATGTCTTTGCATTTCTAATTGATCTAGAAAAGTAGATTGTATTCTATATTTGATTTATTCTAGATCCACTCGAACTAGGGAGATCTGGATTAATTTTGATTGAGTATATTTATCTGATAACAAAATTGGTGAATCCGTTGGGGATATTACATAGATATTATTTCTTTTGTTTTGATTTCATATCTTTTTATTAAATCCTTTTGCTAGCCTCTAGAGACCCTCCTTTATTCATATTTTCCTTTAAAGAGTGTCTTGCATCTTCTTGATTCTCTTTAGATCACTATTAAGCCTTCTACCCTTCTTCCATAGGAGATCTGGCTATTATTCTATTTTTTTTCTCCATCAGCATGCCTGGGATTTGTAGACAGAACGTTGTTGTTTTCATTTTTTAATGTCGTAACTGTTGACTGTATAGGAGCTCTTTAACTTAGGAGAAAAGGCGTCGTCAGTGCTTTTACATTGTGTTGTAATTGTGCTGCTACCCTCATAGGCACTCTTATGTAGCCTTATAGGAGATTCAGTCCCCTCATAGGCACTTTTTTGCAGTGGAGCAAAAGCGCCTCACCCTCATAGGCATTCTGGTGTAGTCTTGGAAGTACGCCGCCCTTTGAAACTCAGTTTTTGGCTCAGATTTTCTTCATTTTTGGGTTTTGGTTTGATGGGTTTTATTTTTTAGGCTACATGTGATAGTCATAGACCCCCTAGAGCCAACATTATCTCTTCCTCCCCTCAGTCATTGAGTCTTGGTTTCATTTTGGTTGTTTTGGAGTTGTTTGGGTTCTTGTCATATTCCTTTTGATTTCGGAATGAATGGAGTGTTATAGATATTCTCTATTTTTTATGTTTATAGATATGAAAAGATTATAGATATCAAGTTTCATTTTAATACATGCATTTGAAAAATAAAAATGTTTCTTTACTTTGTTTTGTGCATTGTTAAGATGGGTAGTATGTTTGATTTCATTTGCACTTTTTAGACTATTATTGTAGAAAGATAGAGCTACTGCACTCTAGGAAGGAATTGTTCTTTTATTTATTGTTCAGATTCATTCTTGTTTAAAGAGGAAACTAAATCAAAAGAGAATTGAGAATTGAGGAAACTCCCCCCCCCCCCCCCCCCCCCCCCCCCCCCCCCCCCCCCCCC